>LUVW01000001.1:1179493-1245057 GCA_001661515.1 Capniomyces stellatus | reverse complement strand
GTTGTGGATAACCTCCAAAACCCGATATTGTTGCCAGCACCGTCTTGGTGGTTGGTTGTTTTAACTCCTTTCACAGGAGCTAGTAGACAACAATGAACGCTCATTATTTTTCATATACTAGACTATCGAGGTGTCAAGTGGGATTATATTATTGTAAATAGTGGTAGGTAAAAGTAATAAAGGTAACTATTAAGATTTGGTAGGTAAAAGTAAGTAGTCAACACAAACCATTGAAAATAAAAAGTCGATAAAAGTAAAAAAGTAAAAATAAGAGACAATATAGGTAGAATAAGAAGAGTAGAATAAGAAAAATAGTAGAATAATAAAAATAGTAGCCAAGTATAATGTTGAAGCTTGCTGCATTGATAATGATGGGTGAATGGGTATGATAATAATAATGATAGTAATAATAGTGGTTGTAGTAGTATTAGCAATACTGACAGAAATAGGCACATTTGGATCAGGATTAGCTTTTTCTCATTCTGCTTCTTTCTTTCTCTTTTCTTTGTTTCTTTTCTTTGTTTCGGTTTACTATAGCTTCACAAGTACTTGCAATGTTTGATATAAAAACCAAAACCAAAAGAGAACGAGAACGAGAAAAAGAAAGAATCAATTGCCCATATCCTTAATTAGCCTCTGGGCCAATTTTTTATGAGTCCACCAGCTTCCTTTAAGACGTTTAAACTTGATTGTGAACAAATTGCCCTGTATGTTGGTTATATATATCTCAAACCTGTTTCCTGATGGCGAAGGGGATGAGCTTCCATTGCTTGAAAAGTCGGAGCGATCCTCGCAAAAGAAAAAGTACTCGGTTATCTTTCTGTAGGCTATGTTGTGCATCTGCAATACTCTATCTACATCTTGGTGAATCTCGTATAGCGGCCTCAACACCGTGGTTTTTATGGTGAATATGCCGGAAATGGGGGCTGGGGAAACGTTTGCAGGAGGTGAACGAGTGAGAGCTTGGTTTCTTGGAGCAGAAACAGACTCTGGGTTTCCAATTTTTGGGTTTGGAGTCAAGTTTGGAGTTTGATTTTGGTTCTGGTTCTGATTCTGATTCTGATTCTGAGCAGAGGTCAAGATTGTATTTGGATTATAAACATTGTTGGCTCTTGCAGGTTGATTTAAAGTTACTGGGGGAATTGGTTTGTTATGTGAGAATTGGCCATTTTGGACAGGTCTTTGTTCGAAATTATTTGGATTTGGTGGGAGGGTTTGCTGCTGTGGGTATGCAGGACCTTGGTGAGATCTAGACTCGGTTAGGCGACGAGTGGTGGTTGAGGGCAATGGCTGTTGTTGTTGCTGGCTATTCTGGAAGTGTTGCTGGTTGTGGAGTTGTGGGACTGGTGATTGGGAACTTGATGACATGAACTCGGTGTTTCTTCTGTTTGGGGCTGGAGTCTCTTCAACAACGCTTTGCCTGTGAGAGACGTAGGCACTGCGGGTTCTTGCGAGCTGGGATTGATTGGCTTGGGAAGGAGTAACGCCCTGGCTCGACAGCCTCTGATTGGTGAATGGCTGTTTGGTGACTGATGCCTGAGGAACTGGGGGTTGGGATGGGAACCTGGAGTCAGGAGCACCATGGTGGGCATTGGTACTGGTACTGGCACTGGCACTGGCGTTGTTGTGTGAATACATTTTGTTACTGGCATAAGTAATATTGTTGTTGTTGTTGTTGTTGTTGTTGTTGTTGTTGTTGTTGTTGCTGTTGTTGCCTTTACTGTAAACGTTCTTTTTGTTGTTGTTATTATTATTGTTGTTATTATTATTATTGTTGTTATTATTATTATTGTTGTTATTGTCCTTGGCACCCTTGTATCCCTTTTGAAGAGGAACTGGGTCAATAAAAGCCATTGACTTTCTGAACTTGAGGAAGGGCATAGACTTTCTGAGTCTGGCAAACAACCTTGAGGGATTTCCAAAGTTCTTGGACATTCTGCTGGCATTAGCGTCAGATCCATGCACTGAGTTGGACTCCCAGTTGAAAGAGTCACCGGTAACGGGCCGAACATCGCCGTTCTTTTGGATTCTGGAGATTCTCAGCCCAGCGCCCAGCTGCGTTGCCACTATGGAGGGCGACTCTAGGAACACAGGGGTTTTTGACCCATCAACCTCCTTGATTTCACGCATGTCCTGTGAGATGGAGTACATGCTTAACCTCCGTCCTCCACCAACTGAAATGTTGGATGTAGCGTTTGCCTGCCTCATGTCGTGACCATTGTTGACTGACAAACGTTGTGGCTGATTATTACCATTACCATTGCTATTGCTATTAGTGTTGCTATTGCTATTGCTATTACTATTACTATTACTATTACTATTAGTGTTAATGTTGATATTAGTGTTAGTCTGTTCATGTTCATAGCCGTGTATGTTTGTTCCTTGTCCCGCAGCAACTGCACTTCCACTCGAGCCGTTTTCACTGCCACCCATTGACCGGCGGATGTTGTAGGCCTCGTTACTGGGATGTATACCGTTGGTTGCGGCTGCTGTCATGTTGTGGCCGTTGCTGTTGATAATGATGTTGTTGTTTCCGCTTGTTGTCAATGTCAAAGGAACTGACGTGATATGTGGTAGCATTGTTCCTGACATTCTATTGTCATTACTGCTTATTACACTACTACTAATGATGTTATTGTTATTGTTGTTGTTATTGTTGCTTCCTGTATTTCCTGCTGTCAAGTATACTGCACTTCCTGTTCCCATATTTGATGATGTTGTTGTTGTTGTTGTTGCTGCTGCTGCTGCTGCTGCTGCTGCTGCCGCTATTGCCTGGTTCTTCCGTGCTGCCTTGGCTGCCTTCCTGCGCCTTGACTCGTCTACCAGGTGATATATACTCACTAGCGGCGTTGAAACACAATCAGCATCTGACAGCCCTGTTGTCACTTGCTCTGGCGTGTACCCATACAAGTGCATCTTGCTCAGTGATTGCGGGTTTGGGTCCAGAACCACTGCTGGTCTTGGCGGCAGGAAACTGTTCAGCGGCTCATCAAAATCCGTATTCACCCACTCATGTAACCGCAGTTCCACCATTGTGATCCTTTTCCGCGGATTCACCGTCAACATCCGCTGCAGCATATCACACGCCCCACTGCTCAGGAACTGCGGCATAACAAATCTTCCCCGCGAAATCTTGTCGTAAATCTCCTTCAAGTTCTCTCCCTCAAACGGCGTACGGCCACACAGCATAAAAAATAGTATCACACCCATACTCCATATATCCACCTCTGGCCCCGTATACTTAATCCCATTCACCATCTCTGGCGCAGCGTAAAATGGCGACCCACAAAACGTATCCAGCTCCTTGTCCCAATAAAACGTATTTGCAAACCCAAAATCTATCAGCCGAATCCTTCTCTCCCCATCAAGCATCACGTTCTCTAGCTTTAAATCTCTATGAATTATACAATTCTATCCAAGCATATTTACACATTAGTATTTCCATCTACTCCTACTTGTACATTTACTTGTACGTATACTTGTACATCTATTTGTACATCCATAATGTCACTCTTATTACACACTTACTCTATGGCAATAATCCACCGCTGACAAAATTTGCCTGAAAAATATCCGTGCTTCTCTCTCCATCAACCGCCCCCGCTTCCTAATATAATGCAACAACTCTCCCCCACTATTGTGCTCCATCACTATCATCGTAAACTTGCTTGTTTGCACCACATCATACAGCCGCACCACGTTTGGATGGTAAAGCAACGACAACAACTTGATTTCTCTCTCAATTCTAAGACTGTGCTTGTCATTATTGCTATTACTATCAGATGACTTTGGCTTTATAAACTTCAGCGCAAATGTCTGCTTAGTTATTCTGTGTTCCGCCATGCATACCTTGCTAAACGTCCCTTTCCCCAATGTCGACTTTATCACAAAATCTCCTATTCTCTGCTCCTTCTTATCCCGCAACATCTTTCCTTTATCAAGCCTCTTATCCCACTCTCCTGTCTTTAGCGCTTGCTCTGTCCGTGTTCTTTGTGTTTGGCTAGGCCTTCTAACTGGTACCGATCCTGCCCCTGTTCCTACTCCTGTTCCTACTCCTGTTCCTACTCCTGCTCCCGATGTTGCCGACCCCCCTCCCCCTGATGTCCTCAACGTAGCCGTGTTCGTTCTTCTAACCCCTTCCCTAGTCTTATCGTCCTCATCTCTTTGGTAGCTTTTAACTGGCTGCATTCGATTCGTCAATTTAACATCCGCTGGTGCTTGCTGGCTAAACTGCTTAAAATCATCATTATCATAACCTCAATTAATATCCCTTCAATTATAAACTATAATCCCTTTTTAAATACATCTTGTACATACAAAACACGACCACTCCCCCCCTTTTTCTCACTCATACACGCGTACACTACAAACACATTATCATAAGCTTTTAAATTTTAAAATAAAGTAGAACTTACTCCTTGGGTAGATGTTCTTAACACTGTTGCCATTTGCGTTTATGGGTTTTGTACTTTTATATATATACAGTTGAAATTTACACCGCCCTTCTAGCTTATACCTTTTCAAAAAAAAAAATAATATTATTCTTTTCTTTTCCCTATTTCCTTCCTTTTGAACCTCACTCCAAGTTTTTTCTCTTGCTATTATTTCTTCTTTTCTTTACACTCGTTTGGTCTTTCTTCTATTTCTTCTTACTTATTCTGTCTTTTCTTCTTCTTCTTTACTGTCACTACACTTATCGGCGTGTATTTACAAAAGATCTGGTATATTCTTGTCTACTTGTACGTTACTGCATCATACGCCCTTCCACAGCACGGTCTGTCCAGAACTACATATTTTGTGTATGCACGCATTATGTTTATTAGTACAACGTTAACCTTTACCTTTTTTAAGATCTATTCGCCTGATCTTTAATCTCAATTATAAAAATAACCACCCTCTCCTCCTCAATTCAATTCAAATCGTACTATTTTCTACTGGTATATATCTAGTACTTTAAAAGCCTCTTTTTTAAGAGAATTGTTTTTCTTTTTCTTTTTTTGCTTTTTATAACTCTATATTCTTTCCTATTAATAATCAGGACTGTGAGTAGGGTTATACATAAGGGCAGGAGTGGGTGGATTAGAATTTGAATTAAAATCCCTGTATGCGCTTATACAACACAGATCAAGGTATTGACTGTTTGTTCCATCACTTCTTACCTTGTTTTTTTTGAATTAAAAATAAAAATATCCCAAGAAGTGTAAATCCAGAGTAAACGCAGTAATCTAACTCGATCCTTTTTTTCTCTTCAACCTTTATCTTGTTCCAGGTCAAGATTTGTTTGTTTTTTTTCGAATCCTTTCTAGTCTCAAATATCCTCACTGGGTACTTTGTGTAAATCGGTTATTGAGATTTAATCGCTTAAATAGGCTCATGTACTAATAAATAAAAATAAAACTCCCAAGAACAAAATACTAACAATCCAATTTTATTCTTATTTCAAGCTATCTGTCTTTCCCGTTTATATTCCCTTTGTCCTCTTTCTTTTTTCTCTAGCCCTCTTTTTCTGTTGCTGATGATTATTGCTTTTCCTTGGACGCTCTTAACGATTTGAATAGTTAAATATACCTCATCTAATCACGAGTGCTTGATTCCACCACTGTTTCTATAAATTAGTTTGATGCTTTTCTCTCAAAATCAACTAAAGAGAAAATATATTTTTTTGAAATAAAAAATATGTTTAGAACAACAACCTTGATTATTATCTCTATTTCAAATTTTGCTAGTTGCTTTCTTATCCCTTAATTATTTATCGTTTATTATTTACTAATTCCTCCCTATTTTGATACTAAAAATATACAGAATTCAACTTACATTTTGGCATTACAAAAAACCGATATTACAATTTCCAAACTGGAATATTAACTCGAGTTATGTGGTAATAATAGATTTATAATTTTATTCCTTGTTACAGTTTGGGCAGCATAGTGGTATTTTGATTTTGATTTTTTTTTTTTTTACATTAAAAAAAATATACACGATACAAGAAATAAATAAAACCAACAATAACATTTGGTTCCAGCATGAGTTTTTTTTTTTTATAAAAATACTCATCGACTCTTTTTGCTCTTTTTTTTCAAACACACTTGCGATTGCACATCCTTACTTAATTTCTTTTGCTTTACTCACCCAGTGTTGCCCTGATTGATTTATCCTTAAATTACTCGTTTCTCTCTCATACATTAAAAAATGTTTTGGTATTTAACGCTAATATCCAAGATTCACAGTGTAAACTCAAACCACACACACACACACACACACACACACAGACTAAACATGGTTGCTAAACATGATTGTTAAACATAGTTATGTTCAATTCATCCATGACGCTATTCACATCTTGGGGAATGGAGCATCTTTTTTTGCTTTTCATTTACATTACTAGTGTTTCTTGTCTAAAACATCATTCTAATATAAAACTGTACCATGACTTCTTGCCAAACTTTGTCTTGGCTCAGTGACGATTCAAACACCAACCCTTAATTTTGCCTACTTGCGCATTTGCTTGGTATAATTGTTTGGAATATTACCCTCCCCCAACAAAAGCTAAAAAAATATTACCTCTTGAATTGTTAGTTATCTGGTTCACCCACTCTACCCACTACTTTTGTTGTTTAACTAAATTATCTGAAAATTTCCAACATTAATGTATCGGATCTTACAGATGCTACTCGCCTTTTGCTTTTTCTAGCAATAGCAAAAATACCACATGTGTAGTAGGTCTATTCCACTAAAGCTTACTTTTGCCTATCTGTTCATCTAATCATACATTTATATATTTATTTATTCGTTTATTTATTCACTCATTCGTCATTTCGTCTCAACAACCAAAACATTCTTTACACATATTTGTGCTATTTCGTGACGACTTCTTTATTACTCTTCACAATATTCCATCTCATTTTCTTTTTTGACAAAATTTCTCATTTTTTTTCGTTGTTTTTCTTTTCATGTTTTCGTCCATGATTTGTGTTTTACTCATTCCCTCTTTTGTCATTTTCCATGTTGATTATTTTTATTATAAATCACATCCTTCGAGGTGTTTGATTTGATCATGGCCTGTTTTTATTGTTGGGACATTTCCGGGTTGTTTTTATTTTTTTTGCAATTATGTGCTTTGTTGGCTCTTGTTTTAGGTTAATTATTTTTCTTCTTTCTTTTTTTAGCTTAACTTATTTTACGTTTCGACTACTCTTATTTTTTTACTCGAATTAACAGCTAAAAAAGGAAAAAGCAAGTAATAAATATCCAAAGAATGCAATTTCATTTACCAAGTTCATCATTTTTTTATATTAATTTTAAACCTCGTTCAATTAATAATACTTTTGATTTTGCCGTTGTTTCTAGTCAGCTTATTCGGTTCTATAATTAGTAAACTCTTTTAAACAAATACCAAACTAGGAGGTTTCCTCTTTATACCATTCCTTTCTGTCATACTCGTCTTTTAAAAAAAAATAAAACAAAAACGAAAAATAGCTAACAATGCTGTCGTTTTCTTTTTAATTGACGTATCAAATACTGAAGCTCTAGAATGGCTCACAGAATTTTGATTGTCTTGCAAATTTACATCCTTCGCATTGCTCAAAGGCAAGGCCTCTAGCTTTGTTTCAACATATCACTCCTCCTCCCCACTCGAATCACGCATTATCAGCTCTTTTTATAAATACAGTTCAAATCAAACGATCGCCTCCCTACTTGGGCCAACATTACAAAAGCCTTGCCCATTTGATTCACATAATCTCTTTT
This sequence comes from Capniomyces stellatus, assembly GCA_001661515.1. Lineage (NCBI taxonomy): Eukaryota > Fungi > Kickxellomycota > Harpellomycetes > Harpellales > Legeriomycetaceae > Capniomyces > Capniomyces stellatus. Next base: position 1,237,311 of record LUVW01000001.1, on the reverse strand, counting down.
TGGCTGAAATAACCCCTAGCACACTCACTAAACTCGACTTGGTTTGATAATAAATCCCAGGCAATAATGCAAAAATATTATAAACTCACAAACAGGCTAGACTTGAATAATTGCTAAGTTTTAGTCATTAAAATTTCCCAAGTCCACTTAATCCTGCTTATGGTATTATTTGCCATTGTACTTTGGGCTAATTTGTATCGAGTTTGTACACTTGAGATGATGTTTTTCAAAACACAAAAAACTAAATCTTGGTCTTTTGGTAGGACTTTACATAAAAAAAGACCAAATAAATCAAGGCAAATTGGTATAGCAATATGGTTTTTACTTTTTTTCTTTCTCTCAGCACTGTTGTTTATCCAGCTGATTCTGCATTTCTAATTACAGCCAATTTCGTCTATTCCTTGTCCAACTAGGTGCACTTATCAATGTCTTTGACTGACGCTTTTTTATTATTAATACAACTGGAGATGTTCTGTTCAATCTAATTTTCAATTATAAAAATACCTTTACAGTATTCGCATTTGCTACATCTAATGTCATTGGTCATTGTTTGGCGACAACCTATAAAAAAAATGACCGGGTTGTTTATTTTACCATCACATCAAAGCCAAAACTAAAAATACAATGGTATTTCAGCTTTGTGAAACCTGGGAAACCTAGTATTGACCCACAACAAGTACTATTTCATATTGGATCTCATATCAGCGTTAACATTAAGACCAAACAGACGCTTTAAAACTATTCTGCTACACACAAGTAGACCTATACACTCTAATCTTTACCACTTTACCTGGCTCGCTAAATTTTTATAGCGTGTACCAGCAGAACAATACCAAAATGCGCAACATGTGTTTAGTTTTATAGCATTACTTGTTCACTTGATGCAGAAAAACAGCACTCAAAAGCCCAATAGTTATCTATTCTACCGATTCGACATATTCTACAAATCCAACATTCATTCAATAAACCGTCCACTAAACCATACACATAACCATCTTTATCAAATCATAAGATTGGTGATATTTAAAAGGGTATACGAGTTACATTCTTTGTCGCATATCAAGGCGACACGCATTAAACATACCACTTGGGATTGGTAACACTGCGGTTTTGTTCTCGGACCACAAAATAAAACTTGCCGAAATTCTACAAGGCTTGAATACAGGTCAAGATTCTAGAAGCAACCATGGAGAATGTAGTAGTAAAAGAGTGTAAGTGAAACCCAGACGCTGGAATTGAAAAAAAAAATACAATTATAGAGCTATTGGGGATCGAACCCAAGACCTGCTGCGTGTAAGGCAGACGTGATAACCACTACACCATAGCTCTACATTTTTTTCAATTAAACCAGTTAGCCAAAATACTTACTAAAGCAATCTATAGGTTGAGGATTTTTCCCCTTGTGGTTTTTAATCGACCCATAGTAAACACGTAATATATAGTAAACACCTACTGGGATACCAGTAAAGGAGATCAAGTAAGGAGACCAAGTAAGGAGTCCAAGTTGAGGTTGACTATAAAAAGAGGCAACCGAGGAATCAAAAGGGAGGGGTGTCAGCTAGTATAGTATCAAATCGTATAAAATAGAATCATATCGTATTTTATCATATCATATAATGTGGTTTGATCAGATTTTATTTATATTTGTCTTAGAAAAAAAAAGATGGTACAAGTAGGTTTAATAAGATATTTGGTATCTTGATGATTGTTTCTATTATAGTTTATATATCTATTGTTCAATAAAAATCCCTAAAAAAGAATATATATATATACACTGTTGCCTAGTTTGCAAGAAATAAACGCGGCAACTTGTATTGGTGAAAATCCAATATACAAGTATGTGTTTACTAGCAACAGAACAGGCTAAAGTCAAAAGTGACCTCTATAATAAAAGACAGCTAGGTGTATGGCAAAGTTGTGCATTGCTAATTCAGCAACTTTCTACTGTTATGCTTAGTTTTGGTAAAAAAAGAAAAAGAAAAAGAAAAAAGAAAGCCAACTTGGTTCATTGGTTCTGTGTACTTATGTTTTTTTCGCTATATGAAAGATGCTAAACGGTCCATACCTTTAACAAAAACTAGTCCGCTTGGTTTGATGTATTGAGCAATTTTATTATAATCCAGATTAGTTAAGTATCCTCGGATTTGGTAGTTTTGTGGACTTTGAAACAGCTTTACATCTATTTAGGTAAGTTGAGAGTTTGTTTTGGCGTAAAGCAAATACGCAAAAGCCGGATTGATATAAAACGTTATAACCTGAATTTGGTCTACAGCTCTATTTGGCTAATGCATGTTTCATCAAGCCAAATGCAACACCAATCGAAAGAAATGCTGTGGACTCAGGTATTGGAGTTGTAGATTTCAAACCTGTTTTAAATAACTTGAAATCCAAATAAAATAAACGTTGAAAAATACGGATTTATTAGTTACTCAAACTTGAGTGTTGTTGCAAAAAACCAAGTTTCCTTATCAAAACCAACCTAAAGGAACACACGGTATTTCACGCCAAATAACGAAATACAAAACAAAAGTGTTTAGCAATTCAGGACAAGCAACAAACATCATTAAAGCGAGCAAACAGACGTAGAATATTTGGACAGAAAAGTATAAAGAGATGGATGATGAATATGGATTGAAGGGAATATCAACATTTCCTAAATTGAATAATGCCTTTATAAAGGAGAACTACCCTAAAGGATTGGATTTGGTCCAAGTACAAGTCTTCCATCGTCATGGTAACACTCAAAGATTGTTTCATATTATTATTTTATTTAGGAACAGATGAACAAATGGTAAAAGTAAAAAATTAGTGAATGATAAGAATGATGGAGGACTTGCAAGGAATAAAAAGTGATGGTGTGAGGTGGTAGGGCTCTGTATGAACTTTAAAGATGTAAATACATGTGGTAGTGCTTTTGATAACATATGTATGGGTATGCGCTTTAGGTGAGCGTGCACCGATATCTAGAAGGTTTGCAAACATAACGCCAAAAACGTGGGATTACTGTCAATATGCGAATGCATTCCATGAACAGTTTCGAGGAAAGCTGAGAGAAACTGTAGGCATGAGTGTTCCAGGCAATCTGACGCCTATGGACGACTCGAGCAATTTAGCGGGTAGTGGAAGCAGCGGTAAGGATTCCAGCGTCTTCAAAGAAGATCATTTGATCAATGAGTACTGGAAGAAGTATAGGGAGGAGAGAATATTCCCAGTCAATTTAGCAAAAGGAAAGCAAGAATCCGCAGGGGGCTCGTTGACCAAAACAACAGAAAGCAAAGAGAGCTACTATGAGAATGCGAATAGAAATACGTGTGGATGGGGGCAGTTGAGTGATTTAGGTTGGAAATCAATGTCGCAGGTTGGAGGATATTTGCGAGAGTTGTACATTGAACGGCTAAAGTTTATTCCATCAGACAGAAACAATGTTTCAGAAAACAATTTTTATGTAAGAACAACAGACTACTCAAGAACTCTGGAGTCTGTACATCAATTGTTGACAGGACTGTATCCAGTTGGGCAGCTGAAGGATGAGGAGAAGGCGAACAAAATAGTTGTTAGGGTTAGACCTGTGAGGGACGAGACTCTGTTTTTGAACTTTGGGTGTCACTCAATGGTCAAGCTGCTTCGACAAATGATAGCCTTTACTTCAGAGAAGTTCAAGGATGAGTACAAGGAGGTGCTTGGAAATGTTTACCAGTTGGAGAGTATTGGCGAGGAGTCCAAGGAAATAATGAAGAACAAGTACTACTTGTCACCCATGCACACAATATACGACACACTGGTATCCATGCAATCACACGGAGTTCCGCTGCCACCAGATATTGACCAGGCGCTTGTCAAATCGATGGGAGACTTGGCAGCAAAGCAGTGGGTATTTGGGTCAACAGTTTCGCCAAAACTTCTAAGACTGCAGTCGGGGCCAGTTGCGCGGGAGATGCTTGACCACTTAACTCTGGCAATACCAACTGATAGGTTCGTAGACAACGATAGATCAGGGCATGTGTATAGCAGGAATCCACCATACAAAAACTCACCCAAAATGGCGATTTTCAGTGGTCATGATACGTCGATTTCATCGCTTTTGATTACTCTAGGCTACCACAAAACAAACGGCGAGCAGGACTCCAAGGACTACAAGATATCCTGGCCAGACTACGGATCGGTTGTTGCAATCGAACTTTTTAAGGGGCCAAACAAAAAGTCTGAACAATACAAGGACAAGCCCCTGACTGCTGCGGAAAAGGAAAGCAGAGAACTATGGTCGCCTATTATTCCCAAGGACTTGGATACCAATGGCTACTACGTTCGCGCCTTGTATAACGGAAAGCCATTTGTAATTCCTTCTTGTAGAGGAAAAGGCGACCACTTGGAAAGCAGTGGGCAGACCATGTGTACTTTGGACGCTTTTTATCGCCATGTTGGTCCGGTTGCTCAAACTAGCTCCGAGTGGGAAGCTGAATGCCACCACCCTATAACTCCTGAGGATATTCCCGCAATCTAGTAGTTTAGACGAGTTGAAGAAGAAGAAAAACAACACACACACACACACACACACACACACACACACACACAACCAGTCTAGTTGTTGGCCTATATTGATTTAACTTACTTCTACCCTATTACAACTGGGTCAAACTTCCTTTTTTTTCACAATTCGGTTTATTTTTCTTTGCTTTTTGGTTTATTATGATTACTTTACTCGCGTTTTCTTTTTTTTTAAAGGTAAAGAAAATAAACTTGATCACTTTTAAACTAACAGATACACAACTTGGTTATTTGTCTACACCTAAAATGTTTGTCACAAGCAAATATTACTACTTCCAGCTACATCTGCCTGGAAAACATCCAGGCTACGACAAATCCACTGTTGACTTTAACAACACTGATGAATGTCTCAATACATAGGTAAGGGAGATCTCTCTGTGGTAAAAAGTAGTGTATTAAAATGAAGTGAGATAGAAAGAAAAAAAAGTCAAAACAAAGAACAAAAAACAAAAAACAAAATTGATCGTATATAAGTTTTTTTTTTTTTTGTTTTTTTGGAAAAGTGAATAAATAAATAAACCCAACAAGAGTTAAAAGTTATCCCACTCATCATCCCAGTCATCTTTTTTGGCTGGTGTAGTTTTTTTGACGTGAGTTGCAGACTGGGTCCTAGAAATAGGTGTATGTGTGCGGCTGTTTGCGCCACTATTATTTCCTGGACCGTTTCCATTACCACCATCATTGCCTTGACTACCACTGTGAGTAGCACCGTTTTGACCAGGGTTATGTGAGTAGCCTTGGTATGGTCGAGCTATGCGCGAAATCTCATGGAACCCTCGATTAGCCTGATCCTCAACCTATTCAAACAAAAAAGCAAACAGACAAACATATTTTTATATAAATTCCTACCCCTCCATAATTCACCCTACATTTGCGTCCATCGTGACGCTATTAGCCTTTGTTTAACCAAGATAAATTCACGATTGCTTACCTGCTTTCCAATAGTAGAAACGTATCCAACAACACCTGATCTAAATTCTGGATCAAGTACTTTCTCTGCTGCTGGTTTGATGTACTGGTCGTTCAAGGTCCCTGCAACCTGTCCCAGTGTCCCAATAGCTGTGAGTGCGCCGCTTGACAACAGCGACCACCCCTTGGACAAAGCTGCTGCTGGGTCATCAACAATATCTCGAGGATCAAATGTATCGTTCTGCGCTGGTTGTGAAGAGGGTCCTACATTTATTTTATGTTTTTATGTTTTTATGTTTAGAGTTGGTGTTGGTGTTGGTGTTGGTGTTGGTGTTGGTGTTGTTTTCAATGTGACCACTTGTCTCTTGCTTTATTATGAGTGCTATTAAGAATTTTCAACGCTGTGCTTACCTGCACTACCAAACCCTACATACTTGCCTCCCTGGCTAGGTGGCACATGTCTATTTGTTTATTTTAATTTTTCAAGTTAGCCTTCCAATACCTTTCTGCAGCAAACTACCACAACATACAAATAAATGGCAACAGCAGAATATAGCAACTCCCACCATCCATAATCGACTAATTCAAACTTACTCTGACCGCTCTTGATTTATCTGCCCCAGCCTGTTAAAGTATTCTTGTTTAACCTCCTTTCCAGTATTGATGTTTGAGCTCCTTCTATCATTATCTTGAAAATCGTCGGTATCACCTGCCATTCCAACACCTGGACTAGAGTTGGATCGATACAGGTTTTCTCTAGAGCTTATTCCTTTGTTTGGCATCGATGGTTTTCTGAACCCTGGCCCAACCGATGACCTTAAATCCGATTTCTGTTGAGTAGAAACAGGCGGTGCTGTCCACGAACGCCCCTCACACTCTGCTGTCAGCTATTTTATTCCATTGTACTTTGACTCAGTAATGTGTTTGTAAGGCACAGTTATGTATCAATAAACCATATTTAGCTTATAACAACAATAAACATGCTGCTTTAAAGCTAAAATCTAATACTTTCTTGCTAACAAGAGCATACATTCAACCCATATACTAATAATCTGCACAATCCCTTCTCCCCAATGCATCAACATTTGTTGAGTATAGTCCTACCTTTTGTCTCCATAAATCCGCAAATCTACTGCTGTACTTTTCTTTTATACTCATTCCATCTACATAGTCCGATTGAGACTTGAAAAACTCAAGTGCCTTTTTATTTCCTCCAAGCTAAATATACATTTTTTTTAAAGGTAGATTCTCCTCTTAGTATTATTGTCTTACAAACATCAATTAAATTTGGCATATTGACTAATAACAACAAGGTATCGGTTTGGCTATTCTTACATCCATTCTCTTGAGTTGCTCTGGTGTCCATTTATCCATCGTCACCGAACGCACAAAACTATTTACAGTGTTGATATCATCCCATTTAATCACCGTAGTAGTGGGACTGCCGTCAAAATATTTCAAACCCTAGGTTCCTCAACGTACCTTAGATGCACACCCAAACTCCTATGTGTTCCCGAACAGTTGAGGCAGAAGAACGTCGTCAATGTAACTGATGCCCATTGTGGATTAGGCGCATTGCAATCCATGCACGTCTACAAATACATACATACATACCATACATTCATATCATATCGATTATTATCCATAATAATCTATTGGTCGTATCTTCAGGTTCAAAAATAGTGTTTTCAGTGCCATATTTATACAAATACTATAAATTCTATACGTTTTAAGCAAAATTTCACAATCGAGTAAAATTTATACAAGTTGTAGACATGCAAACCTTATTGCCATCTCTGCGCTGCAATTCTAGTAGGATTCGTTTAGTTCCTGGATCAGACATTTAAGGCTATATTTTTTAAACATGTATTTTATCGCTTATTTTAATTTACTCTATTTCAACACGGTTAACATCTGCTGGATGCTGTCTCCGATTGTTTTCAATCCCTGTCCCAATGTTTAAACCTGGGATTCTTAAGTACTTTTTTTTAGTGCTGGCTATATTGCCTTTACCGGATGGCTTGATGCATTAACATATTTATCAACGTATACTCAAAATTATTGGCTCTCATTTAAAGATTTCACCAACATAAATAATCCTCGTTTCTTTATTTTCTTTACCTTTACTCGATCTCTTTAGTTTTCCTGGGATGGTTAAAAAAAGAACAACAACAATCTACTAACCTGATGTTCGATCTATACATAAACAGCCTTAGCGGAATTAAGTGTGTTTGCAAATGCAGATTGATTGCAAAATATATTTACTTTATAAAAAGTCGCAACCTAAACCTTATTGTCCTATTTTTTATTTCCAAGTTATAAATAAAAAGAATAATTACATTACCTAATTAGCTTGCTTTTTTGCCCAAATTAATTCACCGTGAATGGGTTTATTATTATTGCTACTATAATTACACTTTTTTTTTTGTTGTATTATACTGGCTTGGAAAGATAAAAGCCCAATTAGTTACATTACCTGTTTGCGGTTTTGGTTTGTTCTAGCTTTTGTTCTAGGTATTGGTATTGGCGTTGATATCGATATCGATATTGGTGTTGGTGTTGGTGTTGAGCCTGAGCCTGAGCCTGAACTTGGACTTGGACTTGAACTTGTTCTTTTTTTATTGTTCCCTTGTCCCTTTTAATATCTTTAAATTTGGTTTTTGGGGATTTGGTTAATTGTATGCTATCCATTCATTAAAGCAGCTTTTGTAAATTTGTCTTTCTTGTCCACCGCCCACAACAAATTAGAATCTCGAGTTGATGTTTTAAATTTAATGTTTTGTTTTGTTTTGTTCGTTTGCCAATTATGTGCTGATTAGTCTGGAGTATACTTTATGATTTGCACTCTACAACTACAACAGAACACACCCAAGTCAATCACAACATACAACCATGGCTTTAGTATTGCGTATTGTTTAAACAACAGAAATTGGCGTAATCACTTAAATACAAGTGAAACTCTTTTTTTCCCTTTAAAAAAAAACACTCTTGCACACACGAATACGCTTTAAAAATAAACCTGCACATGTTTTAAGTATAGCACATTATACTACCAAGTTATCTACAGGTGGTCCTCTTGTAAATTGCTCAACTATATGTCGATTATATCCTATCTGTCCAGTTTGAAACCTAAATTTTACTATATACTAGGCGATTGCGTCCTTAATAAACCAAACATTATTATATCATACTACCTGAGCCTCTCATTTAATAATCGATGAGATTGTCCAGCTAATTCCATTCAAAGATGTCGTGTGTATTAATTTTGCATATGTGAACAGATAAATGTGATATATATTGTTTCGTTATTCCCAACTTTGGTGTGTGCACTGTTCAGCCAATTATATAAAAAAAATAACAAAGTATTAATTTGTAGCTAGCCGCCAACTGAAAATTATTTAGTTGAATTATATTTTGTTGACTTTTAAACATACACTTAAACATAACCCGATATGCTTCACGGAACTGTGTTATACACTGAACAGTAAGACCCCAGCTACTTGAAAAAGCAAAGAAAATTAGTTCTTTGACATGTAGAGCACTAGTCCCAACAAATTATGCCAAGGATGGACTGTCATTTTATTAATGTGACCTATTTAAGCTTCCGTTGCTATAGGTGTGCATGATAAAAAGCTGGTTTCTTACAGAATAGTTTAACAAATTGGCTCTAAAATATCGAAACTATTACCAAGCAAAGTCCTCTTTTACATGTATCTGGTATTAATAACACGAAAAAGAAAACCCTCCCACTCTCTGGAATTTGGAATGGTGTAAGTATGGCATTAGATGAATTGAATCTCGATTTGTCTTTATAATTACAGTATTTGTTATATTGGCTGGTGCGATGTGTTTATAAATTACCCCAAAGTTTTAATTTCGGTATACCATTTAGTGCGATGGAGTCTTCATTTCAGCCATATTAGTTGGATAGTCGGCAAATACCATGTTGGCCCGCTTCTTAGGCTATTAAAGTGTGGAACATTTATAATGTTCATAACGTTTTTATTTAACAATCAACTTGCGCACAATTAATTTAGAATGGCGACAGTTTTAATTAATTATTGGTTATGTTGACGTTTTCAACTTTTTCTTCTTTATTGTGAGATGCTATCAGTTTTTATTTCTGCTTATTCTGCTGAGGTGGGTTTTTTTGTTTTTGCTTTTGTTTTTAAAAGATTATGATCTCGATTAATATCTGACAAGTTTCATTTAATGGCCAAACGACTCACTTATTTGTCAGATAAATAGTTAAAACAGGGTGAATTTTTGAAAGAAAATGGTATAAAGGAAATGTGGGCTATTTCAAATAGTGGGATAAGTGAGCGACTGTCTTTGTTTTATGAATTGAATGTTTCAGTTGATGTTTGATAAGTTGATATTGAATAAACCAATAAAGCTATACAATTTCAACGCTCTGAATTTGCATTTGGTAAAGAGATCAGGTAAAACAAAGATGGGAATAGAGGGTGAGGTTACACGTACATATTTCATGGGTGAACACAAACGAATTTACGGAAAAATAATTTTACCCAGAGTAACTCGCCAACTCACCAACATAGTTAATCTGCTTATACATACCACAAACGTTCAAGCTTTTTTTTTTCTGTTTTTGTTTTTTTTGCTTAGTTCATCCTATTCTCAAACAAGAGCAAGGCTGAACAGAGTTGGTTTTATTGTCGAAGCTACTAAGAGATTCATAGTCAATGGCAGGCAAAAATAGCTTTAGTAGAAGAGAGGCATCACAAAATGTTGCTGTGGTAATGATGCGTCTTTTTTCTGTCTTTTTTTTTTGCTTGCGTTTTGGGCATATTGTCCTTAGCACCAGAGTATTACAATAAGCGGTTGGTTAATGTGTCATTAAATAGTCACATAGATAGCATAATTGCAGACTTTTAAATTAAAAAAGAAAAGCCCAGTTAGGAAAATAGGAGCTGGAAAATAAAATACAATTGGAATGTACAAAAGTAAATCTTACGAGGAGTGGGAGGGGAGAGTTGTAAGGGACAAAAATAAAGCAATGGTATTAGCGGCTTTAACGATAACGACTTTTTTAGGCTGTTTTCTAAGATTAAGTAATTTGCTACGTTCATTATTGGGCGTTCGTATCAGTCTGAACCAATCTTGACGTAGATTTTATTTCGCTATTGATGGGAGTTACAGTTTAACAAGCTAAATTATTGGTAATACCAATGCAAAATCTGGGAGTGTTTTATAACAAAAAAATAGATTTTGTTTAATTGATTTAAATAGTGGGTTGGTGGTTTTTTCGTTTGTATTATTAAGACCACGGTTACTATTCGAGTAGAACAGCAAGAAAAAGAGATATAGCAAATGGTATGGCCAACTCAATATTACCAAATGTCAGAATATTAGTCCAATTACAAATTCAAGCACGGCAACAAGGAAAATGCTCCATTCATATGGAAACTTGTCCAACAGTAATACTATTTACTCGAAAAAAGTAGATTTATTATGAGCTCAAATCATCATGAAAAAAAAAAGGAAACCAAGGGCTAAGATAAAGAGAAAGTAAGAAGATAATTCAATAAATGAAAAAAGAAAGGTAGAAAAAGGAGGACGATAATGTAGTTGCACAAATTATTAAAAAAGCTATATTAGAAATAATAATATTCAGTAAGGTAGTGATTTCCGCAACTAGCAAAGAGAATAAATCAAATCGATAGATATCTGCAGGTAAGGAAAAAAGAAAACTTTTTTTTTTAACAAAACAGATTCTTCTTGGTTTAAATCGCTAATATCTTTATAGCATTCTAAACGAAAAAAATAGTTTAAAACTAGTATTATTTGAATAATCAAAGAAATAGTAGAAAGCTATTAGTAACAAACAAGGATATCTTTTAGCTTTTATTGAAAGAAATTCAACACGTTTAGCAATAAATCAGAACAACAGGATTTTGGCGACTTTATAAGGTAATTGGAATTGAGAAACTTACTTTAATTCAAAATGTTTAGTAGTTGGACTGGCTTGAATCCAACTGTAAGATTTGGATAGCTTGCCGGAGTTTATCATCACTAGACTTTGATATATACTCTTTGTTCTTTATTATAACCGTGTTATCAATCGATGAAAAATCACTCTAAAACATCCGGCTTTTAGTATATATATCCAAGCTCAAATAAGAAACTAAATTTCCCTTCTAAAAACAAATAATTTTAAAAATACAATAGGTTCACTAAGCCTGATTAATCCCGAAAGAAGAATAGTTTCACTTCATTCACATACAAATCTTTGCTACAGAAATACACCAAAATAGCAGCGCACATAAGCAATATGTCGGCCATGTCAACAAGAATGGGGTTAAGCAAAGCCTCAAGACTTCTCAAAAACCGAAATATCCAAGTTGCCGTTGCACGCCGGTGGAAATCAAGCACACCGATTGCATACTCACAAAGCCAGGCAGCAGCAAAGGCGAATTCTTCAACAGCATCACAAGAGCCAACCAGCAGACCAATAATATCCAGTGGAATTGCCAATGAAACCGAGTATGACGACAGTAAGTTCATTGGAATGACTGGTGGTGAGATTTTCCATGAAATGATGATCAGAAACGGAGTTAAGCACATCTTTGGATATCCAGGCGGCGCCATTCTGCCAGTGTATGATGCTATCCACAACTCGGATTCATTCGATTTCATTTTGCCTCGCCACGAGCAAGGTGGTGGACATATGGCTGAGGGTTATGCCAGAGCAACAGGGAAGCCAGGAGTAGTCCTTGTTACATCAGGACCAGGAGCTACCAATGTAATCACACCAATGCAGGATGCTCTTTCAGACGGCACACCAATGGTAGTGTTCAGTGGACAAGTACCAACACCAGCTATTGGAACCGATGCTTTCCAAGAGGCCGATGTGGTTGGTATTTCTAGACCATGTACAAAATGGAATGTCATGGTCAAAGATATCTCGGAACTTCCAAGAAGAATCAACGAGGCGTTCCACATTGCCACAACAGGACGTCCAGGGCCAGTTCTTGTTGATTTGCCAANAGATGTCACTGGTGGAATTTTGACCAAGCTTGAGCCACACAGCAAAAAGCTGAACATTCCAACAATTAGCAAAGACGCAGCATTCCACAGAAACAACCAAAAGGCACTTGAAAACACAGCTAAGCTAATCAACAACGCCAAGAGACCAATCATCTATGCTGGTCAAGGAATTTTGAGTAGACCAGAAGGACCAGTGTTGCTTCGTCAAATCGCAGATCTATGTGACATCCCAGTTACCACAACACTTATGGGACTTGGAGCTTATGATGAAATGGACTCCAAGAGTCTTCACATGCTGGGTATGCACGGATCAGCGTATGCTAACTTGTCTATCCAAAAAGCCGATGTCATCATTGCCTTGGGCTCAAGGTTCGATGATCGTGTTACAGGAAGTTTGCCCCACTTTGCTCCAGAAGCCAAGGAAGCTTCCAGAAATGGAACAGGAGGAATCGTACACTTTGACATTCTTCCAAAGAACATCAACAAGGTTGTTCAAGTCGATATAGCTGTTGAGGGTGATGTTATTGACAATATGGCACGCCTTTTGCCACTTCTTAACCCATCCAAGCATGTCGAATGGCTTTCGCTTATCCAAACATGGAAAACAAAGTATCCATTTTATTATGAACAAGAAGCCTCGCCTGATTCTCTTTTGAAGCCACAGTCAGCCATTGTTGAGTTGAACCGTCAGCTGGCTCACAGAAAAGAAGATGTCATTATCACTACTGGAGTCGGTCAGCATCAAATGTATGCTGCCCAGTACTACAGATGGAGACAGCCACGTTCGTTCATCACTTCTGGTGGACTAGGAACTATGGGTTATGGTGTTCCTGCAGCCATTGGTGCCAAGGTTGGTGCCCCAGACAAAATGGTGATAAATGTAGATGGAGATGGATCGTTCTCAATGACAGCTATGGAAATGGCCACAGCAGCACAATTCAACATTCCAGTGAAGATGCTTTTGCTGAACAACAACTTCCAAGGTATGGTCCGCCAATGGCAAGATTTGTTTTATGACCGTAGACATTCCCACACTGGCATGAAAAACCCAGACTTTATCAAGCTCGCCGAGTCCATGTTTTTCCGTGGTATTCGCGTTGACAACAGAAGAGATCTGCCTGCTGCCATGAAGGCATTTATTGAGGAAGAGGGTCCAGTATTGCTCGAAGTTGTATGTGATCCAAACGAACACGTATACCCAATGGCTCCAGCCGGTAAAGGTTTGCACGAGATGGTTTTAGGCTATGGACGCAAGATTGAGGAATAGTTAATCAATGTATCTTTCAATAACTTGTTCGTTTTAAATACAACCCAGTGTTATTTATATTTCTTCACCTTGTGTTGCTTTGCTTCATTTGCTTTTACCTTACTTTACCTTACATTATTTCTCTATTCACTATTGTTTTTACCCTCTTTTTTTTAAAAAAATAAGAGGATAAAAAATTTAAATCCAAATGCAACAATAACCAAACTTCAACCAAAACTTCTTATGACGACAACCTAACTCACCTTAACATTATTGATGTCCCCTGAACTACTCAACGCACGTTTCTACTAATTACGGCTACTTGTTTGATGTTCTTACTTGAGTGAACTGTTTTTTATTACTGATAATTGTTTTATTGAATCGGTGAGTTAACTCGGCGGTTTAACATTGTTTCTTCCAGGGAAGCAGTCTCTTGTCGTAATCATTTCGTTCATGTTGGGTTTATATTTGTAAAGCTTCGAATAAACAGTTCGAGGTGAAATGCTAAGCATTTATATTTACTTGTGTTGCTTTTAGCACTGAGTTGATTTATTCCCTTCTTCGTTACCTTGCTTCTTTTTGTTACTATTCCCCTCTTCGTTACTATTCTCCTTTTCGTTACTATTACCCTTTTTGCTATATACAGTTTTTTTTTTGCTTTGTTCTTTTTATTTCAAATTATCCAGCTTTTTTTTAAAAAACTAGAGCCTAAATGTCGGATTTTTCTTTCCATGTGAAAGTGGCACTGTCATAACTTTAAAATAGGTCGGTGTAAACTAGGCGCGATACCAATTTAGAAATTTATTGGGATTTTCGGCCACTTATTTTATTTTGCTTAAATTGAAATTGGTAATTATTTTTTTTACCCTTTGGAATCCAACTAGTGAATATTATGTTTTGATAGCAAGGGTATGGATTTAAAGCAAAGTGTACTTATTTATTTTATTTGGTTGTTGGTTTCCTTTTAGTGAAACATGATACTAGGTATCACGCAACAAGTTATTAACCAAAGCGTTTTGTATTTCTACCAAAGTACTTGCAGTCGCGAATTTGGGTTTTTACATAGTAATAGCCATGGCTACTTCATAAAAAAAGCTGGCAGCTCAGAATAGTTTGCCAATTGGGGATATAAACAGACGACATTTTTATTTATCCCCTTATCAAGTTTTGCAATGTTGTGTGAATGCTAAAAGTAAAGCAGCGCACCCCCTACTTTGAATATCACATTTACATAGATATTCACTATGAACATCCCAAAATGGTGCTAAATACCATTTCTGATCCTCGGAAAGCGATTATGCAACTACATCTTTTTTTTATTTTGGTTTGGTTATTGGACAGCAGCATCTTACACTTTTTCCTATATTGACCGTTTAAAATCGATTTACTGTTTAGTTAGTCCAGTTTATACACATTTCCAAACACAGCTAATACCATCCAACTTGTTTAACTGTCAATATAGTGTATTCGAGTTTTTGTTCATTAATTTTTCCATATGCGATGAAATGCGCTTTGAAAAAGCAAATGTGATTTCCGAAATTCAGTTCGACTTTTATCACTGCTTTTGGGTGGTAGTGTGACGAAACTACCCCCTAAACGGGTATTTCACTCATTTAATTCGGCTCAATTCAACTCGACGTTACTAATACCAATCAGTTTTCTTTATAACGCAAAATAATACCTACTATGGTCCGAGTGTGTTGTTTTTGGGGCGCTGGAATAGTGGAAAGAGCTATTCATTGGATGACAACCATCAATTTAAATCCAATCTATCCATTTCAGCTGTTATTTTTTTTTGTAAATCGCTTTATTTGGAAGCTTTGGGAATCCCAAGTAAACCACTACCACTATTCCAAGTACGCATAAACATCTTTCTGAAATGGGGTTCAGTCATTTTATAGCTTTGTAATGGCGGTTCTATTATTTTTCTCTCATTTAATTACGTGATTTGTTGGCAACAGAATCAACAACAAAGCATAAGGGCAGAGCTATTATCATCGTAAATATGCTTTTCGATGTTTGTTTTTCTTTTCACTTTGGTCTTCGAAAGCCCATTGAGATGTTGATTGGGCTCTAATCTGAAATCTATACGCTAAGACCATTAACATATCACTATGACCACTCCGTTTGCAACATTTGCACCTTGAATTTTGCTGAAATCTTTGACGTTATATGATGCACTATCAAATTAAAATGCCTTTCGGTCCATCTGTAACTTAGTTTAAATAACATCTCGGTTATGACCAACTGTTTACCACCTTGATTCCAAAATGTCATTGCCTTAATCAGTGGTAACTCGCAGGATTATTTGTATGATTTCTGAAAACTCGTTAAATAAAGGCCATTGTTTTTAAATAGCAATAAAAATTTATGGGTCAACGGAAAAGAAATGGCAGAGGGTTCGTTTTAAGCAAGTCCGTCTCAATCACAATGCCCAAAGACGTTGGACTTTACATATTAAAACTGTGTTTACATATAGTAATCTGTGCTATTCTATGATTTGACTTAGAGCCAATGATGCATTTAAGGTAGGGTAGTTTATTTATATACTAGCTTCGCTAATTGCAAGATAGCAAAAAAAAAAGAGAGAGCAAAATACGAAAAAAAAGCTAGCTTTACTTGTAATTATTTGTGAAATCAAAGAGCCTAGTGAGAAAAAAAAATTAGTTGCTCTAAAAACCATCAGCTTTATTTAAACATTTGAATGTCAAACATTGCGATTCTCTGTTCTACTAAATCTGTAAATTTACTATAGCAAAATCTCATCTAAACAAGGTTAGCTCCACTGTGTTCCACACGGAAAGATTAATAGTGTTGTTTTTCATTTTTGTCTATCAACTTGAATAAAATTAGAAAAAGAAAGTAATTATATTATATTAAATGTCGGCCATGCCAACAAGAGCAGGCTTTATAAGAGCTACAAGACTCATCAAACCCCGAAACATTCAAGTTACTATTGCACGCCGGTGGAAATCAAGCACACCGATTGCATACTCACAAAGCCAGGCAGCAGCAAAGGCGAATTCTTCAACAGCATCACAAGAGCCAACCAGCAGACCAATAATATCCAGTGGAATTGCCAATGAAACCGAGTATGACGACAGTAAGTTCATTGGAATGACTGGTGGTGAGATTTTCCATGAAATGATGATCAGAAACGGAGTTAAGCACATCTTTGGATATCCAGGCGGCGCCATTCTGCCAGTGTATGATGCTATCCACAACTCGGATTCATTCGATTTCATTTTGCCTCGCCACGAGCAAGGTGGTGGACATATGGCTGAGGGTTATGCCAGAGCAACAGGGAAGCCAGGAGTAGTCCTTGTTACATCAGGACCAGGAGCTACCAATGTAATCACACCAATGCAGGATGCTCTTTCAGACGGCACACCAATGGTAGTGTTCAGTGGACAAGTACCAACACCAGCTATTGGAACCGATGCTTTCCAAGAGGCCGATGTGGTTGGTATTTCTAGACCATGTACAAAATGGAATGTCATGGTCAAAGATATCTCGGAACTTCCAAGAAGAATCAACGAGGCGTTCCACATTGCCACAACAGGACGTCCAGGGCCAGTTCTTGTTNATTCCAACAATTAGCAAAGACGCAGCATTCCACAGAAACAACCAAAAGGCACTTGAAAACACAGCTAAGCTAATCAACAACGCCAAGAGACCAATCATCTATGCTGGTCAAGGAATTTTGAGTAGACCAGAAGGACCAGTGTTGCTTCGTCAAATCGCAGATCTATGTGACATCCCAGTTACCACAACACTTATGGGACTTGGAGCTTATGATGAAATGGACTCCAAGAGTCTTCACATGCTGGGTATGCACGGATCAGCGTATGCTAACTTGTCTATCCAAAAAGCCGATGTCATCATTGCCTTGGGCTCAAGGTTCGATGATCGTGTTACAGGAAGTTTGCCCCACTTTGCTCCAGAAGCCAAGGAAGCTTCCAGAAATGGAACAGGAGGAATCGTACACTTTGACATTCTTCCAAAGAACATCAACAAGGTTGTTCAAGTCGATATAGCTGTTGAGGGTGATGTTATTGACAATATGGCACGCCTTTTGCCACTTCTTAACCCATCCAAGCATGTCGAATGGCTTTCGCTTATCCAAACATGGAAAACAAAGTATCCATTTTACTACGAGCCGGAGGAAACGCCTGATTCTCTTTTGAAGCAACAGTCGGCTATAATTGAATTGGACCGTCAGCTGGCTCACAGAAAAGAAGATGTCATTATCACTACTGGAGTCGGTCAGCATCAAATGTATGCTGCCCAGTACTACAGATGGAGACATCCACGTACGTTCATCACTTCTGGTGGACTAGGAACTATGGGTTATGGTGTTCCTGCAGCCATTGGTGCCAAGGTTGGTGCCCCAGACAAAATGGTGATAAATGTAGATGGAGATGGATCGTTCTCAATGACAGCTATGGAAATGGCCACAGCAGCACAATTCAACATTCCAGTGAAGATGCTTTTGCTGAACAACAACTTCCAAGGTATGGTCCGCCAACTACAAGACTTCTACTACGATAACCGCCATTCGCACACGGGTCTTAAGAACCCAGACTTTATCAAGCTCGCCGAGTCCATGTTTTTCCGTGGTATTCGCGTTGACAACAGAAGAGATCTGCCTGCTGCCATGAAGGCATTTATTGAGGAAGAGGGTCCAGTATTGCTCGAAGTTGTATGTGATCCAAACGAACACGTATACCCAATGGCTCCAGCCGGTAAAGGTTTGCACGAGATGGTTTTAGGCTATGGACGCAAGATTGAGGAATAGTTAGGCATAGTTCCATTTTACTAACTTTGATTTTACTTTGTTACCAATCACTCTTAGCATTTATTTTCGTTCATTTATTCTTATTCCCGAACAATAAAAAACTATAACACTCGTTTCAATAATAAAAAAAAGCTACAACGCTACTATTATCCAATATTTTATTAAACAGTACTGTTACTCTTTTTTGTTTTTATCTTGCTATCGATTGTAAATAACCAGTATTATAATTTTCCAGTTTGGTTTTTTGAACAGCTTCTTTGTCAATGCTAACATAATGATTTTTAAGTTGTGATTCACAAAGCTTTAGCCAAGGGTTATTCGTCCCCTTATCAGATGCAGCTTCAAACAGTTTGTTTTGTTATCAGTGCTGTTGTTGATGTACAGTTCCAAGGTATATCGCTTCCTAGTAAGGGGTATTCCTAACGTCACATTCTTGAATGGCGATGGTTTACTTGGTCAGCCTTGGAAAGCAGCCGAGCCTAGTAGCAATGTTCAATTAGTGCACCATTTTAGTCATTGGTTTTTTTAAATCAGTTTATCAAAAATTCTCACCTCCTTTTTGCTATTTCAAGTAGCGGATTGGTTTAAATAATATTGATGGCAATTTAAAAGCCTGATTTGATTTCAACACAAGAAAAAAAGTTTTCTTGTAATTACTCTTAATGCAAGAAGATGTCATGTAAATTCCCCCAAACAGTCTTGTAGTTAAAGCAAAAAAAAAAGAATAAAACGGACTTAAAGATTTAGCAAACTCGAAACCTTGTAATATTAATTTTGAAATAATTATCCAGTTTATCAGCTTCGAGTTTCTAAAGCTTTGCTATCAATTTGTAGTTAATATTATTCAAACCTGTCTGCTTTTTTTTTATATTTCTTTCTAAATAATAGCACTGTGCAGCTTAATAACAAAAATGGCATCAAAATCTTTAAGCGCGCTTTTCAAAAGCCAACTTTCCTTATCCACGCAACGACAATATGGTGTCGCTAAATCATTGAATAGTCTTACAAGAGCCAGCCAGAGGGTTGAAAAGGCAAGCTATTCCTCGTTTAGAGACAATACAACAATGGATGATGCTGCCCTATACCAGTTGTCAGCAGAAGAAACTGTTAGTAATCTGCTGCAAAGCACCTCTTCAGCTCCACAAAAAGGTGTTAGCGAATATATCCTCAATTGTTTTGTCCAGGATGAACCTGGAATCCTGTCTCGCTGTAGTGGAATCATGGCAGCGCGGGGATACAATATCGATTCTCTTGTTGTTTCTAGAACCGAAGTTCTTGGGCTTAGCAGAATGACGATTACTATGAAAGGCGAAGAGAAACAAATGATCCAAGCCCAAAAACAGCTTGAGGATCTCGTAAGTAGTTCATTTATTTAACTATATGTTGTTCTCCTTTGATGATTTTATTGGCGTTGATGTTGAAAAAGGGAGGGGGGGCTTGATATTCAAGGATCCAGCAGAATTGTGTTGGGTTGCAAAGATAAATAAATAAAGTATAGTTGCATCAATAAAGCTTAAATAAAGTAGTCTCAGGAATAAAGACTAGACGACTGCGGTTAAAGCGGATACGCTTAAATTTAATTATAACATTGCCTTGTTTAAAATCTAAATTTCAATATTAATTTCGAAATACTAGACACAAATCTGGGCTGTGGTGAACTTGTCCGAATCTAAAGTAATTGCAAGAGAGATTCTATTAGCCAAGGTTTCCTTGGTAGGACCAGACTTTACAATCGGAGGAATCAACTTCCACACCCCACGTGCACCAGCAAACATCACCGTTCATAAGAACACAGCTTTTGAAAAGTCGAACATTGACCCTAAAGGGAACGACATTTATCGAACAATACTCGAAGCCAATAAGAAGCTAGGGTACTTGAAGGAGGTTGCAGCTTTATACGGTGCAAGAATTGTGGATATTGGCGCTGAGTCAGCGATTGTTGAGCTTTGCGCTAAACCTGTCCGTATTGAGGCCTTTATGAAGCTGATCGAGCCATTTGGTATTTTCGAAGCTGCTCGTTCAGGGCAGTTGGTGATGTCCAGAACCGCTAAGTTGAGTTTCTATGAAGATCAGGATACTGATTCTTCTGAGCCAAGCGATTCTGTTCCAGCAGACATGTCTCACTTGCCACCTGGCTAAACATTTCGTTTTTTTAAAAAATATCTTTACTTTATCCTTTCATTTTTAGTTTTGCTCAAATTATCAAACTCCGCCCACGCCCCAATAACAGTCAATCCAAACTTTGCCTACGCCTTTGCTTATCTTGGGCGTTTGCCCACATATTTTTTGAACAAAAAAAAAAGCCGAGAATCGAAAATAAATATTAGCAATTACCCCTTTGAACATCATCTTGGTTTTACAGCATTGATTTAGTAAACTCATGCTTACTAGTCTGTGTTATCGGTTGAAATGATCTTTTTGCCTTTTAATTTGGAAATTGGAAATACCCACTTAATGATAACCGCAAACTAACTGATGGACTTAAATTTGTTGTTGCGGCATTATTTTGGCCGTAATTTAAAATTGTTGGTCACTATAGACATTTGATGGGGGGGGGTTTTTTTTCTTTATTGCCTTTTTTACACTAATTCACCAAAAAAAAAAATCATTGAGAGAACTCGAATTTTTTTTTTTATTGAAACAATTCCCCAATATTTTTGAGCAATACCATAAAACGGGTTTGGTTTAGTCTCGTTTGAGTTGGGAACTTTGTTAAGATTTTGTGCTCGTTTATTTGTTTTGCTTTCTTTATCATTTTTATCGATGGTGTATTTTGTTTCTGCTATGGTTGACATGTCACTATAACGCTAAATTCATCATCAAGATTTTTAATTTTTGTTTTTATTTAAATGAAAAAAGCAATTTGGATTTCAATGAAAAAAAAAGCAATTTCAACAAAAAAAAAGAAAAAAAATCAGATTGGTGATGTTGGGTATTAATAGCAGTTTTTTCATGAATATCTGAATCTACCCAAAATTATCTAAAATATTAAGGGGGAAATCAGAGAATTCAAAAATTCAATATCGTTTCAATACAACTAAAAAAAATCCAATACAGGAAACTTGCGAGTCAGCGTAATAAATGTATTTGAAGCTAACCCAGTTTCAAGTAAGGGCCGAATCATATCAAGAACGTTGAATTTGACTTTAGTTTTGTTTAATATAGCGAGTGACATCTAAAAAAATTATATTGACACTTGAGCGAGTGTGATTAATCTTATAGACCATTGGTAAATACTTGTTTTCCGATTATTTTGAAGTACCCATTCCAATCAAACCAGCTGAGCTTTGAGCTTTTTGAATCACGAATAGTAAAAAAAACAGTCAAAAGCAGAAAAAGCAGCAAAATACGGATAAAAAATTATGACCAACCAAGCCTATTTAGCTTTCTCAATTTTAAATCAATGAAGCTTGGTGACCAATTTCAAATGTGGTAAAGCAGCGCTTTGATTAATAAAAGTAAAAGAAAGAAATAAAAGGCCTTGATAGATAAAATAATATTGGTTTTTTTTTCAAGCCCCAATAAAAAAAGCTTGATTTAAAGAGATTGAAAAAAAAGGAATAGGATATAATATGGAAGAAACCAATAAGTAATTGTAAGTGGCAATAAAAATCAAACAAAATAGGCAAAAGCTAATAGCACAGAGTAGCATTATCTTCTTTCTTGGACTGGAAATTAAAAGAACAACCATCAATAATTGATTAAAGATCATCATACTTGTAATATGATTGTTGGAAGAAATATATCCAAGGTAAATTACATTGAATAAATAGATTATTACCAATCATCCCTAAAACGTAGCACGTATTTTTTCCCCCTAGTAACTGGAGCTAAATGAATTGAATCGAATTCGCGTTTAACAAATAGCTTAATGGAGCCAGAGCATTGGTTTCCAGTGCAGCTGCTAGATCAGTGAATGCCATTCAGGCAAGAAAAGTCAACACAAGTTCAGCAAAAGAAAACAAGGCAGAGGTTTCCGATGTTTCCAATCGATCAACAATCGGACTCGAATATAAAAATCACAACTTGGGCAAGGTTCAGCCAATCCCAGGAGTCATTGATGCTCCTACTATAGAGCAGGCTGTTTCGAATCTTATCCAGAACACCCCACTAGCACCAAAAAAGTCCGAAGAATCTTACATTATTGATTGTCTTGCTCAAGATGAGCCAGGTGTTTTAAGCAGCGTTACTGGAATTATGGCAGCACGTGGATTCAGCATTGATACCTTGGTTGCAGGAAAGACCGAGGTTAAGGGACTTAGTCGTATGACTATTGGACTAAAAGGTCCAAGAAAGTCAATGGAACAAGCCAAAAAACAACTTGAAAGCTTGGTAAGCCCAATAAAAGCGTTTAATTGCATCGTTATTGGGAAGTAATCAATTAAAAATGAAATTGGCAGTTTCTATAGGAGCGTATATATTAGATACTAAAACCAGGGCCAAAATAAATAAAACAAAACACATATTGTTGCTATTAGGTGCCAGTCTGGGCAGTGCTTGACTACTCGCACACCAAGATTATTCAGCGTGAATCCCTTTTAGTTAAAGTATCTCTGCATGGGCTAAGAAGCCAGTATACCGAGACCACACACAATAAAGAATCAACACCATCTAAGGCAGTTGACATGATGATGGAAAGATTCGTAAACTCGCAAGAGAGACTAAAGGCTGTTAAAAACATTTCTATGCTTTTTGGTGCCAAGGTCCTTGACGTCACTTCTGAAAGTATGATTATTGAAATGTATGCCAAGGGAAGTCGCGTTGATGCGTTTTTAGAATTGGTCCGTCCATTTGGCATTTTGGAAGCTGTCCGTGGTGGTACTATGGTTATGGCTAGATCAGGCCAGACAGCCGGACGCGATGAAGAATACACTGGAAGCTCATTTTCTAATGAGGAGTCTAGCGAACAAGATCTTTCCCACTTGCCTCCAGGCTAAACTCAGTTATCTTGTTGATTAATAGTTTGTTTAGCTAGTTTTCCGTTTATTGGCATTAATAAAGCCCTCGAGTAAAATTTGATATACTAGGTCTCACGTACTTGTACAAAGTTTGTTGGTTATGGCTATATCTATTGGTACTGCGGTTCAGTTGTTGGTTTGCACTAGTGCAAGCGCAAACACTCAGTATGGAATCAGTGCAAAAACTCTTTTGGCCAATTTACAGTTCATCACTACTGGTCTTGGTTTAGCAAAATTACTGGATTTTATGGTCAGTGTGTCCGAGCGGTTAAGGAGATAGACTTGAAATCTATTGGGCTATGCCCGCACAGGTTCAAATCCTGTCGCTGACGATATCTTGCGTAGATGGTTTAGTGGTATAATTGCCGCCTGCCACGCGGCAGACCCGGGTTCGATTCCCGGTCTACGCATTTTTGATTCATTTTGTTGCTAGGACCTTTGTTTTTGCTACTGATCGGTTTGCGTTTTGATTTTTGGTTAGATGTGGGCTATACAAACAAAAATAAAGCAACATTGCTTCGGGTATTGTTACAAAAACAGGTGTCGGATGTAAAATTTAATAAATGGAAGCAACAGATGCATAACAGTGAATAAAAAGTCAATGGATTTTCAAGATCCAACTTTATATTGTAAGTCCGGCTCTGAAAAAAAAATATGAAAGGTATTGAGCAACTTTAAATTTACTAAAGGCAATGTATAAAGGTACTAAGCTGTAGCAGTGTTTGCATCAACATTTTGCTTGTTAGGTTAAAACTAATTAAATAATCAATAAAACAATGGCACTGATTTATATGTCCAATATCATCATATCTATATTCATCATTACAACCACCTTCATAATTGCCATATTCAAAGCCACAGCGTCCATAGTTACCGACATTAAACTTTTAGGTATTTTTTAATTGTTTAATTGAATATAGCTAGGTCTACCTATACATAAACACACGCCAACATTCACTTTAGACTCTATTGTAACCAATCAGTCTGGAAAAGATGATCAAAAAACTCTGTTAAACTAGTACTATTAGTGTAGATAAATGTCTGATCAGTAGTTCTACGCTAACTTTACAAAAATCTATAAATATTTCTTTTTTCGCGTTTATTTCTTGTAAACTAGGCAACAGTGTATATATATATATATATATTCTTTTTTAGGGAGTTTTATTGAACAATAGATATATAAACTATAATAGAAACAATCATCAAGATACCAAATATCTTATTAAACCTACTTGTACCATCTTTTTTTTTCTAAGACAAATATAAATAAAATCTGATCAAACCACATTATATGATATGATAAAATACGATATGATTCTATTTTATACGATTTGATACTATACTAGCTGACACCCCTCCCTTTTGATTCCTCGGTTGCCTCTTTTTATAGTCAACCTCAACTTGGACTCCTTACTTGGTCTCCTTACTTGATCTCCTTTACTGGTATCCCAGTAGGTGTTTACTATATATTACGTGTTTACTATGGGTCGATTAAAAACCACAAGGGGAGAAATCCTCAACTCATAGCTCACCAAGCAAGTTTTTGAATTATGTGGTGTTCCATACAAAACACTAACAAAAATGTAGTGTGAATTTCCGGCTATAAAAATATCACCTGCATATATTACTTTTAACTATCTATCCAATTCCTATCTCACTCGAGATCGTCTATATCTAATATTCCTATATCTTTATTGCCGAGTAAAAACCAGAAAGATTCACTCCTTTGAGTCGAATCTCGTATTCTTATAACTAACTAACTAACTAAATAAATAACTAAATAAATAATAATAATAATGAACACATCCAATCGGACCTCTAAATACTATTGATAAAACCACAAGGGGACAAAACTCAACTGTACATAGCTGTTTGATTATATTATTCGTTATTACTTTTGGTCGTATTATATATACGACAAAAATGTCATGTAAAATGAGTAAGAACCTGTAAGTTGATATATATTCCGAGTA
Source organism: Capniomyces stellatus (assembly GCA_001661515.1). NCBI lineage: Eukaryota > Fungi > Kickxellomycota > Harpellomycetes > Harpellales > Legeriomycetaceae > Capniomyces > Capniomyces stellatus. The sequence continues at coordinate 1,211,874 of LUVW01000001.1, read as the reverse complement.
TAATATAGTACCAACTTTATAGAAATTAGAAGAGTAGTTTTTTATACAACTTAGTTGTAGTTTTTTTTATACGACACTTCGATTTCGAGTTTAATTATTTTAGTTTAGTTAATTATTTTACTTAGTTTTGATTTAATTTTAGTTTTACAATTTGGGTTTGATTCGATCTGCGAATAATTTTTGAATAACTTTTTAGATAGAGAACGAATTTGAACACAACCTTTTTTTTTATATACAAGAATATATTTAACATAATAAAATACTATAAACCATAAAACGAATATAGCAACAGTTAAGCATATATATAAGTTAAGACGGAACCAGATCAACGACTACAGTTATATTCAAGTATAGTCAGTTGATCAAAGTCCTAAGTGGACATAGTCAACCAGTTTTTGACACTACAAAAATGTAGTGTGAATTTCCGGCTTAAAATATCACCTGCATATATTAATGTTAACTGCTAGTCTTATTTTGATCTCACTCGAGATCGTCCGTATCTGATGTTTGTATACCTTTTATTGCTAAGTAAAAACTAGAAAGATTCACTCCTTTGAGTCGAATCTCGTATTCTTATAACTAACTAACTAACTAAATAAATAACTAAATAATTAATAATAATAATGAACACATCCAATCGGACCTCTAAATACTGTTGATAAAACCACAAGGGGACAAAACTCAACTGTACATAGCTGTTTGATTATATTATCCACTATTACTTTTGGTCGTATTATATATACGACAAAAATGTGGTTAGATGGCCGAGTTGGTCTAAGGCGCCGCGTTAAGGCCGCGGTCTCTCCGGAGGCGTGGGTTCAAATCCCACTCTAATCATTATGACTTGGGGATCTAGCTCAAATGGCAGAGCGCTCGCTTAGCATGCGAGAGGTACAGGGATCGATACCCTGGTTCTCCAATTTTTGACTTTTTAAACTGTTTTTTGATAGCCGCGTTTACGTACAGATGATTGGGTAGTATTTTAGCTGCACTCGGTCAGTTCCGTTTTACCTTTTAATCTATTGTTAGCTAATAATCGTTTGATTACAACGCGATTCTTTGCATGATTATATCAGATTATAGCCAAACGATTTGAGATTTCAAACTTCAATTTTTTCGATCTAGTAATTTTATTAGCCAAATCGATCTTGAAAAAGAAAAAAATTTCTCTAACATAATCTAAAATAAAGTTTTATTAATTGAAAAAGTACAAATTGGTTATAAATCCGCAAGCACCGCCGGCTTTATTTTAGCAATATTGACACGGATTTGAGAGTTTGTTCAAGTTTAGAAAAAGCTTGAGTAACCAAACAACCTAGTATGGGGCTGGCTAATACAAAAACAGTAAAAATAACAGTTAATATTTGTAGTATTTCGCGTAGTTTGCAAAGTCAAAAATCTGACCAGTCATGTGCACAAGCGCCGGACGCATTAAAAAATGGGCTAAAAAGATATATGATCCAGCCAGGACTCGAACCTGGAATCTCTTGATTCGTAGTCAAGCGCCTTGTCCATTGGGCCACAGGACCAGTTAAAAGGTTTTCCGTCCCCAAGTATTTATACCGATAAGGAAAGGCCATGGTTGCTGTTTGAGTAGTTTGACCCTATTTGTGCCAAGTGAAACGCATTTTAGTAGTATAAGGTTGAGAATATCAGGCTCATATTTTTAGAACTTGTGCTGGCACAACGTGTGTAAATTAAAACAAACATTAAGCTTTGGTGGCCTGGTTCTTTGATCTTGCAGACTTTAAATAAATAAAGTACCAGCTTATGAAGTACACTATTGCAAGAACTGTGGTTTCGAGTAAAAATGAATCAGCTGCACTGAAGTTTAGTTATACTCAACGCACAATAAGCTCGGATTGACATAGCAAAAGGCTAGCTGATAACTGCACCTTAGCTCTCAAAAAAGTAGCTAATAAAAATGTTAACCTCCGATACGGGGAGTCGAACCCCGACCGCCTCGGTGAAAGCGAGGAATCCTAGCCGTTGGACTATATCGGATAAATTTGTCATATATATAATACGACAAAAAGTAATAACGAATAATATAATCAAACAGCTATGTACAGTTGAGTTTTGTCCCCTTGTGGTTTTATCAATAGTATTTAGAGGACCGATTGGATGTGTTCATTATTATTATTAATTATTTAGTTATTTATTTAGTTAGTTAGTTAGTTATAAGAATACGAGATTCGACTCAAAGGAGTGAATCTTTCTGGTTTTTACTCGGCAATAAAGATATAGGAATATTAGATATAGACGATCTCGAGTGAGATAGGAATTGGATAGATAGTTAAACAGTGATATATGCAGGTGATTTTTATAGCCGGAAAGTCACACTACAAATTTTGTTAGACTTGACCGGGAATTAAGCTCTTGTCTCTAATGTTACAGACAGGAATACTCGCCACTATACTATTCGAGAAGATAAAATCTTGCGGGTTAGCCTATACATATCCTAAAAACAAAGTACTTGGCTTTACTTCAACTCTGTCAGTTCAGTTTAATTACAAGCAGGGCACATACATCTATAATAGCCAACTGCCTAGTAAACCCAAAACATTAGCCATAAATACAAAAATTGCTAGGTGCGACTTTGGCTATACTAGGTGAAGTAGACTCCAACCAAAGTTTTATGTAATCTTATAATCATATTTAATTAAAAGGAGTCTAAAACACAAACGCAACATTACAATATATACAGCAGTAAAATTGATTGTTAAAACATGGCCGAGGTAGTATCAATATTGAAAATCCGGATGATCTTGGTCACATAGTCAACATATTTGGATGTTGGGTAGAAATATGTTGCTCTCTACTTAAGAAACGGAAACGGTTTAAAGCTATTTCGCACGAGGTCTTGTACATTCAACAATCCTTCATACTTGCGTTGGCCTTGTTGTAAAAGTAGCTGGTAAGTGTTGGTTGCCGTTTAAGGCTGCTATGGTTTAAGGCCGCGTTGTTGGGCTGATCATAGAAACTGTATTGGTAACATTCGTTGTTTTCATTATCGAATTTAGACGAGTCTTTATGCTGGTCCGTGTGGTACTCAATGAATAATCGCGAATTTGAAACAGTCTGTCTAGATGATGATGGCAGGGAATTGATCAACTTTTGACTTTGACTTTGACTTTGGCTTTGACCCTCAATACCAAATCTATGGTGGTAGTGGTCATTGGTATAGCTAGTACACTTTATATTGTTGTCTGGCAATAATATCGACGCCTTTCTTTTTTTACGGCTAAAATTATTAAAGCGAGCTTCTTCGGCCACTTCGCCTTGGTATATATCTGTAGTTTTATTTTTACACAAGCGAGTCGAGTAGTCTGATGACGTTACTCTCCTTTGTGTAAAGTCATGACCGCTTTTTACTGTCAAAGGAAGTAGCTCAGCGTGCTTTTTTAGACACGCACCGTTCTTTTCACCGAGTCTTGCATTTCTTTGGGCTTCTCTGATTTTATTCAACTTTCTTCTCTTATAAGCAAAGTACGAGTTCTCAGGGCCTGCATCGTCATCCACGGATCCACCAACTTTTGGCTTATATTTGCCCATCTCTCTGTAACTGTTGTTTCCAAGCGAGGCTTTCAAAGGGGCCTGGTTGTTCTCAATATAGGCAATTATATCATTTGTGTTTCTTATGCTGCTTGGATCGTTTTTAGTAACCAGCGACTGGATATGTCTGTTGTTCTTTTCTTTGTTATATATTCGAGCTGCCACACCACCGAACTGCGTGTTGGTATCGGCGAATAAATCAATGTACACACTATTTACATCTCGAACAAAATAATCCAGTCCCAACGCTTTATACATAGACACCTCTGCTGTCTTCAATGAACTGTAATGATTCAGTTCGTTATACCTCTTTTCAAACTGTAGTATATGTCCGTGTGGTTGGTCTTGGTGTATCGTACTATTTCTGCGGAAGCCAGTAACACCAAATTCAGCGTTTCGTACATCTCTACCGACCATTACATTACCCAGGCGCTCCTGAACCCCATCCATAGCTGGTCTATTTGGCAAAGAAAGTGTCGTGACTGTTTTTACTGTTGTAACCGATGCATGTAAAACCCGTTTGTTCTCACTGTGGGAGGTTCTAGCAAGCAATCCAACTGCGCTCCGGCCCATATCCAAGTGCGGATATTCATATGCATGGTTATATGATATTAGCTTATTGCTGCAAACTCTTTTTCTATCCAAACCGTAGTTGCTGACAGTATAGTCCACGTTTTGCGGATAATTTTCCAACAAGCCGCGATTTCGAAACGTAGTCAGTCCAAGCTCATTTATATTTCCAAACATGCTGTTTGCTACTGTTAGTTCTTGAGAGGTACTTTTTGTTGATTCGCTGAGTGCTATACCAGAAGATTCATACCCACACTCGTCTATCTCTTCGGTCTGCCCTTCGCTTTCTTCATCATGCTCAAGTCCACTCATTTGTCTGTGACTGTTTTTACTGTCAATCCCGCTTAAATTGGAGTCCGAGTTGGCACTTTCTTGTGCCTGGCCATACACAGCATAATCCTCAACATACTCACCCTCAGAAAACACGCCATTTTCGCTACTACCATCCAGTGATCCTTTGGAAATAATAGAACTGAATCTCTTTAGACTGCTGCTATAAGGGTTGACTTCAAGACTGTCCTCAACATTGTTAAAGTCCTCGGTTTTAACTCGATCAAAATCAATCTCGTCTACTCCGCTACTTACATTCCCAACGGAGCTACTGTTATGTTCATACTTTTGGGTTTCTTTACTTTCTTGAACCTCGTCCTGATCTATTCTAGTTATCTCGCTGCTCGATTGGACTTCATCACTTTCTAAATACCTAAGCTCGAGTATATCCACTATTTCATCGTCCTGCTCATTTTCTTGACCAAACTTTTCAAAAATTCTTTGAAACTCTGTTTTTAGCTTAAACACGCTAATCCTTCGCGCCTTTTCAAACTTGACTCTTTCTGTATCTATATCAACGTCTAAATTCGCACCTTGTCCGTTTCTAATCGCCTTGCTAGAATCAAAAACGGATTCTACAGCCAGATCTGTATCTGCTGAATTATGCGAGTCACTTTCGGAATCTGATTCAAGAACTTCATTCCCACTCTCTAGTACTTCATCCACATCCATACTCTTGGCCAGCATGACGCTTTAGTTTATTAATGACACCCAAATTCTTGTTATATGCCGTCTTCTGTTTGAAATTGATTTTACTCGCGTATTAATGGATCGTCAATAACACAGAACCCTCTTATTACTTTTTATCATTAAATCTAGTAAATCTAATCGGAACTTGTTGGCGAACCCAGCAAGTGAAATAATAAACAACTTGATTTTTTTCAAACGAATAATATTTTGTTTTATACTGGCTGTGTTGGTACTAAATTGCTATATATCAATCTTGTACCTGTGCCACCGATTACACTTGGATTTTAAAAATGATGCAAAATGTTTCAAGAAAAACAAAGGAAAAGAAATGTTTTGTAGAGTACTATGCTTGGTTTAAACTTTTCAATACAACTTTTGCGTCTCTTTTTTAAAAATAAATAAAGTACGACATAAAAAAGTTTAATGACCAAGTGGAAAGTAAAGGCAAAGTTGATATATTGGATTGCTACGATTGGCTCACAGTTGAAATGATAAACAAGTTTTATATTTTTCAGATAGAATCACGCAAGTACAATACAAGCGTTGTTTTTTTTAATTTAATTCACTAGTTTCAATCAATTCCACAAACAAACTCGCGTTGAACACGGATTTAATAGGCGAACATCCGGTTTACCCAAACAAAGCAAAACTATGAATAGTTCTTTCAATAATAATAAAAACTATGAATAGTTTAGTTTCAATCGCAACAACATACCAATTTCAACACACCAACATTAACACACCAATTTCAACACACCAACATCAACATATTAATGTCAACATGCCCATGTCAGTATAACAATATCAATGTCAACAATGAAACTTTTACATCAACTGGACATCAATATTTGATGTATACATTTATTTAAATATCTTTAAAAAAATCCACAAATCTGAAAGCTCAATACCCAGACGACCACCAATACGAGCAACTTGGATAACTAAAACCCAAGAGTAAAGAAGAAATAAGCAAGATTTAAAATACACAAGGTTGAATACTACAATTATAGGCAACTAGCTACCATCTACCCATTATAAGCCTATTGATAAAGGGAAACCCTTGATAAGAGTGTGGACTTTTAGTAAAGCGTCTCCGATCAGCAACTCGATGTGAACGTCGTTCTCTGTTGGTACGCTGCCACCCATTGACTCCTCCAACATTTTCCAAATAGCCCATGAACTACCTCGTTTGATTGGAATCCTTGGCGTTGTTACTGGGATATTATACATTAACATGACTGTTTCGGAAAGATCAACACTACCATCCTTTCGGTATTTCCTAAAATCCTTAAACGCAGTTCCAATAACGGTGTTGTTGTAGTACGATGTGCCATTGACTGAAAGTATTCTCACTGGCACGCCTGAGACTGGACTTATGATTGTGGATTGCACAGTCATAGAAAATAGGTGCAGCACCACCGAATCAACAACTTTTGGCAACAGTGGTCGACCCTTAGAAGTTTCGTTAAATGCGCCAATATCAATGGTCAATGGTATGTCAGCATGCTTCATGGCCATTTCCACCGGTTTAATAGTTGAGCATCCCGAGAACCCCTTTATGTTGACCTCTGTTTTGTTTCCTGAAGTTAGCATGTAGAAAAATCTACTTTGGATATCAGAATCTGGATCATTGTTTAGCTCAACGCTAAGATTTATATTTGATGCTCCCAAATTGACAGTTGTGTTTAAAACCCCCGCTGTAATCATCTTACGCTTCTCAAACTCGACATCTACAAAAAGGTCGCTGAGGTATCCACCAAAGCTCGAGTTGTTGATAACCTCAACATCTATCTCTGTTTTGATCGCATTCGCTGTTGCCTCTATTATCTCTATTCTCTTTATCTGCGGCTCCAAAGACTTTAGCTGATTGCCGGTGTTCGGCATTGGTGTGAGGTCCAGCTTGTGAACAACTGGCATGTTTACTGGTATGCTATAGACCTGCACTATCCCTCCAAGAATCTGAACTGTAACGCTTGCCTGCCCCACTAGATGCCCCACCAACAGCTTGGTCTTTGCTGTCCTTTCAAACCACCTCTCAACACTTTTCAGTGTCTCTTCATCCCTATTAAACTTTATTTTCATGCTTGTGATTCCAGCAGTAACTTCCAGCGAGTTGTTCCTCCAGGAACTAACCACCGGAATCTCGGTATGAGGTATTCTCGCTATTTCAAACATAAGCTGTTCGCTTCTACCGGACTGCTTAAGTAAGGATGGCTCAAGTGGGTTGTTTATTCCCATAAAACTAAACGACCCTGAGGCCCGCTTGACCTTGAAAGTCGAGTTTACTAACTTTCCAAGTGGAATCTCTACCAACGCACTGCCAAAACCACCAACCTCGGGTTCAAATCCTCCTTTCACCTTGCCGTCAAGCTTTGCATACCCGGCGTCCAGTTTTACCTTTGGAATTGGCAGGCTGTTTGGCAGATTGTCTAAATTCTCAGCCAACAAGCCTGCTTTTACTCTCATTCTTAAGCTGTCTATGATGTTACTAACCCATTGTGGAGTACCTGACACACCACTGCCGTTTCCCTTTAAATACGGCGAGCTATTACTCGATCGCGACTTTCCTCTAATCTCAAAATGCTCACTTCCATTATTAGCCACTTGGTTCAAAAACTCACCTAACAATTGCTGATGAGCCCCATTGCGTATCGGCTCCACTCTAGCCCATACACAAATCGTGCTGGTTCCATGGCCGTGGTACCCGTTGTAGGTTCCTGCTGTTGCCAAACTCTGGTTCTTGTACAGCATTTCTGCTTGCGCCAAAGGTATCTCTATTTTCTTTGTTTGACCAACGTTATGGCTTACCGAAGCACAGGCATTAAAGTTCAGCGATAAATCGCTTTCATTTTCATATGGCCCGTTGATGTCGTACATCTTTGGCTCACTAAACTTCTTGTTCATTTCCGCTTCAACTATCTGCGTAACATGTATTTTCCGCACAATCGCTCCATACATCTGCACCGAAAACACACCATTGACCTTTATCTTTGTAAACTCGCCCTTTGAAAGCATAGTTTCCACACTCTTACTGATAAACAAACTTGCCAGCTCCTCATTTAGAACCTTAAAAACACACCTGGCTTCAACTTCCTTGGTGTTTCGAGTAACGTGTATAGCGTCTAGTTCCAGTTTTCCTATATGATCACTGCGGTCATTTGTTCCTAGTAAACTACTGCCAGACCTCAAGTCAGCATCTACTGGCAGCACAAACAAGTCTATTGACTCAAACTGAATTCTGATATCCATCAAGGACTCCACCGGTAGCTCCATCTTTACTTTTAGCTCCACACCCTCGTTTGTTATACTCCCTATGTCTATATCTGTTACCTTGATCTTTACCCCACTCGCAATCAATCCCACTAATACCGGAACTATAAATATCCATGTGAAAAATAGTACTGCCAACACTATCACAATACACATAACTCTTTTAACCTGCCTCTTCTTTTTCTTGACGTTCGTACACTCGTTGGACACCTCTGGTATATATATATTATCAGAGTATCTACTGTTTGCTGCCCGTATATTAACACTCGACAAAGCTAACAGTGGTGTTTCTTCGCTGGCAAAAGGTCCTTCTATTGTACTGATTTGATTCTGCTTATTTGTTTTAATAGTCGAGTTTCCCGAACTGAACTCTCCTACCCGAGTTTGTTTATCGTGGACAGATTCTGCTTTCGAACCTGTGGCCACACCTTTACTAATATCTGCCATACTATTTTCGGTTATATATATATACAAACGGATACTATACGCTACACAGTCACTAGTTTAGTGGTGACTTTTTTTTAAAAATTTAAGAGCGAATGCCTTGGAAATGTGGTTTAAATATTTTTCTTTTCTTTTCTCCCCCCTCTTTAAATGTATTCTCTACCACTCTAGTTTCTTTCTACTCCCGTTTCTTTCTACCCTCGTTTCTACCGCCTGAAAAAATATGGTTTTTATTTGCCCAAATTTGGTATAATTTCATTGAATGCTAATACTGTATACCCGTGCCAAAACTGGGCTTCATTAATGCGTAGCAAGGTATGGTTTGCTATTTGCTTTTGTTTTTGTTTTTTGTTATTTGTTATTTGTTATTTGTTTCTCAGTATTGGTATCGGTATCAGTATCAGTATAATTCTAATTCCAATGTGATTTAAATCTGTATACTCTTCTCTTGAATTTAGCTTTTAGCTTTAAACTGTAAAATAAATTGTTTGGAAGCTAGTAGTTATAATTTAATGTTCAAAATATAGCGCAAGCTTTTAATTGCTAATTAAGCCAGTTTAATTAAGAAATTGGTCAGGCTTAATTAAAGTGCTTTGGTGTTTTTTGCAATTTTTGTATCACAATAGCTAGTGAAATGTAAATTGCAAACATTTAATCCTGTTTCCAAAGCTAATAAATTGAAAAAAAGGCAAAAAGCTTACTGAATTTGGTAGTTGACTTGAAACACCATTTGGTTTAATAGTAACGTTGAATTCGATTTTACTCGTTGAGATCATGTGAGGCTTATTGAACCAAAATAGCACATTCCGCGTTCTTTAATTGGCCTAATTATAGGCTTAGTCAAATTAAAAAAAAAATTATAAGCAGTTTGCTTAAGCTATCCCAATAGTTACCGAGTAGTGTAATAGGAATAGGTGAATAACCGAGTTATAGAATTTTATACGATTTGTCAGAGTTTCAAAAGCCATATAAGAGCATTAGTCTCTCTTGTCAAATCATTGGGTTAGTTTGCCCAAATACTTTCAGTGGAGTCGAGAAAAGTACACACGCCTCATGACAAAAGACAAATACAGCAATTGACTTCCTGGTGACATATCATCAACTGTATGTAATGACACTAGTGGTTCAACACCACCACCACTATTACAACAAAATCATCAACAACAATAAAATAATACCGTACCACTAGCGCACTGGCTAATAAAAGTAAGGGAAGTTGTGCAGGAATAGTGAATGGCCTTTTAATGTACAGGAAAATCTGCAAATATCTCATCTACTATATGTGTGTACATTGAAACAAATAAACGCAGTGTAAACATAGATATAATATATGTTGAAAAGAAAACATAAGGTGTATAGATCACGTAATAACGAGCCTTGGTGTAACATTGACTAATAATAATATATTTGAATGCATAGTGGAGGATTGCGACTACTATCAATGTCACAGGCTGACTTTCAGGATATAGAATTTGGTAAACATGTTACTATTAGTAGGACTTTTTTTTTCTACTTTCCTTTTGAACGTGACAAAGGCCAAAGAAGGATACTTTAATAAAATTATATGGTTACGCTCAATGTTATTTCTCTGAATATACTGTTGATATAGATTAAAGTCGTCTGCAAACGAATTAAGAAAAGAGCTATGAATAAACATCTGATCTTGAAATATCAATGGTGGCATTCCTATGATCAAACATCTACAGTGAGTTTGTTTGACTTTATTCGACTATTTATAAATAGTTCAAACATCTGAATGAACTAGGTACAAACCCCTACGAATTTCAAAGAGTAGATTGGCTTCATGTGTTGTTATTTTTCTTTATGCTGTGGATTGTATATATTCATACGCAAAAACTGATAGAATCAATACTTTGTGCCTTTGCCGATACTTGAACAATATATACGCGTGTTTTATTTATTGGTGTGATTAGAAGCTAATAGACAAGCAACATTGCACGAATCACGCCTATCATCCGCGCACACTATTCTGACCCAATAGGCGCACAATATTTCAAAGAGCAAGCAGAGAAGTAAAGATTGTTTTGTTTCAAGTATATGCTGGGAATTTATATATCATCAAGAGCAGTGGGTAATTTACTCTAAGGAGCTCTTGCTCTTTTTTTTTTCTTTTTTTTTTTTTTTGCTTTAAACTAATCGAGACAGACAATGTGTATTGGTGACATGGTAGAGTAGCAACACTGGTTGATAATAATAATATAATTGATATTGACTTTTTATTATTATTGATACGCCATTTGCTTTTAACTTGATAGAAGAACGTTTAGTTCGGTAATACCAAATTGGTATTGTTTACTTTAAAAAATAACCCGAGATTTTGCGTAAAAGATGGATTGGAAGGAAAATGTGATTTCTTTGGCTTTTTTTTTATAGTTGGTTAGGCACAAAGTAAAGAAACAGCAATAAAAGGCAAACAAGCCATATGGATGACAAGTAAAATGCCCTCCCCCCCCCCACACTCGCATTAAAGCCAAAGGGAAGAAAATGGTATGGGATTGAATAAAGGGTGCTAGAGGAGTTGGGTTGACAAGTAGTGAAGAAAAAAAAAAATTAGAGTTATGTTTAATTGTTTTTTGTTTTCCATTTTCCCATTTTCACTCTCTTTTCCTCCACTTTCTTTGGCTGCATTTAATATTGTAGTACCCTGACTTATCAATTGCAAATAAAGTTTTTTTTTTTACTAAAAAAATTTTGTCATTTACTTTCAGCTTTTTATCTTTGCTTGAATTGAAATAGCAAAACAAAAAAGTATTTCAGTTACGGAGAAAAAAAAAAGTAAAGTATTATAAAGGTAAAGCGGAATTGACAGAGCGAATTTGTTGGTATAAGGTACAAGTTGGAGCTTTATAGAACCAACAACAAAACCTTTTATAAGGAAAAGAAAGAAAAGACGAGCTTGAAATGGAAAAAAAAACTTGTAAATTTTGGATTTTTTTTTTATTAAAGGCAAAAAGACAAAAAGTAAATAAAGAAAAACCAACGTAATTGACAAAGTAAAAAACAAAAAAAATAAAAAAACAATGCAAATATTAAAGTTGTATTAAATTTCGATTTAAAAAAAAGTAAAAGCAAGCAAACCAATTTTAAAATAAAATCAATTAGCGCTTTGGAAATTAAGGTAAAATTGATATAGAAAAAAAAACGTTGTGAAAGGGAGTTAAAAACGAGCAAAATATACTTAAGTGACTTTTGGGTTTGGGGTTTGAACTTTGTTTTAGCTTTTGAGATTTATATACAATATTTATTATTCTTACCAAGTTTGTAAAGCTAGTAGCCTTTTATTAAAAAAGAAATTAAATAGACAATAATTCATACCACGCCCTAAATTAAAACAAAGTCATACTGCTTTATAACACTATATATTTTTGTTTTAAACAACATTATTATCAATAGAGTCTAAAAGCAAGGAAATAAAAACAAACATCGGACAACAACAGTATCTGGACGAAGTATAGAAGCGTTAGGATAGTTGAGATCAAAAAAAAAAGACTAAAACCAAGTTAAAAACAAAAACAGCTACCATAGCCAAAAAGAAAAAAAAGGATAAAAAGGAAAAAGAAAAAAAAAGAAAAGAACATTGAAAAAAAGCAAAACTTGTAAAAGTATAGAAACAGATAATAAACGGATAATTATCGAAACAAAACATCAACAGAAGCAGACGTAAAACAAAGCAATCTCTGGCATTTCCAAAAAAAAAAAAAAAAAAAAAAAAAAAAANNNAAAAAAAAAAAAAAAAAAAAAAAAAAAAGGCACCTTAATAACGTTAGGAATAAACAAAAACAAACAAAAGCAGTAAATAAGGAAGGATAAAGCAAACATAAAAAAAACAAAAAGTAAAAACAATTGAAAACAAGTAAAAAGTAAAAGAGTAAAGAAAAAACGGACAGAAGGAGCAAACCGTAGAGAGAATTGCTGGACTAAAGGAAGAATAAAAAATAATAATGGAGAATTCAACGTAAGTATTATAACAGTGGGGGGGGGGTTAGGGAGAATAAAGAAAGTATTAAAAAAAACTGATGCTAAAAAGTAAGAATTAATGAATAAAACGCGTAATAGACAACAAAGAGGGGGATACTATGGAGTGACGCCACCGATATCACTAAAAGAAGCGACTAGTGAAGAAATTGAGAGTACAAGAAAGATGATTAAAGCGTTAGAAGATGCTGGGCAGTTTGAAGATGAGAAAGCGAGTAAAAACAGGCAAGTTTGTAGTTGTATAAACTAGAGAAAAAGAGGAGAAGGGAAAAGAAAAGGAAAAAGAAAGGAGAGGGAGACTAACAAGTATTGGGGGGGTGTGTGTATGTGATAAATGTAGAGAGATAGTGCTGGGGCAACTGGATAAAGAGGTACAAGAGTTTGTTTATAGAGCGTCGATTAAGCACGGGATTCAAGAAAAGACAGCGAAGGATTGTCGGGGCAAAATATATACATTCGGGTCATATAGGTTAGGGGTTCATGGAACAGGGGCGGATATAGATACACTGTGTGTGGTTCCAGGACACGTGACGCGAGGGGACTTTTTTGAAATAATGGTAGAGTTGTTGAATTTACGGAGCGATGTTAAGGAGTTAACAGCAGTTCCAGAGGCGTATGTTCCGGTGATAAAGATGGAGTTTGGGGGGGTTCCGATAGATTTGACGTTTGCGAGTTTGCAGGTGCCAACGATTCCGGGGGATTTGGAGTTGCTAAACACGAATTTGCTGCGGAATCTGGATGAGCAGTGTGTGCGAAGTATTAACGGGTCAAGAGTGACGGACGAGATACTAAGACTGGTGCCAAATGTGCAGACGTTTAGACAGGCGTTGAGATGTATAAAACTGTGGGCAAAGCGAAGGGGGATATACTCAAACTCGATGGGGTTCCTGGGAGGTGTGGCGTGGGCAATGCTGGTGGCGAGGGTGTGCCAGCTGTACCCAAATGCAGTTGGGGGAGCAGTGATATCGCGGTTCTTTAGGATTATGTACCAGTGGAATTGGCCACAGCCGGTGCTACTGAAGCAGATAGAGGATGGGCCACTGAGGGCAAAAGTGTGGAACCCAAAGCTGTACATTCAGGACCGATCGCACCGAATGCCAATCATCACACCAGCGTATCCGTCGATGTGTGCAACGCACAATGTGTCGCAGTCAACACTGACAATAATGACCGCCGAGTTTAAACGCGGTGCTGAGATTCTGGACAGAATGGCGAACAACCAGGCCGAGTGGGAGGAACTGTTTAGCGAGCACGACTTTTTCTACCGCTACAAACACTACTTGCAGGTTGTCGTTTCAAGCGACTCGCCTGACTCTCAGCTGAAACTCCATGGGCTGCTCGAGTCAAAGCTCAGGTTTCTGGTCATGAAACTCGAGAATGTTGACCATATTGTACTTGCACACTCCTATGTTGGAAGTTTTGAGCAGTCTTATTTGTGTAAAGGTGAACATAACTGTACTCAGATTCGCCATGGCCTGTTCCCCCCCGAGAAAATGTCTGAACAAAGCATCTACGTTCCGCCACTCCTGCCTGAAACCGCCAACCCCGAAGGCCTCAGCCATCCCGACTCTGAAACCTCCACAGCCGACCCTGCTAACGACGGCCCTGCCAAGAACCGCACGCTGATATTTACAAGCTCATTTTTCATTGGTCTGCTGATAGCCAAGAAGCCCTCCGACTTTGTTGGCAACAGAAAAGTAGATCTGTCCTGGCCCTCTCAAGAGTTCCTATCAATGATCAAGCAAGTCGAGCTGTGGAACCCAGAAACTATGAGCATCAACATCAGGTTTTTCAAGAACGTCGAATTGCCTATTTATGTCTTTAAAGGAAAGGAAAGACCTATTGTTGCCACAAAGACTCAGAAACGAATAATAAGCAACAGTGACCAAAACGATAATGACGATGATGACGCCTCTTCTGTTCTTCGCAATGGAAAGTCTGTTAGAAGCGTAAAAAATATTGCTGCTAACCGCCCCAAGTCCACCGACCATAATCCCCCTCTTGGTGCCTCCAGTCCCACCACAATCGTTGGCAAGAAATCAAGAGTCTCTGTTCAACCATCTCAAAACGGAACCCCCACCACCGTTACCGGCCCCAATGCCGGGCCTCGTGTCGACACCAGCTACAAGGCTGTAACAGAGTCTGGCATAATATACAATCCTACACACTCTCCCACCTCCAAAATACAACCAAACAATAAACCCAAAACTCCAAACTCTCCTACTACTAACATACCCAAAATTCACCAACATCAGCCAACAACAAAACCACTAAACAACGGTAACAACAATTCTATTTCTACTGCAAACCAACAACATTCTGCCAGGTCAATGCTCGGTCAAAGATCCAGGCTAAACGTAATCTCTCCTGCTACTCCATCAGGCGGAATAAAACTAAGTGTCATTAGTGCCAACAACCAAAAGTAAATACGCAATTTATCCATATATACACGGCATGCCTCCTTTTTTTTTTTTTTTCTTTCTCTTTCTTTTTTTCTTTCTTTTTGGTTTGCGTTATTTCGTGTTTACATTGCTTTTGTTCACTCGAATTACCCAACCATCGTTTTATATATCTAGTTTTATTTTGTAATTATAATGTCTTTATACTACTTTTACTTGGCTACGTGTAGCCTGATAGATTTAATGAATAAAAACTAGAAATATAACATAACCCCTCAAACAAACAACCTCACAATCACTTTTTCTTGAATTAACGACGTATTTATTGTGCCACTTACTCCCACAGTATTTTAAACGCCAAAACATCTGACTTTACTTGACTAATAAGTATAAAAAATAAATAAATGATTAGATAATTGGATAAAAGTAGTAAGAAAAGTAGTAAGAAAAGTGAAAAAAAGTAAACTTAAAGTGCAAATAAAAAAAAACAATACATCCCATTCATTGATGCTGTTCTTGGTGCTGATTATCTTCTTGATCCCCTCTGGTTTGACCGACTACGTGGCCTATACCCAGAGTCCTTATCACTTCTTTCCCTCTTTCTGTCTCTGTCTCTATCTCTGTCTCTTTCTCTATCTCTATCCCTTTCTCTCTCTCTTTCTCTTTCTCTTTCTCTACCTCGGTCTCGATCTCTATCCCGCTCAGAATCCCTATTTCGGTCATCTCTATCGCGACTCTTTTCGGTTACCTTGTCCTTTTCCTTGTCTCTACCAGCATCTCTACCAGCATCCCTGCCATTATCTCTACCCCTATCCCCTTCTCTTTCTCTTTCTCTACCCCTATCTCCTTCTCTACCCCTATCTCTTTCTCTTCCTCGATCTCCTCCTCGATCTCCTCCCTTGTATCTGTCTCTATCTCTGTCCTGGTCTCTTCCTGGCCTCTGGTCATAATCATTTCGACTTCTAGTTGATCGACCCATCCCTTGACCAGCCTCGCTTCCTCCGTCCCAGTCACGTCCTCGCTTATAATCTCCTCCTCGGCTTTTATACCCCACATTGCTACTATTCTCCGCCTTCAAATCTTGCTCCCCGCCTACTCGTGTTGCGTCATATCTTCCTGAGTATGTATGGTTAATCGACGCCTTTCCCAACCTCGTACCTCCAAGACCTCCGCCTAAACATTCACGTGTTTATTTTATATTTTTAAACCACCCCCCAGTATCATCGTTACCTCATAAACAACAACAAAAACGACAACAAAAACAATAATAATACCCATAAATCAACTCTCTCAATCATTCTAGTTTTTTTTAATAAAAACCTATTATTATTCTTACCCAGTCTTCTCGGTCTCCACCCTTTAACCGTCCGCCCTCTTTCCACATCTACCACTATTCTTCTCCCTGATATCTTTGCTCCATCTGCTTCATGGAATGCTGTTCGCATGTCTCTTTCATTCTCGTACTCAATAAAAGCATAGCCTCGCGATTCTCCCTCCATGTTCTTTACCATTTTGACCTGTTTGTTTTATTTATAAATACTTACTTCAATAAAAGCCAAATCCTCCAACCATCGATCTACTCTTTGTATTTCTATTAAATAGCACAAACAACAATTGGCTCATCTACTTACGGATTTTAACGGCCCATATCGCTCAAACTCCCGTCTAATGTCCTTCTCTGTAGACTCGTAACTCTATAACATTGAGAATAAGTCAAATTGAAAAAAAATTTAAATAAAGAAACAAATTGCAAAGGTTGCTAATTAAGATCATGGAAATTCGTAGTTTGTAATATCGCAAAATCTCCCATCTAGAATATACTTGAATTTTGAATTCTGAAACTCCAATTTAAAAATAAATAAATAAAAAAAGTAGATTAAACTACTCTTACCAATCTAGCCACAATCAATGTCTTGTATGGATCCTCTGTTGCCTTGGGATTAGCAACCGGCAGCCCTATTGTCCACATCAGTATTTAGCAACATTGTTTGTTAACTTGCTTTCCTTTATTATATCAGGCATATAGATCCCTTGGTACTATATATATCTAAAATAATAATAACATAGTCTAGCTATGTTTGCGTATTTGAGGCAAAGTGGGGCTTTACTTACATTCTTTTAATCCATTCTGGATTTTTAGCAAAGCTTTTTCCTGACGCTGTCGCAACTACTCCAGTAAAAAAAAAGTTAATAAACGCATAAACCCGTTTCATCTTGAAATCAATTTGTATGGTTTGTTTATCAAAGAATAACGCAGAATTAAGACCAAATAAATTCCCAAAACCAATCGCATCTAGCAACTATTTGCGTTCGATGTTTACCCGGTCTAACTTCTAAATCAAACAAAATAATATTCATATTGAATCTAAACCAGTATGAAACCAGTTAACTTACAATGCGTTCCTTTTTTTGGATAGGTGTCTCTGTGTTAGGCTGATCATCTGGGTTTTCCTCCTTCAGCAAATGCACCAAGCTTGACAAGCACCCCAATTGCGGTCCCTTACGCTCGACTGTCCCGCGATCTGTTGGTTTAACAAAGGGAAGTGGCGGTCTTGGTGAAAATAGATTTAAAAGATCTGGTGGCAGTTTCGCTGTCATTTTCTTATATTCTCTCTTCTTGGTGTTTCAAGTCAACTCCACTAGGCTTATGGCCTTGCTTTCTTCTTCTTACTGTGCTGGTATGTACAGACCCCTTATTTTTGCCTCGGCGCCCTTCTCAATTACACTACTATGTGCTTAAAACTTTTTTTTTTGCTTTACTTGTCTAGTTATTTGACAATGTATTCTTTTCCTTGCTTTGTTTATGTTTATTATTGTCGCCTATTTTTCGTGTTTTTGACTCCCTAGCTTTATTGTGAATCCCTCTTCTGTTTGTAGTTTTTAGTATATACCTTTGTTCTGCTTTGCTATCCCTTTACCAAATATAATTGCTGTATATCCTACAACTTCAAAGAAAAGACAAAAGTAAACGCCAAAAGCCTAACAACATGTAAATTATTGAGCAAAGAAAATTCTCTCGATTTAACTATTAACGACTAAGTTCAAATTCATCAACTCGAACAAAAACCTCAGTTTTAAGAAAAAAAATTACTTGCCATTAATCGATGGGGAAAAAAAAATTCTGTTTACAATATTAAATTCTATATACTACTTTTGTTTTAATTTACCAAGCACAAAACTCTCTTACACTCGATTTCTCTCAAACTTTTCTCTTTTTTCTCTTTTACATCATGTCTTTTCCACACACTGAACACTCCAATCTACCAACCTTTCCAAGCACACTTGATGTCTACCTGAAAAAAAAACGTTATATGTAGTTGGAGCTGCACCAAAAAAACAAAAAAACAATATCTTCTTAACCATTGCATCGATATGTGATGTTCCTTTTGCTTATTACATTGCCCTGGGTTCTGTCATATGTATCACCCATAGAATCTTGTAGTTGCTACATTCTAGTATATCCAACATGCTTGGTGCCTTGGTGTAACTACAGCCAAACTATAACTAGTAGGTGTTGGAAAACATCGTTCTTTTCTCTATATTTATTTTCACCGCATCCTATTGGATAAACGGCCATGGTTTGTGTCTCTTTTAACCAAAATCAATATCAAAATGTAAAAACAGAAGCAATTTTTTTGATTGTTATCAAAGGTTGATTTCTCAAACTAATAGCAGGAAAAAAAATAGCCAAAAAGAAAAAAAACTCGAATCACATATCATTAGCTTATTGCCAAATAGTAATCGAGCAACAAAAGGTGCAAAATAACTGAATATCAACAATAGCAATAATAAAAAAAAACAATAGTTAAACCAAAAAATTTCCTTTATTGCTGATTTGACTTTTTAAAGTGTCGAGTATCTTGATTGAGTGCAAGATTAAATTACCTTTTTACTTTATACTTTACATTTAATTTGAAAAGCGAGTGTTTCGAAAATGCACAGACATCAGCCAAAGGCAAAACATGTGTATAATATCTACAGCGGTCTACTTAAGGGCAAACTGAGAACACAAGAACCTGCTTGGTTCAAGGCTATGGAAGAGCATCCTGTGGGACCATCGGTTTATAAAGATCCATCACAGTTTGACACAAAAGGTCGATTAAGCTTTGAATCAGCCTCAAAATCAGAAAAGATCAGCTCTGAAAACGAGATCCACACCAGAGCTAGTCACAAAAAAAACCGACTTCAAAAAAAGTCAACCCGTCCGCCAAAAATAGTTTACCCAGAAGATAAGCTCAGAGTTCAGTTTTACAAAGATCATCCATTTGAATTGTCAAATCCAATCTCTCTAGTTCAAAATGAAAGCAAGGTTACCGAAAAAGTAGAATCTGTACAAGATTCCTCTTTTGGGCTAAGCGGTGAAGGGTAAACAATCACTTATAAAATCAATACTGCTTGACAAAATGTTTTGCAGTTTACAAGATATTGTTTTATTAAAGTTGAATAAGGGATGCTTTTGCGAGATATTCTATGTCCTACAAGCATTACAGTTTGCTGATCTGCCTTTCCAGCTTTATGCTAAATGTAGGCATGTGTGCTTAAATCTAATCCTTTAATTGTAAATATTTATAAATGTACGATCAAAATAGTGTGATTCGTCGCCAACTTTATCTTATAAACAAGGGTATGAATGAGGATGAGGCTTATGATGTTGCGCTGGGAGAATTTTATAGACTCAAAGCTAGCAAGGAGCTGGAAACCAAAATCGCAATGCAAGAGGCAAACCAACATGGATACAACCAATTCCATCAAATACATTCCAAAAAGGCCAAGGACTTTGAATGGACCCAGCTTTTGGTTAGCGATAGGATCATTACTATTAGAAATGGACTGTAAGTGTATATTACTGCTTTGCTTCTACATATGCTTTACTTTTACTTTTGCTTGTGTTTTACCTTTTATACAGCATACACCATGCATGTACTTACACTATTGTGATATATGACCTTCATCACTTCCTTGTGACTATGCTATGCTTTTACTAATATTTGTATTTGTACTTGTACTTGTATTACTACCATCAAACTAGTTCACAATCACATAAAGAGACATCAGAAAAGTCGTTTTCTAGCTCAGTTTAGACTTCTATATATCTATTTCACAAGTACACTTTATACTAACACGCCGTTATTTAATTACAATCAATAAACCAAATATTTAAGGGCTTTGTCTATGAGTCAAATTATTTTTAAGGCTTGTATATGTATATATATAGCATGGTATATACTGGACTCCTTATATTTGCTTGTTGGTTCAGGCATTCTTATATTGAAATAAACATAAGTACATCTATATCATCTTTGTCTTGAAACTTCAAGCATCATGACTTTGTTTTTTGTTTTATCTCCACGCCTTAGCTCCGTCTAGCGATATGTGTATGGTTAGTTGAAAGGTATCAAACGTTTGGGATTCATCGATACTCTAGTATTGGTCCAAATAGCTTAGTAATAACGACCGCCTCTCCTATGTAAAATTATGATGTGCAATCCAAGTGTGAGTTTTAAGTTAGAATATCAATCGTTGCTTGTAAAACTGAGACGAATGCAGCTGAATTCAATAAAAAATGTGGCAAGGAATAAAAGCAAATAAGGCAAACTTACAAGCAAGCTCAAAACACCACAAAACCACATGACCAAAACTGTACTATTAGGGTATAATTGCATTATTACTGTTTAAAGCGCTCAAATGTTTTTTTTTATTGGATTACTTTTTGGTTTTTTTTAATAAATTAGAATTCGCCGGGTTAATGAAACAACTTGCAGCAATAGGCCCGATTCTTTTTTTTAGATTATTATTAGACACTACTATTACCTTTGGTCGCTAAAAGCAATGGTGTGTATCTCAACGGAAAAATAAATATAAAGTAATGGTGTAATTTAGCCATTATTGCCCTTGCAACTAGCTAGAAAACAATTGTGACGGATCAAACCACCAAAATAATTTGACATACAGAGTAAAATAAAATAAAAACAATTAATGAGAACAGCAAAAAAGAGGAATTTGTAATGATAAACACTTTGCCTTGTATTTCCTTTTTGCGTATTTGTAAGTTGGTTTTACCAAAGTATTATTAAACCTGAGGGCTTTTAAAGAGGACAGCTAAATAGGCTTACGTGGCGCGTGTTTCCAGCAAATGATGACACACCATATGTGGTGTTTATACCTATATACAGCATGATATAAGCTTAAACACTAGACTCCACTTTAGAAAATAACAAGTGACGTGTGTGTGGCGGAAGAATATACCTGAATTACAGTGCAATTAAAAGATATGCCAGAGTACTACATTGAGAATAAAAACAAGTGTCAGGATGCAAGACTTTTATTGAGTTAATGAAAATATAGACTGATAAATGGAGAGAGGAGGAGGTGGGATGTGTCTAAAAAGCTGAAAAGCAAAGCTAAGCTCTTGGTAAAAAAAACAATGATTAAAAAAAAATGGAATGAAAGCTAAGAAAATTAAAAAAAAGTATCTATACATTATATTAACAAATCGAAAAGAAAGCATTAATAGAATAGAAGTAACAGTAACAGTAGGAATAGTATAAGGGGAGGGGAGAGGGGGGAAAGGGGAGGGGGTTATATAAGTGGTCAAGTCCTTCTTCCTAGTTTCGACAGCCACCTAGAGCCAAAGTGTAGTGGATGCTTTTTACTGTTAATTAACGACTTGGTATCTATAGAGGTATCGTCGATGGAATCTGAAATGTTATTATTAATATTGTGACGATCGTTTGTGCTAGTGAGTGTTTCTGTTGTTGCAAAGGTGGATGCGCTGTAGAAAAGGGCACTGCCTTTGTTATGTGCGTTGTATTGATACTGAGATTGCTTTCTGGGCTCAATCATTGAGAATCCAAGAGTAGTGCATGCTGACTCGTGTGTTGGAAGTTGGGTTTGTAAGTTGGTGTAAACAAAGCGCTGCGCCCAAGCTTCAAGAGACGTGCGCAGGTCAGAAGAGGTCAGTGCTTGTTCATTATTTCTGAGGTCGTCAACACTAGACTTCCTGGCCTCTGAGGATAAAATACACACGCCATATGACTTCCACAGAGCCGAAGTGATTTGTGCTGTTATTGTAAGCTGTATTTGCTCTTGTTTTCCTGGCGACTTGTTCAGGTCTATAATATTTTCTATCATTCGTTGGTACTGGGGTTTCTGCAAAAAGTTTATCAGCGAAGACTCGAGTAATCTGTACACATGAGACTGTGGTTTTAGGAATATGCTTGGTGACATTACGTCCTTGCTTAGTTCTTCAAAAATTCTTGATCTCATAGTAGAGCTGATGTTGATTTCTAAGGCCGCATTTCGTCCAATAAATGTGTTCCAAATAAACCGTGCATGCTTCTTAATTGCATCACTTGACGCGCCCCTTTTTGAATTAAAGCTTTTAACCTCAAGAAAAAAAAGCAAAGACTCGGGGCTATAGTCATTTATCAATGATATGAAAAAGTGTGATAAACATATGGGCGACTCTAGTAATGCTGAGGTTTCGCTTGCTAGTATGTTGTCAACGTTCTTTATATAGTTTATTTGCTCGTCTAAATTTGACATTGAGTACTTGGACTGCAAAGTCTTTGATGTTTTGGCTTTTGGTTTTAAAAAGTTCATATTTCTCTCTGTTTTTCCTGTCTCGGTCCTTTTTTTAGTTAATCCCTTAATCTTGTGTCGACTGCTTTGTTCGCTATCCAAGTTAACACTGTGCCCTCGGGTGGTGTTACAGTCTCCTGCCTCTTTTGAAAAGACAACGCCCTTAACTGCTATGAATTCCAACTTATTACTCGCTCCCGTTATAAGTGTACTTGTGATCGTCTGTGTTTTGTTGTTTGAGTATACTTTTCCGATTTTATTCTCAAATCCAAAATCGTGTAAATCTGGTTTGCCAATTCTAGGATTTAAGACCATTACTTTCGTTTAAAGATTGTTCGAAATGTACTCTTAGCAACCTTTACTCTATAATTGAAGCTAAAATAAAATGGTAGCTGATGTTATAATCACATGTATAGTTTGCTGGTACCGATGTGTGCTGATTTTTGCGTATAGTAGTTATATCTATTTATGTGTGCGTGTGCGTACTGTAATCAGTTTATTGCAAGATTTATGCTATATCCTCTTTTAAGTAGGGGTGAGCTTCGAATTTTTGATTTGTGTGGCCAATTGGTTCCTTCTAATAATAAAACAAATCCTCCGTGTTAAATCTTTGAAAACAAGATTTTTTTTAAAGGAGGTTCTATCGAAGTTATATTTAGTTGTTTATAAAGTAGGAGGGTTTTCCAGAATAATTAAAGTGGGCTAAGTTGAGGCTTCAAACTTAATTTTGATTGATAAAAACTAGAAACTAAAAACTAAAAATAAGGTGTGATATAAATAAGCATAATAGTTTATTTAATTGAAATTTAACTACTAGAAACGCCTTTATAGCAGTAAGCTGCATAACATAATCACTCTTTAATGTCCAACCCAACCCCCATTTAATTTCCAACTTGGCTAATTACAATTACCCTTTTCATTAACTATTTGGTCAACTACCAAGTTCACAGCTAAGCCAAAGTTCGGCTTATAATTAAAACTGCCCTTGGTTTTTTGAGAGCGTTTCCGAAGCCCCCCCAAGTTACTTTGGGAAAACTTTTTTTGATGGCCTTTTTTTTAAATTATAGGGAGAAGATGGAAAAAATATTAAAAAGAGTGCAATTCTCAGCATCAATCAATGTGAAAGAATCACCATTTGAAATCCTCGCCAAATAACTTTGACACTTTGTTTGCGAAGTTGAACAAAAAAAACCAAAGTGGTTTTTTAATTTGGCTAATATCATTGACACCCAAATCTCGACGTTTTTTATTAGCTCAACAAACCACACTTCTTTATATACGTGAATTAATAAAGATGCTGGTTACATAACATAAACTCAATGAGAAGCTGGACGTTATATACGCAGATTACTTTTAAAGGTTCGAACAGTTCGATTGACTTTAGGCTGGTTTATAATGACTATTAGTTGACATCCATCATTGGTCACGGTGTTGTTTTTTTTCATTATTTTGATTCGCCAACAATACTGCACTTGGATACCATTTGCCTTTTGTTAGTAACACAGGAAAAATTATGTTCGAGTAAATTAGAAACTATTTTGCCCATTACATTTGAAATAACAAATCATTGAGCGACAAAGGATTTAATTGACGTGCTTTAGTATCACTTTGTTAAGCCATTCTATTATTAGTATAATTTGTTCAGTTTGAGCGTTTAAACCTGTGGCGTTTTTGCTAAGCTATTAGCCTGTGATACATTTTTTAGCAATGAAAATTTTAGTCCTTGATTTTTTTGATCATTACAAATATTTAGTTTTCCAATTTTTACATAAAACCACAATAAAATTTTAAAATGCAATAAAAAAACCCCCTCACAATTACCTGCCTTTCGTCAATAGTATCTGCTCTTTGTTGTTATGGTTTATGTAATTGTAAATTTCATTCTCTTTTTGGAAAAGAGGCACCAATTCCTACCTAACTTCCTGCTGTCTCCAACCACTTGCTTTTACTTTTTCAACTACAGTGGATGATTTTCTTAGATGTTTCTCATTACTTGAAACCTGAATCATCCAACTTTGGCTTCTACGTTCATTTATTTTTCTACTTATTGAAATTATACATTCATTTTTTATTGTCGCACTTAGAGTTGGAATTTGTAATTAAGGGATATTACGCATGGCTATGTTCATCCTTTTTTCAAACAAGAATTTAAAAAAAGAACCTACAGCTAAGAACTGCGATAGTAGACCTGCAACCCAAGTGCCAAACACAGAACACAAATCGGTTTATACATTTAGCTGTCACTCTGTAAACAAGGACGAAAAAGTCCACATTTACTTGAATACCATATGATTGACTGTCGCATCCTCTCCCTCCGCTATACAGTGCTTTTTTAGTAGACTCTAGCATGAGCGGTCGCTAAGAAGTGCTTTATTTGCACTACAGCAACTGTTTGAAAATCAAACGACCGTGCTCTTGTATATCTACCCCACTGCATTAGTTTTACTACCAACTAAAGTGATGACTGGGTTAATTAACCTGCTACAAAAGCTGTCCTTAAAGATCCCCCTCTCCCCAAATACTCTATTGGGCCATGGAATTGTTGTTTTTTTTGTTGAATTACTAACATCTAGATGTTTACTCCATCCCTTTTTAAACTAGAAATTTATAATTTTTTCAACTTTATTTATTCTCTACTGAAAGTAATAATTAATTTTTATATCCGATTCGATACGAATGTTTTGGATCACTTATTCCCTTTTTGGAATATCTACACGTCAGATCGTTTTAGTAATGGAGGCTTGTTATTGATTTTGAGTCGAAACGATTGACTTCTTTTCCAAAAGCCTAAATAGTCTGACACTAAATTATCATCTTCGTGAAAGAAAAAAAGAGCTAAAAAAGCAATCAAATGTTCACAATAAAAAACAAAACAAAGGAATCAAATGCCACAGTTTCATTAAAAAAAAAAGTAATCAAAAATAGACTTTAATTAATTGGACCAATTCTAAAAAAGCTGCTTTTGTTTCTCCACTGCGTAAATTCTTGAAGGCAAAGGCTATTTTGTTCAGGAATGAAAACTTTCCGTTTTGAAAAATGCCACCAGACATAAAAGTAAAAAAATGTCTCCGGAAATCAATAAAAAAAATGCCTTTGGGATATTACAAAGCAAGTTGCAAATTCGATAAATCAAGCTACAAGTAATGAATCAGCTTTGAATCCCTTCAAAAATTCTTGATCCAATTAAATAACTAAAAAGACTACTCTAAAGTAATAGTTATCTTTCTTATTACCAATGATAATAAAAAAAGACTGCGGTTGCTAAAAAGTCCGTTATTAAACCTAAGCATTATGTTAGAAATACAATGCATATAGCCTACTTGTATGCTTGAGCAACAAAGTCCTATTTTTATAAAGCGATCTGACCCAAAATAAACATCTGGCAACACTTTGTGGTTACAAATATAGGCAAAACGCTTTGAGCAGATCGGTAATATATACAAGAGGCTTAGCCTCATAAATCCGGTTGGAGGTATATTTCAAAAATAAGCAAGCGTATAACAGCGGCCAGAATAAAAGCCGGCCCAATATCTTTATTTAAACACTTTCCCGCTTTTCTTCTTTAACAAACTATCTCGCCAAGAAGCTTGCGCAGTAAAGACTGAACGCCAGCCTATTAACAATTGATGCGTTTACATTTTTGTTTTATATACATTTACTATTTACACCTTCGCTTGATATAATAGTTGACCTTCTTCACTTTAACCTTACATTTTATCTGTGCTTACTGTAAGCTTGGTTTTTCCTTTTTATAGCCAATTATCAAATTGGTAAGAGGGTTTGAAAAAAGCCATCAGGATAAATCAACCAATTTACAAAAACGAAACGGTGTATTTTAAAAGTGGTCATTAAAGATATTCTGCAATAATTTTGAATTCTGATCTTTATGTTTAATATGCACAGCATTGCTGTTATTATCTGGACTTAAATAACCAAAAACTTTTCTTTATCTGGGCTTTTACGTGTCATATGTTTTGATTACACAATTAAATGTAAAGTTCTCGTGTTCTATATTTAGCATCAGTAATTTCACTACACAAATTTTAGTTGTCGTTGTTACTCACTCATCTATGCGTTCACAACACTGCTAATAATCAAATCAATTGACCATAGTATGTGGGCTTTACCTTAAACCACAGTATAGTCCAGTCTGTGCATCGCGTTATCAATTTTTCGCCAATCAAGCTGTGCGCTTAGACAAGGATATACATAGCCAGAAAGCTTCTAGCAACAGTTGAAATGCATACTAACCTTTCTGCATTGAATCGAAGAAAACTTGGGCTATAGCCAATCACTTAAAGCTTGACTCTGCAAGACTGTGTAAGATGGTGTCTAGACTAATAATCGAGCAATGTCGCAGGATATGGAAGGATGTGACTTCATGCCAGCTAAATGGTCATGTACACGTGTATGTGTGTTACATGTTATCGATAAACAGAGTAAGCAAAGTATTAAGTGATTTTTCTGGTGGTGATACAGTCACTAAAAGCAGATACATATAGAAAAGTTAAACCACCCCCCTCCTTACCTCCACAGAAAGATGAGAAGGACAATATACTTGGATATAGTAATGCTATATTGTAATTTTAAATGTTGATATGTGAGCCAGCTAGGCTAAATATTTAAAATAACCGAGTCAATACGCAAAAATTACCACAGCAGGTTATGCCCTTATTATCACAAGTACCCAAAATTTTAGACAACGTATCAATTCAATCAACAATAAAAATGTCGGAGCTATATTTCAATAAATAAAAAACGTCAGAACTGGCTTGAATTTGATATTGAAGAATGTGTGTTTATTGCAAGCTCATAATCGGTGTTAACTACTCAACTGTGTAAAGTAATTACAAAATCCGAGGGCTCTCTATAGCACACGGACGTGCACATCCTTGGTTGGCCAGATCAACAGCGTTTAGGTCGTTTCTGGATGTATAATTATAGGAGTTTGGTGTTTTCGCAGTTTATATAGTGGCGATTTGTGAGTAAAGGATGTAGTGCAGGTAGGGCCTTTAAAAAATCGGTTCAAGCGTAATGAGCTGCTAACAAATGCTAGCATTTTTAAAGTGGATGGCTTAGCTAGCTAATTATGAACTGATCTGATTTAAGGAACTGTTTGTATAAAAGAAATTGTCTGTTTGAGTTTAAGGTTGTAAACTCATTCTTTTTTTTTATTGTAGGAAGCTTTTTTTTTTTCATTGAATATTGTATGCCAAAATAAAAAAGCACCATTTAATGATAATGATAAAAAGTGAGATTTAACAGAACTAAGTGCAGGTAACAGGAAATAATGCTTTAATTGCGCAATATTTGCTAATAATGGTGAAATTGCATTGGATTAATAATGTATAATTATTCATTTCAAAATGTGTGATGGAAAATTTCAATAAATGAAAAATATCTGAAGGCAAAACAAATGACAAAAAGCACGAATAATATCGCCAAACTCGCTCGTTTGCCTGTTGCTGCTACCTTTAAATATTATAGATCCTGCTTTCAAGTCTCATCTAATGCAATCATGAGTTTGGCCTGGCAAAACGACAAAGTGAAAAATAAACTACAAATCATTGATGGAATCCTGCTCCAGGCAAAGTATATTTCACTGATATAATAAACAACCAAGGCAATCCATCCAAAGGATTGATCCGATTGCTGAAAGCATAGTTAGTGCGGAAAATGGCGAATTGGAGCCCAACAATAACGAATAATGATGTGGGGTAATCAAGTGCAACGCCATTATTATTAACCACTTCAGGCTACCACCGGCTATAGTAGTGCTGTTGTTTTTAATTTTAACCGTAAACCGGTATTTGTTTACCAAGAATCTTTTAGTGTAAATACGTGACGTTGCGTTTAGTAAAGGATATCCTGTTCAGTAAAACATACATACACAGCTACATGATCAACTTGATGCCTAAGGCTAATCACACGCTTGGGTGTATATGCATGCTTAGATTTCAGTAAAGCTAAGCATGTTTATATTGGTTGATAGCAAATCTTGCTCTTGGTTCAAAAAGTGCAGTAGAATTGGTTTATTATTATTATTATTATTGTTATTATTATTGAAATTCGTAGATTTGGTTTTTAGTTCAGTTGACAAAGTATAGTGGATTGGTCCTACAACAAAACAAATTAAAGCAAGAATAAAGAATAGGCTTGTTTTTGGTTGTTTTTCAAGTAAGAATCTCGAATACTATGATTCTTTCAAAGTTGGTGTGTATTCATAGGTTTGTCTAATCAGACGAATTAATGCTGTCCTGGCTTTATTAAACGAATGTCAAGGTTGTAACCCTAAAAAGAAGCGAGTACAATCAATAAATTGATTCTGCTATTATTTTGAAATACAATTTGCTACGTTCTGGCTCAAATGACACAATCACCCAGCAAGCTCATTGGACTTGGCTTCACAATTTAAATATTGGAATTTTCAAAGGCGAGCTAAGGCCAAATCAGTAAAATAGCAATATATATGTGTTTTTTATTTATTTATTGAAAAATATGTTACTGAAAGAAAAAAAAAACTTGCTATACAGAAGTTTGGTTTCGTGTTGTATAAAGGTCGGGCTAGGCCCACCTCTAGGTCCAGGGCTTTAATCATTCATTTTAGACTTGTATTTCTTTTTCTTTCGAGGAATTCATTTAATTGTTCGTAACGCTAGGTTAAGTTAATAATACCTTGCGTATCCAAACCTTAGACTTTTACCTCTACAATAGGCAAAAAAATAAAATTCATAAGAGATAAAAAAAATGAACGCACCCAGAATTTTAAGAACATCAAAGGTTCTCCGAGCCACCACAGCACAAGGGGCTTACTCGCAGTCACCCGTAGCAAAGTCGTATAAAGTTCTGTGTATTGGAAATGGTACAGGCGGTGTTTCAATTTCCTCAACACTTTCTAAAAAGCTTGGTAAGGGAGAGCTGGCTGTTATCGAGCCTGCCGAAAACCATTATCAGCAACCTCTTTGGACACTGGTTGGTGCAGGGCTGAAGAAGTTCGAGCAATCCTCTACAAAAATGGCCGACGCCATTCCTGAGAGAGCTGACTGGTTTAAAAACAAAGTTGAGTCTATTGATCCTGACAATCGTACTGTAAAGCTGACCGATGGAACAGAGGTGGGTTATGAGTATCTGGTTATTGCAGCCGGAATTGAGCTGAATTTCTCTGCCGTTAAAGGCCTTGAAGAGACGTTGGGAAAGGATGGTGTTTGCAGTAATTACTCTGCCGACACGGTTTTGAAAACCGCACAGTTCATCAAAGAGTTTAAAGGCGGAAACGCTATATTTACAATGCCGGACACCCCCATCAAGTGCCCAGGAGCTCCGCAAAAAATTGCCTACTTGTCCGAAGAGCATTTCAGAGACGTGGGGATTAGAGAAAAATCCAATGTAAAGTACTACAGCGGCATTGGAAAAATATTTGGAATAGACAAGTATGCCGAGTCAATGTGGGGGGTAGCAAACAAGCGCGGAATCGAAGTGAACCTATTACACAATTTGGTTGAGGTTGACTCACAGAAGAAAGTAGCAAGCTTCAAGGTTCTAGGCGCGGGTCCAAACGCTGGCCAAATAGTCCAACAGCCGTACGATATGCTGCATGTATCACCCCCAATGAAGGCATATGACTTTCTAAAAAACAGTAAGCTTGCCGATGCTTCTGGGTTTGTTGATGTTAATCAGAACACTATGCAACACAAAAAGTACGACAACATCTTTGCTATTGGTGACTGTACCAACATTCCTACATCCAAAACAGCCGCCGCCGCCATTGTGCAAGCCTACGTTGTAAAAACAAACTTGTATAACAGAATCACCACAGGTAAAGCCGACCCAATCGAGTACTACAACGGCTACACATCATGTCCTTTGATCACAGGAAAGAACTCTGTTGTTTTAGCAGAATTTAGCGGATTCACTGGAAAGCCTTTAGAGTCGTTCTTTTTCAACCAAGCTAAGGAAAGGTCGTTTTCATACTGGCTAACTGCTGATGTTATCCCTGAGATTTATAGAAAGCTACACATCAAGGGCGACTGGAATGGTCCAGGCAAACTGCGACCACTAATCAACCCATTTAATTCCAATTAGTTATTTGTACATATAGCCGCTTCTGCATTAATTTACTCACCACAAGCCTTACTTAGCTTGGTTCTGTTTTTTACTTGTTTCAATTTACTGTGTACGTCAGTTGATTTGGTTATTACTATTGGAGTTTAAGGATGCTATCCGTTACAATAAACAAGTAAATATATCCACTTGAACGGTGTTTACCAGCAAAAGATTATTGTTTTTACAAGGAATGAGAGGCATAACGTGTCCTTTCACAGTACATTCCTACTGGCGTTTTGTTTCTTCAAAGTAGGTGTTAATACTGTATGTTTGGTTGTGTTGTGTTGGTTCTGTTGCCAATAAATCACATGAATAAAATAGCAAATAAACACACTAGCTTTGGTCGTATTCTATATCAGACAAAATTGTCGTGGTTTATTTTGATATTCTCCAACTGCTCTACCAATTCCGTCGCGTTTATATCTTACAAACTGGATAACAGTATATTTTACCTATTTAGTGATTTTTATCGGACAGCAAATATATAAAATTATAATAGAATCAGCTATCAAGATATCACATATCTTATAAAACCCTCTTATACTATCTTTTTCCTAAGGCGCATACAAGTAAAACCTGACCAAACTATATTATATGATATAATAAAATACTATCTGATATTATCCGATACGATATCCTACTAGCTGATAATCCTCCCTTTTTGTCTCTCGGCTGTTCCTTTTTATTTACAACTTCCTGTCGTCTTCCTTACTGATATCACAATGGTTCTTACCTATATAACTATTTATAAACTATAATATATATTGAAACTATGAAATAAAGAAAATATTGATTAATGATATTAACATGGCTACTGCCATACCTTAATATATAACTTAATATAAATAAATGAACACACTACGTGTTTACTATGAATTGATTAAAAACTACAAGGGGCGAAATCTTCAACTCATAGCTCACCCAGTATGTGTTTATACTACGTGGTTTTTCATACCACACCGATATCATTGAAGTAAGTTCGTAACTTGTATTGGTCACTTTGGCGGAGTGGTTAACGCGGTGGCCTGCTAAGCCATTTCCCTTTGGGAGCGCAGGTTCGAATCCTGCAGGTGACGCTCACTTTTTTGAACCGATGCTCATCAATCACGGACGATTTAATTAATCGGAGTGGTATTTTGGTTAATGGAGACACAGATATTTTGAAATAGAAATAGTATTTTATAATTTATATTTTGATTATATTGATTCAGTTGCCAATAAACTGCACAAATAAATAGAAAAAGAAAGAGAAGGGAATGACCCCGGAAGGAAACAGAAAATCAGCCAATATGAATCAAAGTGTTACTGAAACACTCCACCATATACTCATTTTTTACTATCGTGTACATACATATACCACATACAGTATACTCACCAGTATACAAAAAATATTATGGGTAAGTGTGTATCTATGTATATCTATGCGTGTGGGGGGGGGGGGGG
>LUVW01000001.1:1096286-1179480 GCA_001661515.1 Capniomyces stellatus | reverse complement strand
GGGGGGGGGGGGGGGGGGGTAACAAGCATGTGGAAATTTTTATTTTTATTTCCAGTTGCTTCAGCAGTTGTTGACATGAGAATCAAGAGCTTTGCCAATTTCCAAGAAAATAGGGGAAAGTGAAGACGTTTTGTAAGCCTCTATAAAGCCTTCAGACCGGTTTTCGGCTGTGCTAGAGTTGGTGGAGCTGTCTAATAAACCAACGAGCTTTGGGTCAATTGGAACACTTCCTATGAAAAATAAAGTTAAATAAGCCAATTTTGCACAGTTTCAACTACCTGTTTAATTTTGGAAATACAAGGATGCGAGACAAAGCACTTTAAGCTGCGCAAGGCAAAGCCTAATTCAAATCAAACTAACCTAGAAATGGGATACCGAACTCCTCAGCCATACTCTTCCCGCCTCCGCTTGAGAATATGTTTGTGCACTCCTATTTGTAAAAGTGGATTTGAAATTGGTTGGGAATTATTCCAAATGGCAATTTATTTATATAAAAGCTGCAAAAAAAAAGCTCACCGAACCTATATAGAAACAAATAAAACTCTTACCGAACAATGTGAACAGACATAGCCACTCATATTTTCAACCACACCCAATATTGGTAGATCCACCTTACGGCAAAAATCAAGCTCTTTTCTTACGTCAGACAAGGATACGGCCTATATGTACATATTTACAAATATATCAAAGTTTAAAACATACCGTGTTGGGGTAAATAATGCATATACAATCTGTAAAAACCCAGCAATTTACTTGAGGTGTGGTAACAAGAACAGCGCCATCCGGTTTCAGATGCTGGAGCTGCTCCACAACAGCCAGGTGCTCATCGGATGTTCCTGGTGGTGTGTCTATTATCAAGTAGTCGATATCTCCCCAGTAAACATCGCTCAAAAACTGTTTTATCATGGCTACAAAGTACATTTTGTTTATTTCAAGTGCAGTGTTGTTAGAAAAACTGTATCGTTGCATTTATACTGGATTGTTTATATAGCAAGCAATAGCCTGCGGAAATTCAATAAAATTTATAGTAATAAAAATTATACTGAAAAGAACTGATAATAGCAGAAATAGCGATACACAGCTGTCAAGTTTATGAGTACTTACAGGTCTTTTTAGGGCCTCTCCAAACCACTGAAGAGTTTTTGTCTGGCAGCAAAAATCCGATTGACATGCATGCTAGACTTTTACTCGAATCTGTGTACACTGGAATCCAACTATGTTTGCCATTTGTTTTACCCGCGCCGTTTAGTTTAAATTAGCTGCTTTGAAAGCGCCGGCAGTCTTAACGGCTATAAATAATGGTGCTTACCCTGAAGAGGCTTGATGAATCTTGTGGTTTTCCAAGCCTAACATTCGTGGTATGCTCGGTCCGCATAGATCGATATCTAGTACGCCCACTCTTTTCCCTAAATTTGCCAATGACACCGCCAATTGAACCGTTACTGACGATTTTCCTACACCCCCTTTGCCTGACAATACAAGTATGATGTGTTTTACACTTGCTAGATTTTCTGCAGTCTCGTGATTCTCCATTTCTACTTTACCAGTATTATTTTTTGAAGTAAAAAATATATCTTTGAAAAAAAAAATCTGTAAATAAAGAAAGGCTAATGATTATTAATTAGTAGCACAAGCCGGTTTAGACAACGGGTTAGGCTTACGGGATTCTTGGTTGTTTTGTTTTGTTTTTCTTGATTATAACTTTTAGTCGTTGATAAGCAGAAAGAATGGGCCATTCTAGCTGGGCTTGCAGAGTTATAAACGCTAAATAGCAATAGATTCCATCCAGGATCAAATATTGATTTGTAATCCAATAAAAATATATTGCATTGATTTGTCATCATTTATTACTATAAACTAAAGCCCTAAACGCAATAGACTTTAAAGCTCTTAAAAGCCTTGATTGGCCTTTTGAAAAGCTTCTAAAAAGTCAAGAGGGTTTATAGCGAACTGATAAACGCTCAATAATTATACTTCAGAAAGCCTTGCCCAGTCCTGCCGGGATTTATTTATTGAAATCCAGCCTTGTTAGCTTTATTTAAACAAATGGCCTGGTTACCTAATGCAAAAAAAAAGACAGCTTGCACAAGGATGCTTAGTAAGCAATTATTATTTTCCCCCCCACTTTTTCCCACTTTTTTTCTCTTCTTTTACTGGTATCTTTTTATTAATTTTACAAAGCTTATTATTGCCTGAAAGCTTGCCCGGGTTATAAAGCTGGCAAGTTTGGCTAGTGAAACAGGCCTTCAACTTTATCACTTGCCATATTGCTTTACTTGATAAAGTTAAACCTAGTTTTGGTTTTGTTGACTGAGTGAGAACAATATATAAGTTTTCTGACCAGAAATTGAAATCATAACTAATAAATAAACTTGGTTCTTAATGGAAAGGGCGGATTAGAAAAAAAAAATAGTAATTAGAGCCAAGTGGAGAAATCCAGGTTGAATACCTATAGCGGTGTAAATATAAAGTATTTCTATAAATAGTCTGAGGAATACCATGTTGTGATACAGTAGAGCC
This sequence comes from Capniomyces stellatus, assembly GCA_001661515.1. Classification (NCBI taxonomy): domain Eukaryota; kingdom Fungi; phylum Kickxellomycota; class Harpellomycetes; order Harpellales; family Legeriomycetaceae; genus Capniomyces; species Capniomyces stellatus. Next base: position 1,176,960 of record LUVW01000001.1, on the reverse strand, counting down.
TTGGTAGAATTATCTAGAATTAGCCAAGATTGTATTTTAATCTACTCAAGCTTTTGCACTACAAAGCCAAGCTTTAATTTGATTTCCAGTAGAGGCACTCTAAGTTTGTCAACAAACCAAAATCCAATATGATTATGTTAAGGTATTGCAAGTAGCTATAACGTATTTTGAGCGTAGAATCGATTTAGACATTTTAGGATAGATGTTGTATGCCAGAGGCTCCTTTTTTTTAATAGTCTTACTTTGTACCTTTTTGGATTTGGGTTGTACTAAGTTCGCTTTTTAATTGTTGTTTAGCCTGCTTTTCAGTTCTTTTCACTCATATTTCCTGGTTGGTAAAACCAGGTGTGTGTAGCTTGCTATTTTAGTTATTTGCACTACACCAAAGGTGAGTGAATTTAGTTCCCTTACATTAATGAAACCGAAAACACTCAACGGCTCGCATATTAACCACATTAATATAACTAGTCTGGGTTATTACTAATCCCCAATTGATAGCTACTCACGCCGGCTCATTTTAACTCACCGACTAATTTCGTGACTTGATAAATGCACGAGTTTGAATGGTCGTTAGTTTAAAGCACAAGGAACACGTCCTTTTACGCATCTACCCTTGGTGACGGATTTCGATAGTGAAAATTTGTATGAACGAGCGATTGGCTGTTTTTTTTTGTGTAAATCCATCCGGCCAATTTATATCAATAGAACAGATGTGTTTTAGTGTGTGATTAGGATTTTCGGATTTTTCTAAGGTAAATCACTTGACCAACTCGAAGATCGGCATAGAACTAGTGCGTTGTATGAGTGAGCAAAGCTGCAGCGCAAGTAGCCTGCCATTAATGACAAGGCGCCCTGAGTTTTGTGACTGTTAGAAGGTTCTAGACGTTTACATAGCCTGATTTTTTTGCTGAATTCTAGATATCATAGAGACCAAGAACACCAACATATATTTTTGTTAATTACACAATAAAATCGCGTATTTTCGCTTTGGCGATGAAAAAGTAAAAGCGAAAGCAGCAAGATGGTTATAATCATGAATTGATCCGAGGATTTTTTTTTTAAGTTTCTTTAATGAAATATTTACTTATTTTTTACGATTTGAGAATTCTTGGCTATACGTAAAAAGTATTATAATTAAATCGAAAGTGTAAGCATTGATGATGAAAAGAATAATGATAATAAGCTCTAGTCAAGCCCAGACATATGAAGCAAGCGGGTATGCGGAGAGTAGATTCGACTTGATGGTTATGGATATAATGGTTTAGCTCGTATGTGTGTGCATAATATTTGCGTACACTGTGTATATTCGCTCCTTGTTTATTTTTCAAGTAAACACGGGAATCAAAGCTAAATAGTGTTGCCACGGGTGTTTGTACATTTTATAACGCTTTATCGATTTTGAAAGGCGTTTGACTAAAGTGTGTAGAGGTTATTATTGTACATAAAACTAATTGACGTCACTTTTTCTAAACTTGTATTTTCACCGGTTAGCTGTTTAATACACTAAGGTATATTTTGGATTGTTGCAATCAGGTGTATATACACACAAAAGAACGCCAGTAATAAAGCTTTAGATAGTGATGGTGGTTTTTTTTTTGTTTGAATCTAACATACTCTGACAATAAAAATAAAAATTGCATGATACAATGTCGGATGGCTCCAGGATATCATGGCGCGTTCACAGATTTCTGCAAACAGGTTTGTACTACAGAATTTTTGTTAGAGAGAGGGCTTTGTTACATTGTCACCCAATAGTTGAAAGATAGTTTTGTAAAGCCTCGAAACTAGCTTTTAGAACGCGTGACATTGAGTACTAATATATATATATAACTCGCGTTTACCTTTGTAAAGCGGAGAAAGACAAAATCACTGCTATGGATATATGCTGAGTTGATCCCATACAAAGATTTTCTTTTTCTTTTTCCGAGTAGTAAAAAAAATCCAAAAAATAGACCTGAAATCGAACTGTAGCAATTCCGGATTTGATTGGCAAATACCCTTTTCTTACCCCAATAACTAAAAGCTTATGAGTAATATGTTTTACTTTGTTTTTATGCTTGTAAACATTTTGAGTGCTTGGTGGTAATCCAAAGTTTATATTCATTTTATTTCTAGTAACGTTTAGATTGAAAAACGCATCATTACGGTAGTAAAAGCCAGTTCAACTAATTTTATTTCCCGGGGTTATAATTTTTTTCGAGATTGGTTAAAACCGAACCACTAGAAAATAAATAAATCAAAACGTTACTATTACTTAGCCTAACTCGGCTTTGAAATAGTGTTAGTATACTAGGTGTAGAGAAAAAAAACCGCAAAGGGCTGTGCTGGGTCGGGTTTTACAGAATGAGGCATTAGGAATGAAGAAATTATTGGCATTTTTTTTATTGCCAGTAAATTTTCTGCATTTGTTCGTTTGAAATCGAACAGTCTTGAAAAGCACCATCACAAAGAGCAGGAAAAATAAATGGGCTACATGCTGAATCAAAATTGACTGAGTGAGTAAGACGAATAATGATTGACACACTTTTAGGTGTTTTAAGCCTGGGCAATTTGTCGAGCTTCCAGATATATGTATACATTGAGTGAGTATAAATTGCTGAGCATGAGAAATTACTATTATATATTTTTATTAAAAATAGCCAAGAGAAACAACAAAAAAAGACTCGTTGTAGCTTGAAAAAACAAAAACAGAGCTAGAAGGCTTAGTTGCAGAAAGTAGACTAATTTTTTGATTGGGTATACTCAAATTTAATTCATAAATGTGCGAGGTTATAGAAGGAAAACGCTCACATCTCACTGGTGACATCATTTGCAAGATTCTATGAGCACAGGAAAATCATCCTGCAAAGAGACAATCATCGTCAATGGCAGCATGTATTTATCGTTTTGTTTCTCTTAGCATGCTTTTGCAAATTGAAAAAAACGAAAAGAAAGGCCGAAAGCAGCGATACAGTACTGAGTATGTTGCGGATCTACAATCAACTTTTTAGTATTAAAGTAAACTAATAACAGTCGGATAGTTAATTTCGCGCAGATCTATTTAGTAAAGGCGATTGATGCATTAGTACAAAGCAAATAAATATGTGAGGTACATGGACAGAATAGCCAAAAAGAAATGGAAGGAGGTATCACAAAGAGAAAAATCGAAACAAAATAAGAAGAAAAAAGGGCTGGTTTATACAGATGTTAACAAAATTGAAACGAGTCCAAAAAAAGAGACGATTTTCATTTAACATTACGTGGATATTTCAGATAATCAAGCGTTTCAATACTATTGCAATTTTCCATAGGCTCGCACAAAGCGAGCCAAAGAGCTGTAAAAGACATTATTGAAAAATACAAACCCTATAAAGTGTATAATTAATTACAAATTACAAACCTTTTTAGCAAAGTGTTACTAATTGCTTAGGTTTAATATAGCATTTTTCCCATTTATCACCCCAAGAGTTTGTAAAACCCGAACACAAACATATTTATATCCACATTAGGTATAGACGCTTAAAAAAAAAAAACTAGCACAATACATAAAATTTTCCTCCAAAAAAAATACTAACAGATTATATTACACTTACTCTAAATACATAAGGTTGGGGCTAACGCAAACTTTATGTAATTGTTAATATAATCACTGATAGCATATAAAGAACACACTTACGAAAAACATCTTGTGCCTTTGGTAGTCTAACATGACAAGTAAATCAAGCTTAGCCAGAATGGTGCTAACACCTCAAAAGCAATCTGGGATCTTTATCAAAACGCCCAACGCGCCGGTTAAGAAGGGGAAGGTAATAAAGAAAAGCGCCAAGCCCAAGTCTCGACAGGGAGTGCTAATGAGCACAAGACCAGGCGACGATACAAATCTAAAGAGTCTCGAAGAGACCACATGCTATAAATCTAGCAGTATTGACGCCGAGATAGATATCTTTTCTCAGTCCCAAGTTCACAACTGGGGTGCTAACCTATTTAACCCCAAAAACCTGGCCAGCCAAGGTTATTTAAACATTTTCAATTCTAACGTATCATTTGACGCAGGTAGTTCAAAAGATTCAAGAATAGGCAGCATGGTTGGAGATCGTGCCTTTGATGATTGTTTGCTTTTGAGTACAGATTCTCCTTTTGGATCCACAAAGGCCAGGAGGAAAATGCTAGATAAGCAGCAATAAGCTCAGACATATTAGTAGCGGATAATCGACTTATCGCATCTTGGCACTCGATATAACCTCGAGTCAATTGTATAATATGTAGTAATATAGAGCTGTAGTTTTTAAACTGTAACATACTTTCCCTTAATTTTACTTTTTGTATTTTATTGAACTTTCTTTGTAAAATAGCTACCCAGTACTTGTAAATATTGTAATAAAATCGATAACAAAAAAACCCAGCATTTTGTGTGGTGTAGTTAAGCAATTAGTAAAATAAATAAATGTTACACGAAGCAAAACCAGTCTGATTTTAATATATATAAGCCCAACTTGTACTCTACCAATAATACCAATTCAGGTCGAGTGCAGTCTTTGAACCGAAAAGAGACCAACTCTTGAAGATTTAGCTTTTGTGGCTGCACGAGTGTAAGTGGATGGTCAAAGCAGGTTAAAAGATCTAAAACCATCCAAAGTTCAAAAATATATGGCTGTAAAAATGGGTTGGTTTGTTTCGTGGTTTCTGTTGCCAACAAACCACATAAATTAATAAATTAATATGATGGTTGGAAAATTAAGAGACTGTGGCTAAAGTGTAATGAAAGGAAATGATATCTATAAAGTAAAAAAAAGTAGTTGAAGAATAATATATGGTGGAATAGGGTAATAGTATATGGTGAAATAAAGAAAGTCAAAGGGTTCTAAGTTTAAAAAAAAAAAGAAAAAAAAAAGAAAGAAAAAAGTGTACTAAAGCCCAGCTAAACGGTCAAGTTGAGCAGTTGCTGGTTCACCAACCAAAGTGAGCAAATCACGAGCAAAGATTAAAATTTCATCAGTGAGCGCAGACTTTTCTAGATCTACTAACAAGTAGTCAACAGCATCGCTATAAAGTCTAACCCTTACCAAAACTTCAAACACCGACATATGGATCTGCGGAGTGAACTTGAGTCCCATAAACTTTAGCTGATCGATAATAGTGCCAAGCATATACGAGTGTCTGATAATCCCGCTGTTTGGGTTCTCTGGATCTGGCGCGGTGTTATACAGCCTACGTGTCAGGCTTTCCAGCTTAGCCGAGTTGCCGTTAATTTGTAAGGATCTCTCATTTGAAAAATCTGATCTTTCAGTCCAACCACAACAATCAACCAAAATAGATGCTAACTTGACAGTTGGTTTGATTGACCGAAACAGCATTATCTGGAAGGTTTGGAGAGCCATAGTGATGTCTCCTGTGCTAGCATACGCACCTACCAGTGCAGTGTAATATTCAGAGTCTAGCAGACACCCAGTCGAGTCGGAAAAAATGCTTGTATAAATGTTGGTCCCATCAAGAGCAGTAGAAAGCGAGTACGGTGTGTCCGGGGTAGCAGCAGTTACGTGGGATACCGGCAATAGAGTGTCATTCAGGGGGTGTGCAATAAAGCGATCCAAGTAGGCAAGCGACCGAACGAGATATATGGCAGAGTTGTTTCTAGATGCACCAAAACCGTCCAGCAAATCAGCGTAGATCTTATTGGTCACAGGAATTTTAGACGCCCGCATGGTCTCAAGCAATCTCAAAGCATCAACCATTTCATTTACGTTGACGTAGGATGACATCAGCAACTCAAACGCCAGTAATGGTACTTTGGTAATCTCAATGCACGAATCGGGGGTAGAACGCTCCTTTCCCAAAACTCGGTCGTTGTTGTTATTTTCATTGCTAGTGTTTTCATCGGCTTCAAAGTCTTCATCAGATTCAAGCTCGCCTTTTCTTGGTTCCTTTGGTTCAGGCAGCAAAACTTTTCCTATCTCTATAGCTTGGTGATAATCGCCCGCCAAAAAATACGCTCTCATAGCACAGGTATACAGCACGGGAGTAACACTCTGGGATTTATCTTGAATTTTAAATGGGCTACTGGGATCTAGGCCAGAATCGTTTCTGGGTCTATTTTTCTCAGCCACAAGAGACTCAAACACATCAAGGGCCTTTGCTGGTTGGTTGGAATTGATGAATCCCTCCATAACCATAGCGTGTGCGTTTGTTTCAGACTCGTTAGTGGATACTTTTGATTGGTTTACAATATCTTTTGCCTTGCTGACCCATTTTTCAGAGTGCGCATTGCTTAAGCATAGACATCTTACAGCGGAAATAACCATCCCTGGTTCACTGGATGCGGGGAAAGCCAAGCTGAACTCGGCGTAAATATCTGCCACAAGGCTGAAAATCGAGTCTAACTGAGCGTACACAGTCTGTGGTATGGGCTCGGGACTTTTATATAGTATTTCGATGAAACGAGATATCGAGTCTACAACACCAACCAAAAACAACGACGACTTAGCCTCAAAGCCCAAATCTAGCGGCCACATGGACCTCAAGTGGTTTACAGCTGACACAAGTGGCTTTACGCTTTCTAAATGGCCAGTATATTCAACTGCTGCACTCGTGTAAACTTGGATCATTCTGTATGTAGGCTGAAGGTTGGCACCGTGCAGGTCGTCTAATATGATGTTAAGCCACCATATTTGTTTGCTTTCTGAAACAGAGACAAAAAGACTCTCCCAGCCATCTGCCCCAAGCCCCTCAAAGTTGGCTGCCGTGGTTTTGTCGGGTATGGAGCCCGGACCCGACACTGAGCCCAAACCAGCATTCAAGCCCAAGTCAAGTTTGGACTTGAGATCAGGAGACAGCAATATCTTCAATGACTCGTATGCACCAAGAGCCTCCTCATAGTCCTGGGCCTTGATACAGCCATTAATAAGGCAAATGAACATCTCGGCAATTGGCACAGTCTCAGGCCCACTGTACGTACCCAAACCTCTTGGGGAAAACGCACCCTGTGCAAAAGCCTTATCTGCTCTGTATATCTGCATAAACTCGTTAGAGATGTTTTTAATCACACCGGCTCTCCATTCGTTTGTTTTGACGCTGTCTGCATCACCTGAGCTGGGGTTTATTAACTTTGTGGCTACATCTTCTGTTGTTATGTCCACAGACGTCTTTTCTAGACTTTCTACCTCGCTAACTGTTTGTGGGGGTTGGCTGCTCAGTACCGTCTGTGCTACCAACACAAACATTTCTGGATCAGGTAGCACCGATCCCAACAAACTTCCAGCACTTTTACTCTGTAGCGTTGGTTTCGATAACCCATTTCCTTCGGTTGCTTTAAGTGCCAAGTCGCCTTCAAGTCCCAAATCAATTCCTGTAAATCGGAAAAATGCTTCGTGTGCTGTTTGTGCGTCTTTGCTCTCTTTGCATAAATCAAGTATCAACTTTATATCTTTAACGCCAACCTCGCTTGATGTTTTGTTGCCCATAGTGATCTCTTCAAGTGCCAACCTAGAGCATTGGTAGTTCTCTTCAACTAAAGCATCAATCCACCCCTTGCCATAAACCGCACCATCAACCAAGTCATCATTCTTACTCTGCTCTGTTTCTGTATTTGATTCAAAGTCCTCATTCTGGCCGTTATCTTCAAGCCCAGAGCCATCAAGGTTATCAGATGTTTCTCTTTTTTTCCTCTGTTCTGCAATATCATCCCTCTCTTTCTTGTAAAGTTCCTCAATAGAGTATGTATTCCCAGTAATTCTGTGTTCTAATCCCTCCCTACATAATATCTCAACAATACTACCATATTCCTCGGATGTCAGTTGGCTACAGTTATCCAACTCTTGCTCCATGTCTCCACTTTTAGGTTCAGGATTAACATTTGTGTATTTCCCGGATTTCAGAACGCCAATTATCTTCGACCATTCTCTATCAGAATGCATCTGACGAAGAATGCTCATGATTCTGCTTGCCCAGTACTTTCCCACCTCGGCTGTCTGTCCACTTCCGTATATTTTGTTGAATTCTAAATCTGTTTTCATTTTATTCTTTTCTAATTCGATTTCTGCAAGAAACAGCTTGATAATCCTGATTTGAATTTCACGACGTGTTTCTACAATCCGACCTAACACTTCTTTATCCCCACCTTCAACACTCAGCCCAAACACTGACAAGTTCGCGTGTTTGTCCCACACCTTTCTATCCTTTGGCTCTGCAGCGATATTCATCACTGCCACTTCTGGTTCGTTATACCATGCTAGCCATGCCTTTTCTGCGTTTTGCGCATCCATTGCTACAAGCAAACCTACATAATCAGTTGTACTTTTCTTCCCCTTTTTTCTCCACAGATTAATACCTTTCTTTCCATTGTTCTTCTCGGTGCTGTTTTTGGAGCTACCGAGACTCAATTTAGGCGAATTAGGTGCAGATCGGTCTTTGTCTCGAGTATTGCTTGTGATTACTTGCGCTTTGTTATATTTAGAAATGTCATTTCCAATCCTTTGGACTTTTAGAATCTCTTCCGAGCTTGTATTCCACAAAAGATTTTGAATTTTAGACTTGAAACTCCTCAACCTACTTGAGCTGCTTAAATGTCTTTGCTGTACTTTTACATTTTCTTCCAAGTCTATTATATTTCTCCCAGGCAGCATACCTCCTATCCTGACCACTCTGCTACCATACACAGCCGATACCCGGCCACTTTGCAGCGTACGATTTCCAGCTAATAGTGCAAAATGCATTTCTACCACGCTAATCTATAGTTAATAGAACCGATTGTATATATACTCGAGTAAATTTATCTAATTGTGTGCTTGTCAAAAGGAACTAGGGATACTTTTGTTTAGTGTCAACGATATCACCACATAACTATACAGTTTTGCCTCAAATTTGTAAATATCAGATTCGTGTTTTGAATTTTTACGACTGTTTTTTTTTTATAATTTTTTTCCATCAGACTAGTGATCAATAAAGTAACTAATAATCTAGTTTTAAACCAATGTTCGCACAATTCAGAGTTGTTAATTGGTTAAAATCAGTTGAAGCTGTTGCCAACTATGCCCTATTATTGGGCTAATAGGCTTGATTTAGTATCTGATATTTAACTGCTTAAAGCAAAGCAATGGCCAATTTTATCCCACAGCTCTACAGTTTTACCTTGTTTATAGGTTGAATTAAATAATGCTTGGTTCACGGTGATAGTATGTGGTGTTACTAGATGTTGGATATGCTGTTCAAGTTCATCACATTTTGTGTTGATATTAACTCTTAATATTTCACTTTTAAGCTATTACAGCTTATGTTTATTGTATGCTAACAATTCCTATATGTCGACCAAAAAATATAAAAAACTGAGAATGGCTATATAAATCGTACGTTTTTTTTTAATATTCACACAAAATTAGTTGGTATTCGGATAAACTTCATTATAAAATCAACAACGATTACAAAAAAAAAAGTACTGGCTTTTGTAAAACTTATCAAAAAAAAGCAAGAACAAAATTTAGTTTTTTTTTACTTTTACTTTTTCTCATTCAATTTGATCATGTTTTTTTTTTCTAAATCAAAAAAAGCTTAATCAAGGTCAAAAAGTTGGATAAAAATACAGGCAAAATAAATTAAAAATAGTCGAACAAAACTTTTTTTTTTAATATTCAAGTTTGTATTAAACAAAAGAGGGATTCTGATCTTTTTGGTTTATCTATAGCAGTCCTGATCTGTAATTTATTATCTAAACTCTAAATACATGGCAACAAGTAAGTTCATGCAATTGTCTTTTAGACAAGGGCTTGGAAATGTAAGAGGTGCACAGATAGTGCCAACCTCAACTTTCCCACAGGTATTATTGCCAACCGCTGGAAAGTCTGTTGCGAATATGAGCTTATCGAGAAGCTATAGCGTATTGGGAGGAAATGTTTCAAGAAAAGTCAGCACTGGAATTAGCTTTGTCAATGCGTTTAAAAGAGAATGTGTTAACCCTGGGATCCACAGTAACATGAGAATGTTTTCGGCAAAAAGTGTAGTTTATCAAAAGGAAGCAGGAGCAAAAGGACACACGATTGAAAAGATCAGGAACGTAGGTATTATTGCTCATGTAGATCACGGAAAAACAACGCTGGTTGATGCTTTGCTGAAACAATCTGGAATACTGTCTAGCGATGAAGCAAACAAGGAAGTTTGTGTTATGGATTCTAATGAGCTAGAGCGCGAAAGAGGAATGACTATTTTGAGTAAAGTAACCTCGTTTATGTACAAAGACCACAGAATCAACATCGTGGATACGCCAGGGCATGCTGATTTTGGAGGCGAAGTAGAAAGAATTTTGTCTATGGTAGACAGTGTAGTGCTAGTCACAGGTAGGCCCTCATGCTTGTATTATACTTACATTCTTTAGGTTGAATAGACATGGCTGGGTATAGCTGATGTTGAAATCTATAATCAATAATTTAAAGCCCGTTTGTGAAGTATAACTGACCAAAACATTACACATAAATCGATAGATGCGACCGAGGGACCGATGGCACAGACCAAATTTGTGTTAACTAAAGCGCTCCAACGAGGACTATGTCCAATTGTAGTACTGAATAAAATCGACAGGCCAACATCACGACCAGACGAGGTGGATTCAGAGCTGCTTGAGTTATTTATGGCTCTTGAGTCATCAGACAAGCAGATGGACTATCCATTGTTGTTTGCATCAGCTAAGCAGGGTTGGTGTGCAAAGAGCATGGAGGAGGCAAACGAAAGAGCCAAAAACCCACCTACTATTCCGATGATGGAGTCATTGCTAGACACAATCATCGACTATGTTCCTTGCCCAAAGGCTAGCAGCATTGAGAAAGTCAATGGCGTTGAACCATTCCAGATGTTGGTTACTCAAATCGAGCCAAACTCGTACTTGGGCAAGTGTTACTTGGGTAGAATTACCAGTGGAAAAATCAGAATTGGTGACCAAATCAAAGCAATCAATCCTGTTGCAGCCGAAGAGGGGGCGTCACCAGCTGTTAATGAAACCGGAAGAGTTACAAAGATCTTGCTTAAGAGAGGACTGGAGGTTGAAGAATTGGAGGAGGGAATAGCTGGAGATATTGTGCTGATTAGCGGAATCAAGTCTGCCAGCATCAATTACACACTCTGTTCTCCAAGTATTACAGAGGCATTGCCAGTAAGCTTATTAATTGTGTTTTTTTATATTTATTTAACTGCCTGTTTATTTACCTGTTTATTTACCTTACTAATGTACAGCTATTGTGCAAACACGAGTATAAAACATAGCTTTTTAGCGATATATTAAACAGTGTTCTGATTTGAATTGCTTTGAGTAGTTTGTTCCAGTTGACCCCCCAACTGTATCCATGAGCTTTGGAGTTAACGACTCGCCGCTTGCTGGTAAGGAAGGGTCCTTGTTAACATCGACTTTGATCAGGGACAGGCTGTTGCGCGAGGCAGAAACCAACGTAGCACTGCAAGTGGTTCCAAGCACATCGTCAGAATCGTTTGAGGTTCGCGGCCGTGGAGAATTGCAGCTGAGTATTTTAATTGAAACAATGAGGCGCGAGGGATTTGAGCTTTCCGTAAGCCCGCCTCGAGTACTGTTTAGAAGAGACCCCGAGAATCCAAAGAGCAATACAATCCAAGAGCCAATTGAGGAAGCGGTAGTTGATGTAGACTCTGAAATGGCAGGTATTGTGATTGAGAAGCTGACCAGGAGAAAGGCAGACATGAAAAAGTACCTGGATGTTGCTGACAAGGCCAGACTGGTGTTTGAGATTCCCACTCGTGGATTGCTAGGCTACTTGAGTGAACTGAAAAACGACACACGTGGGACTGGAGCGCTTGCCCACTCGTTCCTGAGGTTTGAGGACTATAAGGGCGAAATAGATAAGGCGCGCAAAGGTTCGTTGATTGCCACAGGGTCTGTAGGAACTGCAACGTCATATGCATTGAACATGATTGAAGCGAGAGGAAAGCTGTTTATTCGCCCGGGAGAAACCGTGTACCCAGGGATGATTGTCGGCGAGTTCAACAAGGATCACGGCGATTTGGAGGTCAACCCTACAAAAGCCAAACAGCTTACAAACATCAGAACTGTGCATAAAGACGAAAAAGTACAGCTCACACCAGTCAAGCCCTGGACCTTGGAAGAAGCTATTTCTTACGTTGATCCTGGTGAGAAGATCGAGGTCACACCTTCACAGATCCGACTTAGAAAACACGAACTGGATTCTAACAGAAGAAAACAACTGTCTAGACGCCGCGCAAGTGATATAGATTTCTTAATGCAGTAAATAGTTCTTTATGACCTTTATAAATACATTTTTCTCAAATCGTATAATTGGATACAATTCAAATTAATATAACTAGCAAAGAAAACTGCAACCACATTAACCACTTCAACATAAAAAAACATATAAATATCATAATTGTCTCGCCGACTCTACTGAAATGAACTAGAAAAGTTAAGTCAATCGAGTAGTAATAGTAATGGTTGTATAAATATTAAGCCTATAAATGGTTCAAGAAACCATCCTAGCCATACAAAAATATCGCCATACCTCCACCAAAAACATAATGAATAAAAAGGTATTGACTTGCTTGGCTAAAAGCTAATCAAAAAGGCTAAACAAAAAAGCTGAATAAAAAAGCTAAACAAAAAAGCAGTTGTTGTAGCCTTAGAGTTTTGACTTGAGCTTAATGTCTGTCAAAATAGTTCTATCTTCCCAACCATTAGTATTTATGCTTGACATTCTTTGTGGTGTGACAAAGAAGGATTTAGGCAGGGGGTAGTCCCAGCCATCAATGTTGTTTTTTCCTATTGGTTGCCAGACCGAGGAATCTAGCTTATTCACAGGATTGGTCTGGAAACTGGCCAACGTTAGCAGTCTGTTGTTGTCTACTACTACATTCTCGCTAGTCTTGCGAGCATCGACTTCCTTCTTGGACATGTACTGTTCGCTAACCAAACGTGCGACCTCACGGCCACATCTAAAGCATCTGGGCATACCATGAGCAGAAAGCCCCGCAAGCACCCACTGGCCTTGCACCAACCTCCCATTTTTATCATGGACATTTCCAACATATGGTGCATCGTCGTCAGAGAATCCCATAATGCCACTCCACTCCCGAATATCGTAATTCAAATTCTTATTTTTCCCCATTTGCGAAAAGACTTGGGTATTGAGACTTTCTCTAAGGGCCTTGCTTAGCTTTGGGTTTATTTCAGAGTCATTTGATGTCCCTACCTCCCAAGTATCTGACGCTGTTCTAAATCCACCATAAACCATTCGGCCGTTTGGATAGTCTCGTCTCATGGCATACTCCAGCCCTTCTCTTAGACTGAGTCCAAATGGCCATAACTTTGGCGTTGACTGGGGTGAGGTGGAGATCACTTGGGCTCTTACTGGAAAAATCCGGCCTCGGAGCTGTTCAAGCAGATGCGACGCATAGGCATTGGTTGCGTGTACAACGTTCTGTGTTATTATCTTTTCTCCGTTCTTGCTCTCTACACTCCAGAATACACTGTCGCTGTCCAGCTGATCTTTTGGAACTACTGAACCAATTTCGGCGCTAGTGGCAGGTCGTACATTGACTACTGGTGTATAAGTGTAAAACTTCAACCCACTCTCAATGCTTTTTTTCAACATGTGCCAGATAATCCTTGCTGGAAAGACCTGTCCACTTGGGATTCTAATCGCCCCTACATACTCTGTTGTTCCCAACATCTAAATATAGTTGAATCAAATCAATGTACTTGGTTAATGGCGGTGCTTGTTCTAATTAAAGCAAATATACCTTGATGTTTAGTCTAATATGGATGCTATTGCTTCAAACTAACCTGTCTCATGTCCTCTTTGGAAAATATATGTTGACCTGTGATACCCCACTTGCGAGCCTCGTCAACAGTTCTCAAAGCAAGCTCGTACTCTTCCTTATCAGTGTAAACCTCCACATTTCCCTCAGCGCGCAACTCGCAATCAATTTGCTGTTCTTTGACAAACTTCTGGATCTCGTTAAAGTTTATCTGTTCAAAGATTCGAACTGCTGTGGCGTCCATAGCTCTTCCAGGGTACACCTGGGAGTCCGTAAAGAAGCCACGATGGTTGTCTGGGATAATGTGGCCGCCATTTCTACCTGTGGCACCACCGCATGCCTCACGTGCCTCCAACAAGGTTACTGTAGGTGCTGCTTTTGAAGCCGCGTTTGCTGTGGCGATATTGTTATTTCCTTTAAGTTTCGTGTTGGGGTCAACCAAAAGGTGGTATACAATTGAGGCGCCTGAAAATCCAGAGCCAATTACGACAATGTCGGAGAATTTAGGCAACTCTTTTGAAGACCTGAAAGACTTTAATGGATTCTCGTCAAGCCAGATTGAGCGGGTTGGGTTGTCGCTGGGCAGACCTGGGTCTCTTGTTACGGGGATATCTATAGTCATTTTATTAACTACTTTTAACTATTCTAAGCTTGTATGGTTATATCCAAAGGATGCCTATATGAAAGAAATATAGTGGAAAATTCCAGTCGAGAGTAAGAAAAGTAAAAGTGAAAAAAAAAGTGGATAAAAAAATGGGATGGAATGGAAGCGGGGTTTTATACTTTTTTTAAAAAACATTAGTTGAATCCTAAACTGGTTGCGTATTATTGGTAATTTGTTAGTAAATGATAAACCAGCCTACTTTTAACTTCTCAAGATTTTTCTATTTTCTCACTTGACGCTTAATTAAAAATGATAGGCGCAAGTTAGTGAGGATTTAGGTCGAGTTTGAAAGTTTCATGTGTCATTTAAATTTTGTAAAGCTTTGACCGAGATATTCGAGATTACGCCTAAAACAATCTCAATGAAAAAAGCAAAAAAAAAGTATACTAAAAACAACTCACACATTAGTTTGACCAAGTAGATTTTATCAATAAGAGTGAGAGCCAATTTCAATTAAATGAAAGTAAATAAATAAAAATAAAAAAAGCAAGTGTGAGAATAAATAAAGTAATGAAAGAAAAAAAAGATATGGTCTTAGGGGAAAAAAAGGTAGCGATTTTGTGCTACAAGCCATTTAAAGATATAATAAACGTGGTCTTAGATCCGGCCAAGGAAAATAAAAATGCATAGGCTTGTCTAGCTTATGATTAGGTCTAAACGAAGCACTTAAGCTAGCCTTTTCAAACATTACAATTAACATATATAATGCAAGAATAAACCGTGTGTGGTGTATATACCAGCCATACCGCTTTTAAACAAGGGGCTATAAAAAAAAACATAGGCACCCTTTACTTTAACTTAAACCTGCAAAGTAGGATTTCCAGAAAAAACACATGAAACAGTCGGGATTCCGGCGTATTTAAGTCAAATCAAACCAATTCAAAGCAAAATAAACCGAATCAAATAAAATCAAATCAAAATAAGCTGAATCAAACCAAAATAAGCCAAATCAAGTGGAAAAAAACAAGATTAGGTCAAAGCAATCCGAAACCAAAAAAATGGCATGATGTATGAAGGGTTTGTAAGGTTTGATCCCCTCGCCACTTTTGATTTTGAGAGTACAGTATAAAGCAAAGTACTTTGGGATATTGATTGACGTAAACACACATAACCAGCATGGTTTGAGTTTACGTCTAGTAAAGAGCAGAAATAATAAGAAAAGAGTAATCTGACGGTCAAATATGGCAATTAAATTCGATATGTATAATATATTACCCATTTGGTCTGTGTAGTATAGGGCTTGTTATGTATAAATTGCGGATGGTTAAATATATGATAGATGATATTTAAATAAAAATCAAGCTAAATAGGTATATTTACAAATAAAGAAAATAAACAACAAAGAGACTGTTGTTTCTTTTCAATGGGCACGTATCCCTAACCAAGGATATCCCCCCTGGCACCAATTGGCAACACCATATCCTCCCAAAACATAACGTCAAAATTCTCAAAACCCAAGAGATCTTAAGGTGGGGAGATTATGCTTAGTCGAATCAACCTCTTCACTGCCGACATCTTCAGGGTGCTGACCACCAACACCATCGTAGTTTTCAGCCTTGTTAAACGACGATTCAGAAGCTGATGGGCTGTCGCTTTGACCAAGCTGGCTCCTACTGATGGGATGCGAATCGTATCTGTGAGCACTGTTCTGAGCAAAGTTGGTAGGTTTGAAGGTGTTTTGGCTATGCTGAGAGTTGGCTGGGAAAATGGAAGACCTGAGGTGGCTAGAGTTCAAAACCGAGTTGTTATGACTATAAGCGCCCATATAGACGTGGTTGTACGACTGTCGTCGCTTTTTGCTGTGCAAATTATCAGCGGAATTGTTGTAAAGGGACAGAGAGCCATTTTCTGGATAATCCTGATCCTCAACATCCATAGGAGGTTGGGCTTTGGAGCTGAAGTTGCCATCGTGTATTAGCGAGGATATGTTGGAAAGGACAGGGCTGGATACCTTGCGGATGGCTTGTGAGTATCTGTCGGAGGATACCCGGTCCTTTGTCCTCAGTCCTGTCTGCTCATTATTAAATCTTTGGTAAGATCTGTACGGCTGGTTGCTGTAGTCAAACGGAATGTCAGATGCCAAGTGTTTTCCGTTGGGGTTTTCGGATGTAGGGCTGGTTCTATCGATGTTACTGGAGACCGAGTAATGTGGGATGAATCTGTTATCTTGGCTGTTTTTTATATCAACGTTGTCTGACGGCATCTTGGGATTGTTGTTTCCATATCTTGACGGGGATTGGTAGCTAGTCTCGCTAAATGCACCAGCACCTCCGTGGGATTTTTGGGGCGTGTAGTCTGATTGTGTGATGTTATTGTTGTTGCCAGATATATCGGTTTTTGATGATACTGTAGTGAAAGGGAATGGAATCGAGCTATTTGGAGCTTGGTTCAGGTTCGGGTTCAAGTTTTGACTTTGATTGTTATTTTGGTTGTGACTCTGGCTAATGTTTTTGATTTGGGGAAGCCTTTCTGTTGAATTTCTAAAAGAAGACGAGGATGAAGACGAGTTTCCGAATCTAGTAATTAGGGCAGATGAAAACGAGCTGCTCATCCTAGGGGTGCCCTCAGTAACACCGCTATCCGAGTACTTGGTGTCAAGTTCCTTGTTGTTCCAATGGCCTAGCGAAGGGAGCGCATTGGAGCCATGATCCTTCTCATAAGAGGTGTTCGGATTGGCAGGGTCCCAGTTCCTGGGGTCTGGGTCGTTACCGAGTCTAAGGCGAGAATTGTACATGTTTGGCTCACTTGGGTTTAGAACCTGTCTACGCACGTTGCTTGTAACGCCTTTCGATTGGTTATGAGGCCCTGTGGTGGAATAGATGTTTTGGAAGCTATGGGATTCAGACAGATTATGTGTTGTTGAAATTAAGGGCTGTGCACGATCTGCAGTCTTTAGCTGTTTATTAAGCGAGTCAGACACACTGGGTCTGGAGCTGTCAACAGATGACTTATAGCTCTTGACCTGAGAAAAAGTTTGGCTTTTAACTGAAAACAAAGTGGTTTTGGGCTGAGGAATCCCTTGGATTTTATAAATAAGCTTCTCAAAGTGGGAAAGCTCAGATTCCAATCCCCAAAAGCTGCCCAAAGATTCCAGTAAGCTCATCAATGCAGCCAACCCATGCAGCACGTCGAGGATTGCGCAAGGAGGCGCAGGAAGGTTGAGCAGTCTTTGCTCAGTACCATTAAGCCGGCCTGTGCCATGTACTTTGCGGCTATCTGATTTTCCTTTCTTGTTGGAAGTCTCCACATACCAGACAGATGGGTTTTGTTGGTCCTGGTTTATGGTTGGGGAGTCCGTAGAAGCACGACCACTAAAGGCGTTTGGAGATTGCTCTTTGATTGTCCGCTTCAGAAGTCTGGTGTTGGAAAAAACACCAGCGTCCATGTCAGGGGCGCCCGAAACTTTTCTGTATGCAGCCTCCCATCTAGGCAACAGCCAAAAGTTGGATATAAGAACGCGGATAGCACCAACTATCACGACAGACACGGATATGCTATTGCGAAGACAGAAGAGAGCCGATGTGGAGTACTCTGCATTTGTTGATGTTGGGCTTTGACCATTGGACGTGGTGAGGTTCATGGAAAGAACAGAGTTGAATGCTAGAGACCGAGCAAACTTTGCACTAGCGGCAGCAGCAGTCAGCGCCAGCTCTGTGCACTGCTTCCATGGCTCAAGCACAGTCAACGATGGGTCGCTGGCTGCAGATTCTGGTGCCACACTTGCTTTTATGTGGCTCTCTGGCTGTGACCCAATTCTTGATTCCTCGCGCTTACTGGCTGCTTGGTTGTTGACTACCTGATTATTGGCGCCATTCTCTTTTTGGCTGGATACAGTGCTGCTTCTTTCATTGGTGTTGTCACTTGAGCCGTTATAGCTGCCAAAAGTCGATAGCATCGAGGAGAAGTTCAGCGAACGTGAGCTTGAGCCTGACTGGGACGTCTCTGCTGAGATGTTTTGCACGTGGGACTGGAGCGTTTGAAGCAAGACCACTGAGGTACATGGCGATGCTATCTGTATTGGCCTATCCAAAAACAGCTCAGAAAACGAAGCACCAACCAGAACCGCCACCAACTGCAGAACTTGCTCCTGCACGCTCTTAAAGTTGTTTGAGACAACAAGATCAAACTCGTTCTCCCCACCAAAGTGCTCATCCCCTGCACTTGCCTTGTCTGCGTGTGTTGTTTGTGCAAACGCAAAATTTGCTGCATTGCTCATTGCCGTGATGACAGGGTCTATCCAGCTGGACTCCATGGCCTTGCTGTTCATAAAGCTCTGGTTCAGATCGATGTTTAGGATTTCTGAAAATGCAAACAGACACTGTGACTGCATTGAGGCTTCAATCTGGGTAATTTGTACACAGAACTGGAGTGTGTGGTCAATTGGCAACCCGACAGAGTGCTGGTTGTTTTGGAGCTGTGAAAATATTGGTTTGTATCTGGAGGCGGCTGGCCAAAGCTCATTTTGGTAGAATAGCTTCTGGTTCACCCCAATTCCTGCCTTTAGCGCTTTACTTAGACCGCTACCAATCCGCAACTTTTGCGTGCCAGATTTCTTAAATGTACCATTGAAACTGTAGCTCAGTTGGTCTGTTGGACCTTGCAGCAACCGGCCGCCATTGGTGTTCTCGTACACACCAGTGATTGAGCTGTACACATCGTGCAGTGTCAGCACAGGGCTTATAGACCTGCCAATGTCGCGAGAAAGCGACACTATACAGTCCGTCCTCAGCGCAGATGCAATGTACTGTAGAAGAATGCAGTGCTGTGAATACAGCCCTTTGGCCTTGTTGTATTCTGTGTCCATCTCCTGCTTTTTGACCGAGTTTGACAGCCCCACCTTATTAGACAACCCATCGTGGAATGAGCGGGCCATCGACTGTCTGCTTGCTTGAGGTTCTGTTTGCTCGCTGCTCTTTCTTTTCAAATTTGTGCCCTTGAAATCCCACCCTGCCTTTGGCTGTGGCAAATCCAGCTTCATATTGTCTATCGAAACTGCTGTATTGTGCCCTGTTGTTATTGCCAACCGCCTATCAAAGATAAAAATTCCCCAGCAGACACGGCGTATTGCCTCTTTCTGGTCCTCGTCCAAGAACTCTGGGCTACCACTCTTGGACTTTATGTCTAGAATTGTAAAGTTGTTGCTAGTCATCAAGTCTACTGCCTTCTTGTGGTGATGGTAGGCATCCTTATAGTCTCCCGTCAAATAATAGTGCATCGAAAACAGCAGCAATGATTGTAGGTGTAACAGTATGGCGTCAAGGTCCTTATCTGGCCTTTTTTCTTCGCTTATGTTTGATAGTAGCCTGTTCCCTATCTTTGCACAGATAACACTCTCCCTTTTGTTTGTCATCCCAAGGACGTTTATTGCTAGCCAAAGCGGAGTAAACATTTTCCCTTCGCTAACCTGCTTGCTCAGCATATCTTTGGAAAAAATCGGCATCTGCGGCTGGAAAAAGTTTATGAACCTATCCAATGTTTTGCTAGGTTTGATAGGTGGTATCATGCTCGGCCCAAAGTGCTTTAGTAGCTCGGCTTCCTGCGTATACTCCATCATCTTGCCCCCATTGAGCGCTTTGTGGGCATAAGTGTACTGGCCCTTTTCGGCCAAGCTCATCATCTTTACAGCATGTTCTCTACTTTCTTTGTTCGCACTGCTTACATCAAAGCCACCTCTACCTTCCCCGAATAGAATACTTTGTCTCTGCCTATCTACCCCAGAGTGTGTATGTATCGGCTTTCTAAAGCTGTTTACTGCCTCTACACCATACTCTGTTAACTTCATATCCTCTCCTGGCACCATGTTGCCACCTAGGGTTTGTTGCTTAATTACTATATTTCCGCTTCTATCCGCCAATCTCTCCATCTCATTGAAGCTATCCAAAAGCTTGCTGAACTCTGGACCTTTGTTCATATCCACCTCCAGCTCGCCCGATTCGTTTTTATTCGATATGCTTGCTGCAAGTATCGCATCTTCTATTGCTGTTTGTAACTCGGGGCCTATAGGTTTGCCTGGCGGAATAAGGTCCGCAAATGTATACACTCTTGGCGGTCTTCCTCTCCTTCTTTCTTTAGCGTATATGCACTGTGCACCTCTATTTTTACAATTACTACATTGAGGCTGTTTGCTATCACACTTTACTTTTTTCCTCCTGCATAGCATACACGCCAAGCCTATTCGTTTTCGCCCTTTACCGTCTCCAACACCCTTATCCTCCTTTTCCTTTGAGCTTTGACCATAATTTTCGGCCTCGTTATTGTCTACCTTGCTTTCTATATCAAAGCTTTCCACATCGGTAATGGGCTGCTTGGATTCCATTTTATTTGTGTTTTCTATCTCTTGTAGATCGCTCATTTCATCCTTGTTTCCAACATGTTTAACCACAACATCCCCTTTGCCATTTATCTCATCCTGTATGTCATTGTTCATTTTGGATTTGCTTACTCTCGTTCTTTCCTTTCATTTGGTTTCGTTGTCAGGAGGGGGGTGCTACTGTTTGTCCTCTTGCTCTGTTTTACTTTTATACACGAGGTTTAACTCTACAGCCAAATCTAACGCAATCCTTGCTTGCTTGTTGCTTTATATTTAGTTTCGGTAAGCTTGTGGCATCCACGCGCTGCTTGTGATAAATTACCGGTCTATTTTTTCACAAAGTTCCCTAATTTTTTTTCTCTCACTTTTATGAGTAGTAATATCATACACAAGAAAAATGTGTGTTATGTTTAAGCGTTTAGGTGTTTGAAAAAGGCTACTATATTTAGCGCTAAGAAGTGAGAATATATAGTGGCATAAATCAGTTGATTTTTTTTTGAAAGAAATCTGAACAGATATACAAGCAAACAAAGGTTTCCCTAATGAACAATTTCACGGGCGAATTTCGATTCCTTTATATAATTAAAGTGGTGCTTGTATAGATGTATCCTTTTTACTGATTTTAAATCTACTGCATTTACTAATCCAAACTAAATATTCGAGACCAAAATATGCTTGCAGTAGTTAAAAATCAAGTTAAATTTAGATTTCGTTAATAAAGTCAGCGTAAAGATTCCAAATTAATTTGCCGAATTAATATTACTAGAATACTGCTGAGTTGATATAATATTACTTGAAGCTTTTTTTTTTACTACTAGAGTTGCCACCGAAAACCTTTCCTTGTTCGATTTGCATATATTAAAAAGGTGTATTGTGTTGTTTTTGGTGCCTTTATTTCGCCTTTTCAATTCTAAATCACCCCCAAAATCTGCAGTAGCAGCAAGTTTTGATGCTTGTAGTTTGCTTTTAAATAAAATAAATCCGCTAAATGTGAACAACAATTACTTACTTTACCAGGCAATTCTTTGAATAAAAGACCGTACAATTAGTTCTATTGTGATACCAAGTTAAGTATGTTTCACTAATTATGTAACGCAATTTACTGAAATATTACATAAATGGTTTTGCCGTCTATATTCTGTATTTAATCAACGGGAGCATTGTTTCATTATATAATGTGTCCTTAGCTTTACCTATAAATTCCATTACACTTATCGAAATTCTGAATCAACCAAGTTTTGTTGCTCTTGTTTGAGATTGAAATTTTTTACATTTACAGTAATATCAGCTTTCAAGAGCAAATAGATTATTATTTTTTCTCACTGGGAGCTTTCATTTGTTTAAATAATACAACGTAGTCTAACACTTAGTCTTTTCATTTTTATTTTTCTTTATTCGCACTGATTAAGTCAAGTAATGTGTATCGAGTTGGTGTATAATCTATTTTGTATATTCTTTTTATTATTTTTACACACCTGTCACTAGCTATTTAATAGCTTGGTTTAAAGTCATCACGATTTATACAACACAATGATTATTTCATACAAAATTAAACGAAAACCGAACACCATTTTATTTGCTACTACCACACGTATCGTTCTTAATTATCAAGCGTATTTCGATTTGCATTATATTTTTATTTATTTTTTGTTAGTGTATTTTTCTAAATTGTTTTAGCAACAAGCAAACCTAAAATAATCTACTCCTGCTAATTGGATGTAATGTCAATATAATTCTTTTATATATTTGCTTTTTTTTTTATGTTTGCTTTTTTTCATTTTGTGATCATGGATTTTTTTTTTGCTTTTTGCTCAATCTCGATTAGCTTTTAAAGTCTTAATACAATTTGCCATAATTGGCTGCACTCGATTCACTGCTTTTTTTTAAAAAAAAATAAAATGTTTTAACATAATGGAAAGATTCTAACATGGACTAAATCTACACAGAAAACACAATACTTTATTGTTCCTTTTCATAATCTAGAAAAACCACTTGAAATTTTAACATAGCAGCAATCGCTCCTTTCTTTTCAAAATTAATGACATAATCCAACCTATCACAGAACATCACAACTTTTTCAAGCTGCCCTCAATCGAAAAGTCACTTGCTCTTATTTGAAGATGGAATGACTCGGGCAAAATCTGCTTTTTCTTTTCATACTATACGATACTGCTTTATACTATGGTGATGCTTTGATTATTTACCATGTACGTTATTGCATTATTCGAGTAGAAAAGCGCTATTTATCACATTTAAATGACAAAAATTGACAAACTAAAATAAAGTAAAGCAATCTTGTATTGTCATCTAATCATTTAACATAAATAACCCCATTTTACTCCCCTCCCCCTATTTATTATTACATAATGTCCCACAATTTCCAGGATCATTATTGCAAAAACAATAATTGGTATCTTTCTCGCTTAATGAAAAAGAGAGATTTGGATATTGGGATATTTTATACAAAAAGTAAAAACCGCATTGTTCATAATGTACGTGTTTCATAATATTAAAATTGCAAACTCGTGGTTTTCACACACAGCACCAAACTCCTCGCAATAATTTAAAGCATTTATCTTTGAGATTTGACCCAAAACAAAAGCAAGCTTTTAGTGATTGCAAGAAGTATATCAGATGTTGATTACTACTGCTACAGTTTTATTTGTTTGAAAGGGTTTGAAACACAATCTAAGATTTAAGGAAGCCCAATATAGCATTTTTTCACTTTTTCACAGCTAAATCTGCGTTACTATTGAAAGGGCGAACTCTTGGAAAGGTAGAATAAAGCACAATAATAATGAAAAACATGGTACTTTTAATTATTGCAAGAAGATATGGTACTTTTATATCAGCAATAACAAATATTGACAAGTGCACTAAATAGTTAGAAACTACCAAGTATATTTGCTTTTTCTCTGATTCTAATTTCCAGAGTATAATTAGCTTTTGGCAATCTTCATGTTATTCTACCTTTTTATAATTACATAAGGTTATTAACAATAGGTCGAAGTTGAAGCTGTAGTTGTAGCTGAACTCTGCCAACTGTATAGCCAATCTGATATTACTTTTTGATATTAGAAAAAAAAGCAGTTAAGCAACTTTACTAATAAAACACATCAACTTGCTTTAAGCTCCCAAGCTATAGCATATTAAACTGACTACCCGTTTACTCGTACCTTACATTTTACTCAACATATCAATTGTTTGATTGCAATCGTACATCCAAAATTGTTAAATTGACGAATAGTAACTAAACTGAACCAACTTGGTTAAAGTGTTATAGCAAGAAGCGAGAAACAGGCCATGATTGCTTCAGTTTATTTTCACACTTTAGTTCTCGAAACTACAATCCCATGTGAGCTTTTAACATGGGATGTATAACGGAAATAGTGTAGTAATCAAAGAAATGACCATTTTAACCTGGGAATTCATAAATTGGAGGGGGGGGGGGGTGAGGTATACTCGGAATGACGAATTTCGGAGATGTTCAGACATATCTGACTTTCAAGATGTCACATTTTATCAAAAGCTGACTTACCTTTGGTCATATGGCTTTGCTTTTGCTTTTGCTTTTGCTTTTAACTGAATAACATGATACTGGCAATGTTTGCGCTTTAAAGTAGCTTGAAACCAAGTCTGGTTCAGAAATAGAAGTATAAATACTAGACTAATTTTTATTTGCAAACAAGAAAGAAAATACCTGAAGAAATAGTTAAAATCGTGTTTTATTACAATGTGTATAATAAAGATTTCATGATTTCAGCAATATAAGAAAATTCCATGAACAATACAAGTGGCATATTTCAATGTAAAAAGTACGAGTAGTATACATTTTCATTTTTTAAAAAAGCTCAATCTCAACTAAAAAAAGGAAACTTGAATGAAATCTGATTACCGGATGCCATTTCTGCTAAATGTGTTTGATGTACTTGCCACCACTACACTATTTACTTTACATGACAGTGCTAAAGTATGTAATAAGGTTGGAAAAGTGAATGCAATATAGATATACACTCTTGTATGCACATGGGTTGGTCTGTATACATTAAATATACATTTGCCCTTTTTTTCCCTTCATACTTTTAAATGAACCACAAAGAAAAGCAAGTAAATGTTGGTGGAATGGGGTGAACAAAACAAGTGTACATAATGTGTATACTTGCAAGTTTGTGTTAGTAGCCAAGCCGAACGTATCTTGTCAGGTGTGAGAAGTATGTGAATATAAAAAGAAAAGGTTGGATATCTTGATTGGTTCGATGAGTAAGCAAGTGATATCCTAATATATTATACATGTGTTATCTCTATTTAGCTGCAGTTTGGTATACCTATCCACAACAGTAACAAGATTACTAAAATAATGTGATATTATCGATGAGAAAAATGACAATAAGAGTCAATAAACAGTAACCGAGTAAAAGTGATTTACAATATTATTTTATTTTCTACGATTGTTATTTATTAACTTTCCATTTTCTACGATTGCTATTTATTTTTCAAAAAAGGTAATAATGAGGTAGAACACAAGTGGATGGGGGGGGGTGTGTGTTTGTGTGTGTGTGTGAATGGAGTGATATCAGTTGATTAAACACAAAAGCGCAGTGCAGGTACAAACAAGTGGAGAGTAATATATTTAATATTGTGTTCTCAAGATCAACATTGTGTTTTCAAGATCAATTTTAGATATTTGGCCTGGGTCTGTTGTATTAGTAATACGTTTTTATAATATGTTTTTTTATTCTTTTGAATTCGCTACAAAAGCACTTTTGGATAATCAATAATCAACGAGAGTCGTTCATGTTGAAGGAAATGAAAAAAAGGCTACTCAACAAAAAGAAGAAAAATAGTGGTAATTGGCAAGATTTAAAGAACAGTACAATTAGGCAGATCATGGGAAAATGGGCGGAGTGATACAATATTCAGCAAGAAAAACTAGAAAGTGGAAAGTAAATCAGGGCAGTGTTTAAATGACTTCGATTGTTCCAAACTACATTGAATTTAACTACAATAGTTCCAATGTGTAAAAAGGTCAGATATATATTCCTGGTTATTTATTGTACTCTAATTTTTTACTTGTTATAACCGTTTTATATTCTGGAAAAAAAAGGTTTCAAAGAATAAAGAAAAAAAACCATTGTTATTAATTAATTAATTTAGTTTAACTTTCATCTCTTTATTTCTGGTGAGTTTATAACATCATGATCGTTACGAGTCATCATCATTCATCACTGCGATTATACAGCGCCCCATTTTAACACTATCCATCCTTTGATCTTTGGAGTTTATTGGAGGTTTTTTTTCTTCGTCCAATATATTTTTATTATAATATCCTTCTTTTCCAATATTAAATCTTTTTAAGTTTAAAAACAAAAAACACATACGCCAACTAAAAAGATTAAATAAAAAATAGGTCTAGCTTGCTTTTTTGTCTGTGGAATGCCTGTATGTTCTTAATAGTCTTGATTCTGAACGTGGTTTTGTTGTAATTATCACAAACTCTACTCATACCATCTAACACGCCGTCTTTCCCGTTCACTTTCACTTTCCCCTCTTATTTATCGGCTTCCTCGCATGTCCTTATCTCTTTCTCTATCCCTTTCTATCTCTTTCTCTATCTCTTTCTCTTTCTCTTCCTCTATCTCTCCCCCTATCTCTTCCTCTAGCTCTTTCTCTTTCTCTATCTCTTTCTCTTCCTCTTTCTCTACTATTATCTCTGGAATAATGAGCTCTGTTTTGACTGTATTCTGTGTTGGCATTACTGCTGGTGCTGGCATAACTTGATCTAGAAATATCTCTGTCATAGACAGCATGGCTGATGCGTGCTGAATCTCTGTCTCTTCTGTGTGTATCAGTAGGTTCAAACCTGTTGGTTATGCGTCTGTCGTGTGCGTAATCGTGGCTCCTGTTGTAACTATTCAGCTCCTCATTTGTTGGGTTTCTGGTAGCTGGGGAAGCAGGCCTTGTATTTCTTGTTGGTGACGCATGCGGGTGATATATTCTGATCCCACTTGCATTGACAGTGCTGGCTACTTTGCGGCTGAGATCTAAATCTGGAGTTGAACGGTTGCTTTGTGTATTTTGAGGTGGTGGAGATGGGTTTGGCTTGACGTCATATTTCCCGGCTGATGGTTTTCTGACAAGTAACGACGTGTTTAAAAAGACGGGGTTGGTTAACTGTTGAGTTTGTTGAGTGCCATTGTAGTTGGAAGTGCTACTAAGGTTGTAGTTAGTATTCGTGTTGTTGTTGGTGTTGGTTCTATTAGTGTTGGATGAGAGTATTAGTGTTTTGTTTGGGTAATAATAGCCTTTGGTAGAGTTGGTTGATTGGCTAATTTTGTGACTCAAAGCCGAATTTTTACTCGAATAGTTCGGCAGAGTTGATTTATTTCCTGCAGATTGAGAATGAGGTTTGGGATTGGTATTAGGTTTAATATTAGGTTTGGGATTAGGTTTGGTATTGGGATTGGTAATAGGTTTGGGATTAGGTTTGGGATTAGGTTTGGGATGTGGCTTGGGATGAGGCTTGGGATGAGGCTTGGGATGAGGCTTGGGGTGGGGTTTGGTGGAGATAATGGTTGGTATGGTGTTTTCAACCTTTTTCTTGACTAGCAACGAGTTTGAAAACATAAATGAGTTGGAGGAGTTGAAAGCGCCATAGAAGTCGTTGTTGCTAATTGTGGTGTTAGTGTTTGTCAAGTCATTTACACCTTCAGCTCGGGGTTCACTGGCTGGGTTGGTGTAGGCGGAGTGTAATGCGGGTTGTTGTTGGAAGTAGACTAGATTGCTGGATAAAAGGGGATTTGGTTTTGGAATCACTGTGGATGAGCCTTGTTTAGAAACGGGGCCATCAGGAATGTCAGTCAGATCGTTGTCAAAAGCACCAGTAGAGTTTTTGGATTTTGGAACTAAAGTGTTTTTTAAAGATGAAGTTGTGAGTAAGTGGGTAGTTGGGCCTGTGTTTGCTAGAGATTTGGTGGTAGCAGTTGTTGTTGTGGCTGGTAGGATTCGATACTTGTTAATATCTAAACTGAGCACAGAATCAAGATCGACTGGCTTGTTTTGCGTTGAGGCTACGGAAGAAAGATATTTATCAACGCTGCCTTTACTAATACCGATGTTATTGGTACCGCCAATGATGGTGGGTGAACTGGCGGTGGAGGAGGTTTTGGGTTTCAAAACGAGAGTTGGGTTTGATGCTAGAGCGATTTTCAGCAAAGATGGTTTTGGGTGGGCGGGGATTTCTGGTTTGATAGCTGGTTTGATGGCTGGTTTGATAGCTGGTTTGGTAGCCGACATATTTGTGTTTGGAATGCCTGTATTTGGGTTCGAGCCGGCTGCCTTTGAGTATACATGCGTAATTTGAACTGGAGGCTGTGGAGTGTTGATTTGATTGAATCTTTGCAACGAATTTGTAATTGATGTTGTTTTTGTTTTTGTTGCTGTTGTTGCTGTGACAGGAACGTTTTTGGTTGCCTGTTCTAGCAATGTGGGTTTGGGGGGCAGAGCTATGGAGCTTTTTTGTGTGATTGGAGGAAGAGGTGTTGGTAGATCAGGTAGAGGAGGTGGCGGTGGTGGTGGTGGTAAAGTAGGTTGTGGTAGTTTTTTAGGAACATAGTTACTTGAGGTATTTGGGTACTGAGTTTCTGAGATGTTTCTGGAAGAATCAACTCGAAGGTTTGGGTTAGACCCAGCACCAGAATTTCGGCTTGGTACATTGGTAATCAAGGCATCGGCTCTTTTTGGTAGGGACGCGATAGCCGAGTCCAATAGAGTTTTTGAGTTGAAGTTTGATTTTGATTTTGATTTTGATTTTGATTTTGATTTTGATTTTGATTTTGATTTTGGATTGGGATTGGGATTGGGATTGGGCTTAGTAAGATCCAAATATTCTGGGAGCTGTATGGTCTGTTTTTTTTGCACAGCACGTCCAAGCTTAGACTCTTTTAAAGAGATGGAGTCGAGAATATCTTGTTTGATGGTTAGATCAAGGTCTAAAGACTTTGATTTGGAGTTGGAGTTGGAGTTGGAGTTGGAGTTGGAGTTGGAGTTGGAGGGTTCAGAGTGGTTAGATGTAATTTTGAATTTGGAAAAATCAAATCCAGTAGAGATGTCGGAAGCATCACTAAACTCTGCATCAAAGCTGTTTGAATCGCTAAACTCGATGGGATTAGCAACAGTATTAGCAACAGTGTTAGCTTTGTTGCTGCTATTGTTGTTGTTGTTTGTGGTAGTGGTGGTAGTGGTGGTAGTGGTGGTAGTGGTGGTGATAGTTGGGGTGGTAGTGGTGGTAGTTGGGGTAGAAATAGATTTTGTGGGTTGAGGGGGTTTGTAGTTTGTGTTTGACCAATCTGGACCAAGTGAAAAGTCGTTTTGGGTTAGAGTATCAGCGCTGATATCAACATCGACATCTTCAATATCACCGACAAAGTTGCGTTTGTTTGGTGGTAAAGCAAACGACTTGAGTTTGCCTTTTTCAATAGTGACCATGTCAATAACGCGTGGGTTGGTGTCAAGAAGATTTGGGCTGAGGCTGTGTGGGTTTTTGGTGGTGGAAGTTGAAGTTTGCAGGAGTTTTTGGGTAGAGTTGGGGGGATTGAACGAGTAGTTGATGTCATTTGGGTTGGTAAAGTGGGTATCAACAGAAACAATGTGTTTGAGATTTTTTTTCAAAACTCTGGTAAACACAGGGTCAACGCGACTCTTTAGCACCAGGCTCTTGAGCTCGTCTGGGTCCATTTGCTCAACTTCACTGGGCTCGGGTGGTGGGGCGTAGTATTTTTTAGTTTCAGTTTTCATGACTTTGTTTTCAATATGTATATTATCGATTACACGCAGACTCAGACCAACTTTGTGTCTGTTGTTTAAAAACATGGTTTGTTCCCAAGTGCCCATGGAAATCAATCTGTACACAAACACGCGTTTGGTTTGGTTGTATCTGTAGGCTCTGGCAACAGCTTGTTCGTCGTAAAGTGGATTCCAACCAACATCAAACATAATCACGCGAGTTGCAGCAACCAGATTTACACCAATTGATCCGGTCCCTGTTGATATCAAAAAGATCCTTGCTTGGCTGCCCATATCGTTGAACCTATCAATCAGCTTTGTCCGCTCCAGCATAGATGTTTGTCCATCAATCCTCAGTACCGCATCGGCAATTGAGGGTGCACCTTCGGCTCGATGGATTGGCCCGTTTCTGTTTCTATTTTTGTTTTTGTTTCTGAGCTTGGCTTTGGATTTGGCTACGTAGCCCAGCAGATCCATTGTGTCAATGGTCCACCAAATAAAGTCCAGCGTCGAGATAAAGTGCGAAAATATCAGCACCCTTTCGTTTTCCATCAGCGAATTAAACAGAATCGACATCATCACCAGAATCTTGGACGAGTGGCACGGCTGGATAACCGTTGATGGCGGAACTGAATCAAATACAGATTTGGACCAGGAATCGTCATTGTTCTCTCCAATAACAATCTCAGCCAAACCATTTGAACCAGAACCAGTAACAGAGCCAGTACCAGAACCAGTCGTGGCGTTTCGTCCCAGCCCAAACAGCTCATCGTCGGATCCATCTATTCCCGTAAACACGTTATTGTTGTTGGGGTTCTTTAGCCTAGCTTCATTGTACTTTTTTCTTCTTTCGTTAAACAGGTACTTGAGAACCCCAGGATGGTTGCAAATAGCCACAAATGTCGAGTATCTTGACACAATGCCCTCATTGGTCAGCCCAACCTTCACAGCAAACGAATCCAAAAACGCCTTGTACAGTTCAAGCTGCAATGCTGACAACGAGCACATGATAAAGAACTCTACCTTGGGCGGAATCGCCTTGTGCAGAACGCTGGCGTCTTGGCGAAGAACCAGCGGCGACAGGTGTTCTTGTAGAGCCATAAGCTTAGCTGTTCCAATCTGCTTAACCACGGGCGACGCGTCTAGGTACAGCGCGTTGGAAATTGGAATCGAAAAGTCGTCTCGGAACCTCTTCAAGTCGCCCAGAATATTGGGGAACACAAAGTTGACCATTGTCCAGTATTCGTCCAAGTTATTCTGTAGCGGGTACCCAGTCAGGCAAATTCTTGCAACCGAAGCTATCTTTTCCGCAGAAACCGAAAGCTGCGAGTTATGATTCTTTATGCAGTGGCCCTCATCAGCCACCACGAGCGCTGGGCCCGGCTGCACCAAACACCTGAATATCCGCTGGGACTGTCTCTTTGACGC
Organism: Capniomyces stellatus; assembly: GCA_001661515.1. Taxonomy (NCBI): domain Eukaryota; kingdom Fungi; phylum Kickxellomycota; class Harpellomycetes; order Harpellales; family Legeriomycetaceae; genus Capniomyces; species Capniomyces stellatus. Next base: position 1,146,022 of record LUVW01000001.1, on the reverse strand, counting down.
CTTCAGTGGTCTGCCCTTTGTGCTTTGGAATTTGCTCATGTCTCTGAACGCATTGTAGCCCATAATCATCACTCCGCCGCTACTGTGCCACTCCTCCAGCATCTCGACCTTCTGCTCAACGCTGCCTTCCGTCTGCCCATAGCACAAAACCGTTCCAAGCACCCTTCTTACCTCCTCCACGTGTTTGCTGTGCGCCAGCCTCTCCGCATCTCGCATCACTTGCGGCTGCCCGCTGCTCACGTCCACTCCACTGTTGTTTAGCCACTTGCGGAACTCTCTTTTCCAGTTGGTTTGCAGCGTTGGTGGACACAGAACCAACGCTGTACGTTTGCGGAACTCTTCAGGAATTCCACTGGGCTTTTGGCGCTCTAGATTCCCAGCCTGACTACCTTTACCTTTACCTTTACTTCTACCTTCACCATTGCCTTTCCCTTTTGCAATCTCTGCGTCCTCTGCCAAAGCCAAAAACAGCGTATAGATAAACGTGATTATCTGAAGCGTCTTTCCTAGCCCCATTGCGTGTGCAATCACACACCCGTGCTGCTGGTTTCTCTCAACCCCCTGCCGAAACATCACAATATTATTCCACATAAACTGGACACCTTCCACCTGGTGAGGCTTCAGCCACCGGCCCAGAAACTCGGGCACAATCACGTCCCTTTCGCCAGCCCCATGGCCAACATTGATTACTATTGGCTCGTACACATTGATGCTCTGTGCCTGAACACCGCCTATTGGGTGGATCATCAGAGCCTGTGACTGCATTGAGTTTGGGCTGGTCATCGAGTTGAGCATGTTTGCCCGCTGCCGCTCTGCATACATCTCCTGCTGCGTCATCTGCCGCTGCACGTACACCTTCTTTTCGTCTGCCGACATATTTCTGCTGTAGCTACCCGCATTGTATCTAGTTGCCAGCGCTGACCCGGGTGCCGGTATGCCTGCTTGCCAACCGGTGTTTGTGGCTGGAGTGTTGTTGTTGTTGTTGTTGTTGTTGTTGTTGTTGTTGTTGTTGTTGTTGTTGTTGTTGTTGTTGTTGTTGTTGTGGTTGTAGTCTGGTTTGTTATAAAAGTACTCGGTCGACCCAATCGGTATTCCTTGTGAGTGGCCGCTGGCTGTGCTGCCCGCGTAGCCTGCCTGGCCCACCTGGCTTTCGTGGCTGCTTGGCTGGCCATCAACGCTATTTGGGTCCAGCTGCCTGACCGAAAGCCCCTGACTAAGCAGCCGTCTCTGCACCTCTACCTCTCTTTGCTTCTTCAACTCCTCAACAGCCTTTTTATGCTCCTGCTCCTTCATCTTCAGGTAGGCCTGCTGCTTGACCATATACGGAACTCTGGTCTGGCCTGCGTCTTGCGCCCTTGCGGCTGGGGTTGATTGCTGGCTGGCTGATGCACCACTGCTGCCTCTTCCATTCCAGCTCTTTGGGTTGGATTGGTTGTCTGATCGGCGGTAAATTCTCATGCCCGTGTCGTCTGAAGAGTCGCTGCTACCACTGTCCTCGTAGTTCAGGTACTCTTCGCGCAGATCAAAGGACTCGGCTGGGTACATTCCAAGCACTTTACCGTCCTTTATCAGCTCATCAGCGCTGTCACTATCCTCAAAGTCTGAAATCTCAATGTCCATACCCTCACTCTCATCCTCATCCTCATTATCATTCTCATTCCTATCATCGTTTTCATCTCCATGAACATTGTCGTTTTCAGCAAATGTAACCTTCTTGCTGGGCTTCTTGGCCTTGTGCTTGTGCTTATGCTTTGGTGCTGGTGCATACTTTCCTATTCCCAGTGCCTTATCCTTGCTCTCAAACAGGTCCAGCTCTGGGTATTCAAAGTCGTAGGGCAGCTTCTTTAGCCGGCTAATGTTGAGGTAGTTGTTCTTGAGCATTGTTGAGTTGAAGATGTAAAACCTCCAAAATGCTCTTCTCAGCATCTGCATGTTGTCGCCGTTTCCAACCGGCAGCCCTGTAAACATCCCCTTTGTCGGTACCATGGCCAACGCCGACAACCGCTCGTCTTTGCTCCTCTTCAAGTACCCGTGAAACGAGTGCCACAGCAGAACCGACCCTGCCTTGCTCATCTTGGGGTTTAAGTCCTCCACCACCTTTGGTCCAGCCTCCTTCAGCTCTGAACAGTCCTTCGCTGATGCTTGCGCTGGTGGGTAGCTGTGCCCATACAATCGGATGTGGTCGTTCATCCGGTTAAACGTCTCTGTATAGCTGCTCGCCAACATCCCAATCCGTACTAGCTCAGCCGTCGAACACTCGTAATGTTCATCTTTTTGGCTGTCCTTGTCTGTCCACAACCTCATCTTAAAGTTTGGCGATGAAAACACTCTTCTCAGTCTTGGCAAAACTCGCGGTTTTTTCATTGCCTCCAACACCAGCCTCTTGTCGTTTTCGTCATTTTGTCTCTGTATCGCCAGCTCATCCTCGCTCAGCTCAACCCTCATCCTTACTCTTCTTCTCTCCATCGATTTTTTCATAATCAGTGCTTGCAAAACCTCATAAGGCTGCTCAAGATCCTCTACTGTACTAGCCCCCCAATCTGGCTCGTTTACCTCAATTTCATCAATCTCCAGCACTCCTGAATACTCGCCATCCACTTCGCTCTCCCCTTCTGAAACCGACATTTCAATTCCCGACTCTGATTCTGCTTCTACCCCCGAGTCCTCTACATTTATCACCTCATCAACATTGTTCATCTTTCCCTCCTGTCCCTCCTGTCCCTCCTGCCTCTCCTGCCTCTCCTGCCTCTCATCACCCTCCTGCCCTTCCTTTCCTTCCTGTCCTTCCTGTCTTTCCTGCCCTTTTTGGTATGCTCCCTCTTCTGCTGCTTTCCTCAAATACATCTCCATCGCCTCTTCGTTGTACAGGTTATACGACAAATCCCCCTTCTCTGTAGTCGCTTGAACCCTCTTGCCTCTTTTCTTTCCCTCTCCCTGTTTTACCTTTCCTCCACTTAGTCTAGACACCCTATCTCCTATTTGCCCAATATGCCCGCCCCTCACTAAATATTGCCCATTTGCCTCCAAATCATCTGAACCATCCATTACCAAATCAACCTCCATATCCTCTTCTTCACTCAGGATCTCTGGTACTGATTCATCCTCATCTTCTTCATCCTCCCCCCTACTATCGTTTTCTTCAACCCTGTAATCTGCATCCTCTTCCTGGCTCTTCTCTGCCCCAACAGGATCCAAAACCGCCGATACTACCGAACTAACCTCGTCTGCCGAGTCCTCGCCCTGCCCCCCATATCCATCCCCCGCTATCTCCCTATATACACCTTGCCCTCTGTCAATTTTATTCTGATGTTGAATTATATCGTCAAGCTGGATACTTCCGTCGCTTAAATATCCCACATACGCCCCTCCCTCATCCTGCCCTATCAAACCTTCTGGATCATCTCCCCTATTTTCCACCACATCATCACTGGCGCTGTACAAATTCATAAGCCACTCGCTTATAAAATACAGCCTATACACCTCATGCCTGTCCTCTTTGCTATAGTCATCAACGCTCTGTTCAATCTCATATTTCTTTATCGTCATCGACTTGTAACTCTCTACAACATTCTCATAATCCTGGCCCTTTGAAAGCAAAATCTCGCCTTTAAGTGCCAGTAGCCCCGGAAGCTCCTCTCGAACAAACCACTCCCAATAATACCTCTCTGCATCCCCCACTACCCCACCCAAATCCTCACCACCTTGTTCGCCACCCTCTTCGCTCGCTCCAACCGACATCCGCCCCTCTAAATTTTTCTGTGCCTCCGCTCCCTTTCTTCCACGCCTTTTTATCGGCAGTATTTTATAATTCGATGTTCCTCTTCCGACTGCTTTAAACAACATTCTAGTCCAATCCTGCACCATCTTCATATTCTCCTCTAAACTCTCGATCTTAGCTTGACTCAAATTCCTGTAGCTCCTCTTAAACCAAAATCGCTTACCATCCCCCTTTTTTATTATATCATCCCACTCTAGGTTTGGTACCGGTATTCCTTCTCCAAATTTCCCTGTTAGGTTAATCACCTTTGCTCTTGTCTTCTTCAATTTCCATGCATTCATAATCTTTTTCCTGTCTATTTCCCCTTCGCCATATGGGCTCTCCTCAAACTCCTTGCCGCCTCTCAACCCGCCATACCCTTGTTCGTCTCTTATCTTACTGTTTACTATCTTGTCCGTTCGAGTTTCTAAGTCTAGTTCTCTAAGCGCACCAAAAGTCACATTTTTGCTAGTTGTTGCAGCGGGCTCCTCGTTATCTGATACCAAATTATACTCAGCCTTATCTACAACCTCACCAATAATACCTTTCACACTTTTAATAAAAAAAATAACGTTGTAACCTCCTTTTTTTTCTTTTTCTCCTTTTTTCTTCCACACTCTAATTCGCCAAATTCTCAATCAATTAATGCCCAAAAAAAATAATACAATATATATAATAATTGCCGTTATTACCATTCTTGTTTGCTTCGAGTCCTACTTTCATCGCCAACTCTCTGCTTTTAGATCTCTGTACCTCACTCTCTGTTGATTCCGAGTACCTTGGCCTTTTACTCAATTCCGACACCTCCGTGCCAACCAAACTTCTGCCCATTCGTTTTTTCTTATGCTCCCTCGCGTGCTCCACTTCCGCCCGCATTGCTGAATTATCCTTGTATCGACTCCCAAAAGTCAGATTTAACGTCAAATCTCTGTTTAGCAACCTACCCGAAGGAATTTCCCATTTGTCCATAAGTATAACCAGCTTTTCTAAAATCACTGCTGCTTGTCCTATCACTATGTTCATCTCTTGCCGTAAAATCTCGTATGTAAGGTTCTCAATTAGGAACTTCCCGTCAATATAGTTGTCTAAAAACACCTTCTTCAACCTCTTATCCTTAAAGGACACCTCTATCCATGCTCCCACCTGCTCTTTTGTCCAGTAACTTGGCGAGATTCTTTCAATCTCTTCTTTTAAATTTCTTCTATACATTTTCTTTTTTTATTTTGCCTTAACCAGGCCTGTTTCCATGTATCTGCTTGTCTATCCCCTACCCTTGGCAGTTATCTACGTTATTATCCGTATATATAAATATATGCATATGCATATTAAGCTGGGCTTTAAATTTGTTTCTGTCCTACTATCCAACTTTTATATACAAATAATGTCTTTTGGATTCCGTATTAAGGATTCCAAAAACCATGCGCTCTATTGATTATCTGATATTTTCTGCGTGTCGACTCTGTCTTTTGACATGGTACAGCTCTTTGCTAAAATTACCTTTGCTTCTTGTTGCTTTTACCTGTGTGTCTATTCAAAACTGAATCAATGATATCTTTATAATTCAATCATTTATCCTTTTTCTTCTCTTGCACTATTTGACTTGAGTAAAAACAAGTTGTAAATTTTCGTGTTTTAGATTCACAAAACTCAAAACTTAGTTCCAGTTGGAAAAAAATGGTCGAAAATAAATAGCATCAAAACCTCCCAATTTAAGCTACTTTTATGTAAAAAGCTAAACGAAAATATTTAAAAAAAAGGGCAAATAACATATCTACTCTACCCAATAATTGAACGTAAATACCCGTATTACAACCTCACTCATCATCAATAATACGGCTCTTTGATCTCCAAACCTAGGTCAACTCAAACTAGCTAAACAAGTGAAATGTTTTCCTCAACAGTAACAGCATTTCCCCTACATGCTACTGCTTTAAACAATCAAAAATTATGCGCGTTCACTTTTTCAAGACAGCTTTGATTCCAACGTTAAATCGTGACAAGTTGGTATAGATCCAATTAGTACACTGTTATTTCACGCCTTTTCTTGTATTTAGCATTTCTTTTCTTAGTGAAAACAAGACCATTGACTGGTTGAACAAAGGGAATCCCCCTATTTATTTCCATTATTGTTATCACTACCTTTTTTTAGGGTTCATTTCGGTATTGGTTTATAATTTAGTCACGCAAATCCCTTCCAATGCGCAGAGATATTGCTTTTAACTAAAGCTATGTATACTTTCTGACTAAAAATATCCTGATAGTCGGAGTGCATTTGGATATAAGCATTACTAAACCAGTATGGGGAGGGGGGGCGGGGTCTCTAAAGACTATATTCACTATTTTTAGCTCATAGTATTAAACGAATTTGCTTTCCAAGACTTTATTCCTTTTGAAATAATAGATACAACGTTGGCTTCCCAAAACGTGCCTTCTATATCCTACCACCCTCTTGAGTTAAAAAGAGCCTTATCAATAACGACCCTCCCCACCTTCCTACTACTCTTTTTATTTATTTATTTATTTTAGCTTTGGTAGCCGATACAATTTTATTCTAGGAGTTTATTAGTTTTCAACACGGTACATTATTAAATTTGAAAGTTTGTTTGTTTGGCAGTTCTAGTCGATCAGCTCTTTGCGACTTCGGATTTCTCTGAATTTGCTTTATTCTCAGCCTCTTGTTTTCTTTTAGCTTCTCTCTCTCGCTCTCTGAGAATCTCGGCATACTTTAGTTTCAAATCGGGTGATAATCTCTATTAGCCCAAAAAAAACCATTCAAGTCTGCATTAGTAAAGTAAAATACACTAGCATTCCGTCTTGTATACTATATCCGTCATTCGAATTCTTGGATAAATAAGAATGGAATTAAAGCTGGTTTTATTTATTTATATATATTAAAACGAAATAAATGGATCCAACATTGATGACTAGAAATAAAGACAATCCGACTTTCGGTTCTTACCGCTGCAAACTGCTCTTCGTTTGGTACTGTTGTCGCCATTAATAAATAACCGAATCCAAGTACACCAGAAAACACCGCTATTTTTCTTAAAAATGACATTTTATGGTGTTTATATTTTTTTGTGATCTGTCTTTTCTCTTGTAAACTGATTGCAATAACAATAATGCTCGGGCAGTATTGATATATGTTTTCTTTGAGTATTTTTCTCTTGTGAATCAAATACAAAAAATGTGTCCAGTGTTGGTAAGAAATGAAATACAAATTAAACTAGGCCAACAGTAAAAAAAAGTATGTTGTTTGGAGTTCAGCTAGTTTGCACTGTTTATACATTTTTGAAAACAATCCTTCTATTTCAATAAAAAGAAAACAATCCATTTGAATTATTCCAAACAAACGATAGGTCAATACAATGTAATTTCAACTTGGCTAGAAATATGGGAGTAGCTGAAGTGAAAAAAATGTCATATTTTTATCTTTGCCACTCTATTTGAGCTTGCCAATACGTTTTATCCAAAACACAAAAAGGATGTCGTATAGTGCCATCACATGGATAGATAATATTGCTATGTACAAGAGCTTAAGCATGATTGATATATATATATATTCGTTTATAACAAAGAAGCTAAAGGCCTGGTGGGCTTAAATGGGTTATACTAGCTTTCTGTGGGTCTTGTTGCGAATCGAAAAGTCATTTGAAAAAAAAAATTAATTAAGGCGAGAATCAAACATGTACGATTTAATTTCAATAAAAAAATTTAAAAGAAAAAACGAATAATGATTTATTTATTCATGAGGTTTATTGGTAACAAAATCAGAATAGTGATTTAGGTAATTAAAAAATTTTACAAGCTAAAAAAATCAGCGAATTTTTTTGATGTAAATCAAGTTCATAGTTTAACTTTTGTTTTTTTTTCAATATTGAAATCATAGTTAAACTTTTGAACAGGATATTTTAAAGCTATTCGAAAAAAAAACAATTTTGTATCCCAATAAAAAAAACAGCTTTGTGAAAATTTTCTCAAAATCTTGGTCATTTTGAATTTAGCGCACAAGATATATACCCTCAAATCAAAGGAACAGAACTAAAATAAACGTATAATTTAGAACAAAGAATTTACTTGCTGCAGCTTATACGAAAACGCCTTTACACATTCAAAACAGTGACATATAATGCGACTATTTACAGGAGATGAATCAGGACTGCTAAAGGGTAATTATCATTTGAAATTCAACGTTGTGTTTAACTATTTGTAGGTTTACTAAATTTGTATACAAATTTACAATTTAGGGGTTGAAATCGACACAATTAACGATAAGCACGAGAATGCATACTCGAATAAAAAGATCCGAGCTCTCAAGGCCTTGATTAGTACCAAAAAAGTTAGTAAGCCGAATGCGAAATCTAATGGCGACAAAGAAGCTGAGGAAAATGTGCTGGGTGCAGCCAAGATAGATGTCATCAATGGTACTATCAAAAGAGAAAAGTATATTCAACAAATGCAGATAATCAACAAGGACAGCGATAGCAACTATGTAAGTGTTACACACGCCTGTTTTGATATCACTTATCAAAGAAATATATGCACATTGCCAAAAACAATGGTGTATTAAAACTGCAAAACTGACGAATGAAACTTTGGTTAGATTGCAACGGCTAGGAAAAATGGAACTGTAGAGTTGATAAATTCGCAAGGCGGTGAAGCAATTTCAGTTTTTGAGGAAGCATTGTTTAGCGAGAAGCTTAGCACAAGGCTGAATGGAAAAGTAATCAACGAATACAAATATGTGGGGCTTGGCGCTTCAGAGTCGTAAGTTTTTTGCACAATACTGAATATGCCAACTAGCTAGACTTCAAATGCTGGTGTCATACCTATGCACTGGTGTGTTTCTAAATACTATTGCACAAAGTCAAGTCGAAACGGCAGTAACAACTATTACTTTTTTTTTTTTGTTTGTTTGGGAAAATAGGCACTTTGTCACATGCACCAACATGGGGAATGTTCGATACCGTGGGTGGAACACTGATGGGGAAACAGATGGGTCAAGCGATTTTAAAATGAAATTGGGAGGTGATATGTGCAAAATGAGAGTGAAAGACAATGAGCTGAACATAATCGCGGTAGGAGGAAACGAGCAAGAATTGTGTCTATATGACATCAATAGCGTTGGTTTTGGTAAAGGTGATAAATCAGACTGGAAGTCGCCAACCAGTGCGCCGCTTTTCAAAGCTAAAAACGTAGCCAATGACAACCTGGGACTCAGAGTGCCAGTTTGGGTTACTGACATTGAGTTTATTGGCAATGAGTCATCAGACAGCTCTACAAATAAACTGGTAATCTCTACTGGGTATGGCTCAATCAGAACATACGACACAAAAGCACAGAACAAACCAGTTAACAACTGGGTTGCTCATGATCGGATAATAACCAACATTTCATTGTCGCCAAACAACTATGACCTTTTCTTTGCTGACAACACTGGACTCGTTTCTCAGTTTGATCTGCGTGTCGGTAAGTCTGTTGGTATTTACAAGGGCGCGGCTGGAGCTGTTACCACTATAGCAGTGATCGGTGCTGAAGGAAGCCACATTGCCACTGCTGGGTTGGATAGATTTTTGAGAGTGTATAGGGTTGGTGGTACTAAGCGTGAGATGCTAAGCAACATATATCTTAAACAGCGGCTATCATCTGTCTGCTGGGACACAACTCGCGACATTTATGGCGATGCACGAGAACAAGCAGAAATTGAAAATGTTTGGGATGAAATGGATCTATTAAATGAAGACACCAAGTCTCGCAAAAGAGGACTGAAGGCCTAGATGTTTAGTTCTATTTATTTATTTTACAAACTACACATTGTATGTGGGTATTTTTTTTAATTTTAATTTTTTTTTGCTTTTTGCCTAATAGTAAACTCTATAAATACAAGTTGTATTAATCAAAACATTGACCAGCTAAGCTACCTTCAGAGTATTCAAGTGTGGACTTTACAGGCCCACTAGTCAACAGCATACATCGACCTTTTGTATGCCTTCAGTCCCCGAGTACACTGTATTTGGCTTGAACTGAGAACTTGGCATTATATCTGATGTGTGAACTATTTGTAAAGCCAGTGATATGGCTTAAGTAATAGCTAGGCTAAAGGAACCAGAATGAACTTGTTGGTTGTAGATTTAGAGAAACAAATGTAATAGGGTTAATAAAAGCGGATGCTGATTGGTAAAGCAAGTTTATTTTTGTGTAGGTTAGGCTGGTAAGTTATAAAAGTATAAAAGTGTATTTAAAAAACTAGTGAGTGTAAAAAAAAAAAAAAAAAAAAAAAAAAAAAAGAAAAGACCAGTGAGAATAACAAGGGCAAATTGTAAAAACCACGAGTATATATAACATATAAATATGAGTATATAATATCAAAGATGTTATATGTAAATAAGCTATAAAAATTTATTAACAAGTAAACTGACCAAAGTAAAGAAAAGCAAATTGAAAGTTATTTTGATGCGCCAGCTTTGACTTGTTCGTTTATCGCATCTGCTTGTTGGTGAGCTTGAGCGCTCATACCAGCTTGGATTCCCTGGCCACCAGCTGCTCGCATAAATCCTGGGTTCATGCCGTCAACTGGATTTCCACCCTGTGCATGCTGCTGCTGTCTTTGGAACCATTCGTAGTTGTGTTGGTTAATATTGGGGTAAAAGGCTTGATGTTGTCCTGGGCCCATGGTTGCTGCCATATTGGGCGGAATATTTCCTGCATGCTGCATTGCGTTCACGTCATTTATATGTGGCGAGTAGTATTGTTGGAATGAAGGGTTGTAGTATGCTGCGGCTGCAACTACGGCTGCTGCTGCGGCTGCTGCGTTTGACCCTGCTGCACCTGGTCCTCCTGCTGGTTGCTGTTGTGCGGCCACTGCTGCTGCTGCAACGGCTGCTGCTGCCTGTATCTGTGCTTGTGTCATTTGGTGTGCTTGAGCCTGTGCCATCTGATGAGTCTGCATCTACATTTTTATTGGTTAGAAGCCAATCCAGTCAATTGCGTCCCAAAACACATAAAACAGCTCTATGTTTGTTTCTTTTTTTAAACAACTACTTACCTCTTCCTTGGCGGTATGACTCTTCTTGCTTGTGCTGATAAATTCATCTCTTGGAACAACATCTATCAAGAAGTCGTACATCTCACTTCGTAGGGCTGCTGCTGCTACATCCTGTCGTTGTAACGTACGTCTCTTGTTGTCCTCGGCGTTAAACCAAGCGCGCTGTGTCATCTCTTTGATGAATATTTCACACGCCTTCGAAAACAAAACTGGGGCCTCAGCACTAATCATCTTTTTAATTCAAAGCCAGTAAAGTGCAATGTCAGTGTTTCAAACAGGTAGAAATGATCAAGTCAAGAACATATCGCTGCCAATACATCTCGCGGTTCTTGATGACAACAACACATTCTGTTATTATGTGCGCGATGGGACGAATGATATATTTGTTTTTATCTTTTACCTTGACATCAGGATCTGACTTCATCACCTTCTTGATTCTTGCCAAAGGCAATGTGTGGGTCTTGAAATCTGGATCAGAGCTCTGGATTTCCTGCAACTGCAGTAGCCAAAAATCAGCTATGGTTTTCTGTGAGTTCTCCATCTTTGGTGTTGCTTACTTTTATTAACCTCTATGGTGGTTGCTGTATAAATAAAAAAAAGGGATGTGTGTGTTGTTTTTTTTTGGTCAAAAAAAATGTGTGTTTTAATCCCTACAAAGCAAATGGAATACAAATGTGCGTTTAGTAAGAGCTTATAATTGAATATTCTTTACAAAGAGACAGCTGTCTGTATTATTTGTAATGTTTAAAACTCTTTTAAGGCGCCGTTTTGTAAAATCGAATTATATTTTTTTGTTGGGTTTAAAAAGATGGTTTTAGTTTGGCTTGTACTAGTAATATGTCAGCAATACTTGCTGTCAACTGTTTAATTTGGTTTCCTCTTGATTTTATTGCCTTAATCACGAAACTAAGTTTTTTATAGGTGACATATATAGCAACAACATTCTAGTAGGCAACCAAATATCTTCAAATAATCAAAGTAAAAATTTTCTTACTTTTTATTTGCTTCCCAAGTTAAAAGGTGTTGGAAATTTTTTTTTTTTGTGGTGAAAAAAGCTCTTTAAACATGTACTCGTAAAATAGTTGTTATATATAACTTTGTGTTTTTTTGACGATTAAAATTTTTTAGAAAATTTTATTTGCTCCACTTTGTCTTTCACTTTCCAATTCACACTCTAATTTGCGTAGAAACACAATCGTCTTTTTATTTTTTTTCGAGCTCATTTTTTAAATAGAATAATGTGATATTAATAAATGATTTGATACAAGCGCAATTAACGCGTTGAATTAAATCGGACTTTACGTTTTATCAATGCATCACTATAAAGCTCACCTCTACTCGTATTTATAAATACATTCTTTTAATTAGTCTACATTCATTTTTCTCCCCCTTTTAATTTGTTTTCCAAATAATGGTCAAATTTCCATTGGCTATCTTAGATTTAGTTTTTGCCAAATTAATTAGTCTTGTCCAACTATTTACTTATTTATAATTTCAAACTGTAATGCTATTTGTGAGGGGAAGGGTTGAAGCTGAAGCTATTTTATGATTGATTAAATATCACCAAACCTATTTTTGAAAAACGTCAACTTTTCTCAGCATCCAATAATCTTGTTTTCTCAATCTAAACTCAGGTTTTATTTGTCTATTTAGTGTTTCTAACGCACGTGAACTATGCATTATTGTATAGCAAATAATAACGCAGTGTCATATTTCATCTCAAACAAAGCTCACCATCCCGTCTAATAGTTAATAACACCTACTAATTTGTTACTAATCTTCGAGGGTTTAGCCCTGCCCAACCTTCATCGCAATACAGCCAATAACATTGCTATATTTGCTCTGTTAATCATAAAACTGCCCCAACTCTTTTTTTTTGTATTTAAACTATCATTTTTCTTTATATTTAAACTCACATTCTTTATTTAACTCGCATTCTTTATTTAACTCGCATTCTTTATTTAACTCACATTTTTTATTTCAACTCACATTTTTTACATTGGTTGTGTAGTAGGGCCTTTCATTGTCTTTGGCAAACCCGACAAAATTTCTGATTTTGATGCCTTTTTTCATTCTCTGCATGTTGGTCTTGGCTGTTGGTTTCGAATTTTTCCATCTCTTTACTTCTATTGTTTCTAATTCTTTGAAACCAACCTGGTCTAAACTCTGGCTGCTTTTTGATGCTAAGCAGGGTGCTTTTATTTACTGGTTTAATGGGTATGTAGTCGGTACTTTTGATCACTGAACATAGCACCCTTAGACTTACTGTGTATAGTGCTGCTCACCACACTGGCTTTCGCCAACACGTCCTGCATAAGTGATATTATCTTGAGCTATGGTCTTATGGCGACCAAGCTTGGTTTAGCTCGGATGTCGTGGTGTATAGAGCGTTATTTTAGTCTTTGGTTTAATAGCGGTCTCGGCTTTAGAATGATTAACGTTACCAGTGTGTTTTATTATTCAACAATAAAGCAAATAAAATAGGTTTGTTGGGGATGGTTTGTTGGAAAATTAAGCAAAAACAATGAAAAATCCAACTAAAATCGATTAGGTTGTGTGTTGAGAAATCAAGTATCATAGGCTGAAAGGTCATTGACAATTATTTGGGTTTAAAAACAAGGTTAAATAAGCTACAGAAAACTGGGATAAGCCAAATTCAAAAATATCCTTCAAGGCAAAGGATATGTGCTGATTAAATGGATTGAAAAGGAATGAAGTGAATAAAGTTAGATATTAAATTCACAAACTTTGGCCTGTTTAGCTGTTAAATAAAAAGCAGATAGAAAGTACTTTGGTATATAATAAATGGCGTCTCTCAACAAGAACGAGATGAGGATATTTGATGATACGAAGAGTGTTTCGGAATCATCAGTGTATCCGGAAGGCGATGGCTTGATGTCAGAGGTGGAATTCGAAACGTATAATGACATATACACTAGACTATTTAAAAACGCCAGTACTCCCAAGAAAGGCGATGGCAGCGATGGGGTTGAGTCGTTTTTAGAAAATGACTTTGAAGGCAAAAGGAGAAAGTTGGCGTACTTCAAACAGTTGCTGGAACTGCCATTAAGATCTTTAGAGCTAGAACCTGAAATGGTAAAGGCTGAATTGGATCAAAATACAAACGAATTAACGGAGCTGCTTTTTAGGGAATTTAGCATACCAAGAAGCGCGGGTTTGGGAAAAGGAGATGAATATGAAAGCGATGGCGAGGTTGAAATGGGAGGCCAGCGGGTTCAAACCAGCAGCGATGCACAAAGAATAACAGACAATGATGCTTCTAGTGTTCAGAGCGATGTGGCCTTGGGGCTTGGGGCTGAGAAAAGCAAAGAAAAGATGGATAAGGATAAGAACAAAGACAAGCCATTGTTTGTAGAGATATATGATATGTACGAGAATTTGAAAGTTGCGCGGATGAAGATGATGGATGGGCTAGAAAAGATAAAAGAAAAAGTTCCAAAGATAAAGACTAAAAGTCGAGCTCTTTTGAGCTCGTCGCTCAAGATTAATGAAAGTCGAGGACTTACGCGGCGTTTGCTAGAGAAGCTAGAAAATATTATTCAATTGGCGGAAATGCCAAAGACAATGAGGCAATGCGTTTATAGTGGAAGATATCAGGAGGCTATTGAGATTTATGAAAATGCGAAGCGGTTTTCAAAAGAGTTTAGCTCAATCCAATCCAAATTCAAACAAGGAGCCCCAAACAAGGCTGGAGCAAACACTAAAAGCTTTACACGAGAGCCAGCGGTGCAAGGAAGCAAAGTTGAGGTAGAAAGTGGCGATAAAACCGGAACGAAAATAGTCAACGCGCACACATATGAGTCTGTGCTTGTGGTTAAAGAGTTGGTTGACCTTATAATGAAGAAAGTCAGAAATGAGTTCCACGGATTGGTTTTGCAAATGTTCACGGAGATAGCAAACTCAACAAATTCGCATCTAAAAGCAATGTCTTGGTCGATGATGTCAGCAGGCTCGAGCCTTGGCGACTTACTATCAAAGCCAAGATATAGCAGGGGAAGCGGAACAGATCTACTTGACAACAGAACTAATGTCCAAGAGGCAAAAGAAAAAAGGATGCCTTTAAAGTCTTCGCAGCAGCTGACTTCAGTTGTCATGGCGGTATCGATTCTTTGTGACTCGGGCTTTTTCAGTGAACAGGAGCTGAGAATGATGTACCTGCAGGTTCAGTGGCAAGGGTGGAAGAGCTGTTCAGAGATGTTGAATTTTAGCACAAACACCGATTTTGACGCTGGGAATGTTTTGGACACTCCTGTTGAGACACCAAGAGCTTTTAATTCAAGGAAGTTTACAGACTTATCAAACAAATCACAGAGCCCATTTAGAACGCCGATAGGCTTGTTTAGTCTCAATAGCCCAGTGGGTGTTGGCCAAGGCGGAAGTTTCGCAAGTCCAAGTGACTTGAGATTCAACTCAATCAACTCCAAGGGCAGACGAGGGTTGGAATTTTCACCAAAGCCAGCTAAAATGAATCAAACACCGCTGGACGCTGGCCAGAACCTTGAAAGGTACATTGAGGCGTTTGTGGATTGGTTAATAAGCATGAACACTCAGTACAGGTTTGTATTTTTAAACCAGCTGGATGATTCGCCCAGCACCCAAGGCCCAGGGGTAGAGGATTGTGCATTGCTGGGATCGTTGGTTTCGTATTCAGTACAGTCAGTGTTATGGACTATTCACCAGAATGTTGGGTATGTAGCCTCGGATGACAGAGCCATACTATCGCTACTTGACCAATGCGGGTGGTTGGGTGAGAAGCTTGGAAGCAAAGGATTGGACTTTTTGCGACCCTCAGTCACGCCTGTTCTTTGCGAATACGCCTTCTCCACAATAATAACCGGTGTTCGTGCTGCGATTGACAATATGGACACTTTGTTGACCGGCTTGATGCAGAGTCTGAGAGAGAGCTTTGATTCAAGAATGTTTGGGCTGGAGTATGAGCAAAACAACAGCGATAAAAACAGCAAACAGTCGTTGAGGCCTAAAAAGACATTTGCGAATCTTGATTTTAAAAACAGCACTATTGAGCTGGTGTCAAGCATTCAGTGGAACCGGCTTGCTTCAGCCACAAGAAATCCCATCACATTTTCAGAGTCATTGAAGCCAGCGCTATTCAACATAGCCAACTCACCCGAACCAAGCTCTGAAGCGGCCAGATCCTGGCGCTCCGTGCTTCAAAGCCATCATATCCCAGGAGTAGATATTCTCCAGTACCCATCAATCGCACCTGTGTACCACTCTATCAGAAAGGCCTCGCTTTCTCTCCAGTCATTGGCCACGTCTGAGGCTTCTGGTTCAAGCCTTGTTGGGAAGATGTCCGGGTCTTCTGCCGATGTCATTTCACGCCAACAGTCCTTGATTTCTGCTGCTGCTGTTTGCTTTGAATGCGAGCTGCTTCGAGGCGCTCAAAGCTGGCTAGAATTTAGCCAGAACTTGGCCAAACTAGAGTCTGACCTTTTTAGTTTTGAAAAATCGTTGCCGAGTACCACCTCTTCAGATAAAACACCGTTACCCAATGACGCAACTTCATCCAGCTATTCGCGTCCCAATCACATAAAATCGTTGTCTACTGTAAAGAGCCTTGTTTCTGAGTGCGGGTTTGTTTATACTTTTGGCTTGGTTAGGTACGTTATGGACTTTTTTGAAGAAACTGTATTGTCGCTGACGCTGGATTCAGCGAGCCAGGACCCTATCGCCGATTTTCGGTCTGAAAATCCTAGTAAGCCCGATTTGACAGAGTATTCAGATTCCGTGTTTGATTTTGCCGACTTGGTCCAGACTTTGCAGCCACTCTTACAGCATGTTGACAGCAGAGGTGACGGACTTTGATTTTAGCGCGTCTTTTACTCTTATAATTAGATACATTCATATTTCGCGTTTTGCAAAACAGCACTTTAGTATTAACACTTTTTAATTGGGTGTTTATCAAGTACATTAACATAAATGCAACATAGTTTACAGATAGTTAATCAAAACAAAAACAAAAAAAAGTCTCACAATAAATAAATATCTATAGCATTTATGGCAAATAAATGTACATATTGTATTTTTTACTTTTATATGATCTAACAAGGTGAATGGTAAAAAAAAAAAAAGAGAAAATAAAAAAGTAACGTGCAGATAGAAGGTAAATGATAACTTAAATAGGTTAATGAGTTTAAAAATCTATACCACTCTAAAATTAATAGTTATTATCAAGCGTAAGTATGATTTATGTGTATACTTTTCATGCTGTTTTTGGTTTTTTTGCCACTAAGCCCAGCTTATTGCAGCTACAACACACTTGGAGACATCACTTCCTGACCTCCAAGCAAACTAGCTACTCTTTTGCAGATGTGTTCTTTAAACGTTTCACTATACCAGCTCTATACAATAAGTGATACTTGTTCTACCTATCAGCATGTGTTTCGATGTATAGCCTGTGTTTATATGTATAGCCTGCGATTGTATGTATAGCGTATGGCATTTTACTGACACTGGGTATTCCTGGACCACAAACAGCATATTAACTTTGGAAACTAGTACTTGAGTTTAAAGCTGTTATATAACCAGGGTAAATAACACCAGCATTATTATATATAGGCCTCTGTGTATTGCTTCCTTTTTATATCCAGATATAGAGCCACTTAATTCTTTGCGATTTGAAGTGCTAATTCCGTCGTTCTTTTGTTTCACTATTTCACCAAAGTTGACCATTGTGCTCTCAATGTTATACGATTCAACCACCTTCAATCCAGTTGATCCTGGTGTGCTATTGTACTTGGATGAATTTAAAAACTCTGATTCACTAGCTGAGTATCTATCAATGAGTGACAACAGATACGCTGGTGTTATCTCAACCACACCGTCCTCTTTAACAGCGTCGGATGCGTATCCGGCCAGCAGCGCATGTACCTTTGTAGTCGGGTTGATCGAGTCAAAATACATGTATTCTTCAGGGTTACCACAATTATCCACAACCACGTTGTTCTTTAACACGTAGCACGAAGATGTGTTTTTTATCCCAAGTGACTTTAAAACAGCTTCGTCAGATACAACATTATAAAATGTAAATAAGTCCAGTATCTTTACATTTAACTTTTTGCCCTCCTGAACTACGGTATACTCGTCAATACTCCTTTTAAGCTCAGTGTTTGCTGCAATTGAGAGCTCCTTAAAAGTAGTCGCGATATTATCTGGTACCCCCAAAAAAATAGGAATCTTTGATATGTCAGGCATATTCGCGATTATAAAGTTTATGTATCCAACTTCTGCAATTTCATTTATTCCGTAAACAACATTACTTGCGTACAATTTGGAAAACTCGGAAAAGCCCAATCTGTGTTCCACTATGCCCTTTACACATCTCGTGATGTCATCAACTCCAATAAATATAGAGACAACATCTTCTTTTAGTTTATTTTCGTTGTAAACGTCCATGAATATGTCTTTATAGCCCGAAACCTGTTTTCTTAGATCTGGCGCGTTTACGTTTATTCCGCACACGCTCTCTACAAAAGTAGAATTAGTCGTTGCCCTGCTATTGGCAAAGCTGATCAAAGTCATATTCTTGTAGTACGCGTAATATTCGTTCCAAAGCGGCCCATTGGATTCCCTCCCGTTCCATTTTGGAGTTGGTGTCTCGGTTTCCCAGTTTCCTATATCCGATACACTATTTCCAAATGATAAAAGCGTAGGCTTTGCCTGCACTACAAAAGCAGTACCTGTTGTAATCAGAAATATGCTAGTTGTGGCCACTAACAATCTCATGACGAAAGTATCCAAAGCAATATTTTTATATGCTTGTAGATAGGTGTCTTTTTTCTGTTGTTGTTTTCTGTTGTTGTTTTTTGATTGAGTTTCTAGTGGTGTTTTTACTCTCTTTCTGTAATAGTAATGTATCCAAAGACGCGTGGAAAAGAAAAGGTAGCGCCGGTTGGTTGTTTTAATAGACTGAATAAATTTTCTTTGTTTCTTTTTTAATAAAAAATGTTGAAGTTTCTGTAACCTTTATAGTTTTACTTGCGATGTTGAGTTACAGCTGTTTCTATTCTCGTTTTGTTCTGTTTCTGATAATACTTGGTATCAATAGTATGGTGTTTTGAAGGTGGTTCTTGTTCGTAAAATTGTATATATGGCGTTAGACGTGAAAACAGATAACCTCTTTGCTGCCTACCCGGACGTTTTATTTTGTATTTATAATGATTAGCGCAAGCTTAACAGTTTTGTCAACTTTTCTAAAAACGCTTTTGGTCTTTAAAGATTGAGGCTATTTTATTATAGCCGAAATTACATTCTAACTTTTATCTACCAGTTTAAAAGCCTGTTTGCTAAATAAGGTAAATTGTGGTTGCAATTAACCTTTAAACTGTTTTGTATTACTAAACTGCGGCGGTTTTAATTACTTTAGAGTGCTTCTTGCCAATTATAAATATGACTGCTGAGCGCTTACTTAAGCTAATTACGGAAATGATGATTTCATTTTGCATTACTAATTGAAATATAATAATGTAACAAGTTTTAAAACTATATGCGACTTTAGCCTGTCAGAAAAAAAATGCTGATGTTGCAAGTGACAAAGATGATGGCTCAATATTTGCATACTTTACAGAACTCTAAGTTAAACACGGTGCTAAAAATATAAAAAATATCGACGAAATGAAAATAAAGAAAAAAGTAAAAGTAAAAATAAATGAAAAAAGTAAAAAGTAAAAATAAAAAAGCACAAACGCAAGAGCAAATAAATGCCCTGCAATGAAAAAAATGAGCAAATAATATAAAAACGAGCAAGTAAATAAACAAATGTTCCAAAGAGCGTAATAAAATATAGCTCCAATTAAAGTCGAACTATTTGCTTTTTAATACACGGAGTTTATATTAGTATATCCGCACTTTTTATAATTGTGACATCAATTCTGGCGCTTTTTTCTTAAGCAAGAAATAACCAGAGTAAACTGTTGGCAGTTTTATAGTACTGTTTAAACATTATGCAAAGTTTATTAGACTAGGATCACATCTCGACAAACAAATGGATGTATTTATAGTACTTGAAATGGATTCTCAAATTATAAACGACTTCAACACAGGCTTGAATAGACCCAATCTTAGTCCTAAACTAAAACAAAACGTCACACCCACGCTCACATTCATACTCTTATCTTTGCGTGATTGAGCCCAACTTATTGTATATTCTCTTCTATCGTTTTTATTTATTGACTGTTATCGTTTTTATTTATTGATTGTTATTGTTTTTTTTTAAAAAATAAATAAATTCAATGAACACTTCAAAATTTCATCAAGCAAAGTAATTGGATTGTATTCAGAGGCATATAAAAGCTGCCATCGGTTAAACCGAGTTAGATTAATTAAACCTAGTCAGGCCAAAATATCGTGTTTTGAAATTTAGAGTAAATATAATTTCTAATAAATAAATTTGGGTAAATTTTTAACTGATGATTCAAATGGCCTCAACGACTTGCTTACTATTGTTTATGTTTTTCCAAATATGCTTCAATTACCATTTTAATAACAACCACAAGTAAAAATCAATTTGGCAACATGTTCATTACTAGTGGTAGATTTAATTAATAGAAGTGATGATGGTAAACAATGCGGTAGTATTCAAGCAACATCCAACATCTCGGCTATTTTTAAAAGCCATCGATATTTCTGTTTTCAACTTTTATTTACATTAGTTTGGATTGGGTTTGTAAAGCCAATAAACCCATTAGTCAAACAAAAGTAAACACCAAACGCTATCTAATTATGTTTTTTTTACTTACCCTATCCTAGGAGCTATTTCGAATCAATTAATTTGTCAATTAAGCAATATTAGTAGGATTTGAAAGCAGTATTTTATTGGCTACAGCTAATTTTGGCATCTTCCAACCGTTATACAGAAGTTTGAAAGTACCACTAAAAACGGCTGCCAACGTGACGGTTAGTAAAATGACTAGATATTGAGTTTTATTGAGGCGCACACTTGATCTTAGTCAGCAAGCCGGATTCAAAACTTTGTCAATACTGATCTGTCTCAATCAACGAATACTGTGCAAACCTATACTGAACAAGTAACAGACAGCTTGTTCCATTAATGAACAGTTTATTGACACCTACTTCTTTGACTAGAATCAATAAAGTAAAGATAGTCTGGGTATGCTGCCAAGTGCTCAATTAGTAAAAAAAGACAAAGCAGCTATTTCCAACTCTGCGTACACACATGACTATTTATACCAACTTTAATTCGAGTTCAGCAAGTATTTAGGCCAAGCAACTGGCGAATTGGGTCTATTGCCTAAGCATAAGCTGTCAGTATTTGCAACACAAGATGTTTCTATCCACCCCACTCTTTCAACAGTTTCTCTGTCATTTCTATCGGCAGACTACAAAAGCCAAACGTATATGCATGGAAAAGGCATTTGTTTATTCAAACCCATGCACGCTTATAAATATAGTTTCTGCTCTGTAGTGTGTATTGCACAAAAAAAACATTATAGTTGGCAATACCAACAATTTAAAATGGCTCAGAAGAAAAAAATAATTATAGTTGTAAAGTCTGGGGATCTAAGAATTTGGAGCTTTATTAAAAGAAATGTAGCGAAATTCCAAAAGTGCGCCAATTTCGTCAATAAAAAGCCGAGGGTAGGACATTTGATTTGAGTATATTCTTTGATTAAAGACAGGAAATTCATAATTTTGACTCGCACTATATCAAAATGTTTGCAAATCTGATCGGTATTAAAAATAGGTAAGTGGAAAATACAGAAGCAAATATACTCATGCACTCGGCCAACACTATAGTCTTGGCCCGTTTTGGTATAAAACAACCATAACTCGACTATTACGCTAATAACACAAGTATGTACTACAATATAGTAAGCCAGAAACCAAAGACCATAAACCCAGGCCGTTTTTGATAGTGTTTGGTGATAGCTTATCAGACTGTGGTAATAACTACGCCAACTCATACCCAGTTAAATACTGGAAAGGGAGGTCTTCCTCAGGTCCAATATGGAACGAGTATTTGGCGTACTACAACAATTATGTTTTAATCAACTATGCTTTTGCAAAGGCAGTGTCGAGTAATAATACAATCAAGGAGCTGGTGAACGTGAGCGTGCATGTTCCTAGTTTGGAGGATCAGATAAACGCGTTTATTAGCAAGTTCAAGGGTTTATTCGACGCTGTGGCCATAAGCGACGACATAGCTGTTATCGAAATAGGCTCAAATGACCTGAAGCACACATTAAAGCCTGTCATTGATGGGAAACTAAGCAAAGAAGTTGTTGTTGATAGGATAGTGGAAACCATCGTTAGGTCAGCAAAGAAACTTGTTGAATTTGGGTACAGACATATTATTGTAGTAAATATTCCATACCTATGTGCTACGCCTGAAATCAACAAGCTCCCCAGCAGGATTTTGAAAAAGGTTGACTCTATTGTAACAGAAATAAACAACAGGCTTTATTTCGAAGTTTCGGAACTCCAGTTGCACAACGGAAAGGTTCTGGAGTGGGCTAGAGTGTTTAATATATATGAGTTAATCAAGTCGGTTATGAGACCCAAAATTTACAAGTCGCTTTCAATAAAAAATATCACCTCACCGTGCTACGAAGATAGACACAACAAACTAGTCAAAGAGCATAGCAATCCGGGAGACTATGCGTTTGTCAACTCAAACCACCCCAACACACGCGTCCACGCACTAATTGGTGCCGGTGTTGCCGAGTTGATTGCAAAAACACAGTTTGAGTTTAGCAACAAGAAGCTGCTCGGTATTATAAAGAGCTACAATATCATAAACGCTGGCGAAAAGAAAAATTTTCTGTTCAACAAAAGCAGCCTTAAAACAGGATTTATAAATATTGTTTCCTACACGTCAAAGGAAGCTATAGAAAACAGAGAATTGCTTGCCAAGTACAAGAACTCGACGATACAGCCATTCAGTTTACACCAAATGTAAAAATGCGACTATTTTCTTTTGCACACTATTTTTATAGCCAATCGACACCATCAACTTTCGACAATATATTTATTTATTTATGTGATTTATTGGCAACAAAATCAACACAACACAACAAAACATACAATATTAAACAATATCATAAAAATACTATAAAACACTGTGCTATTTTGATATGTTAAATGACTCTATTAGCCAACACCCCTTCGATCAATTAGATCGTCCGTACCCGATGGGCATTGGTTCAGGGAGATTGGTGCTACTTTAAGCCTGGACAGGATTAAGTAACGGGGTTTGTGGATGGCCTCCAAAAACGACGCTGTTGCCAGCATCGTCTTGGCG
This sequence comes from Capniomyces stellatus, assembly GCA_001661515.1. Classification (NCBI taxonomy): domain Eukaryota; kingdom Fungi; phylum Kickxellomycota; class Harpellomycetes; order Harpellales; family Legeriomycetaceae; genus Capniomyces; species Capniomyces stellatus. The sequence continues at coordinate 1,122,919 of LUVW01000001.1, read as the reverse complement.
CCGAGGGTGCCAGGATTCTTGAGAATCTTGGCGGTTGGTTGTTTTAACTCCTCTCCCAGGAGCTTGCCCACCAATCTCTGTGAGATTATAGTGGGCGAGTTTGGTTTTCTTTTTGGCCCTTTTAGCTTATTTTTATATTGGCTCCCAGGAGCTTTTTTAATTACTTTTATATTTATTATTTGGAAACAAATAAAAGAAAACGGAAATAAAAAGGACGCTAAACGGTCTAAATGGTAGATAAGTGTTGACTGTTGTTTTCGAGTGTCATTAGAACTAAGGGTAAAACACCTCGCGAATTCTATCAGGAACAATAGTCGACTTGGTAGCAGCCGCCTTGCTGGAGGATTCAGTAGGCAAAGGGGTAGCTTCTTTACCCTTATGCGTGTCTAGTAAGCTAGTGCTGACGTCGGTATCTAAATCAATCAAGGAGCCCTCTATCACTGTTTCAGTGGCAGCGAGTGGTTTGGTGTTGCCAGCGGAGGTAGCAGCCTCAACTTCAGCCATATAGGAAATATCAGCGACGTCTATACGGTGTCTCATTTGGTAAAACAGCATCTCTGCATCCTTGAGTGCAACGTTGAGTTTTATGCAGCCGCTGAGCTCATTGACATACTTGAGGACCTCGTCAAATCTAACCAGATGGTCCATTATGACATCGGCATGTCTTTGTATGATGGCAAGAGCCACTATCAGTATAAATTCTTTTGAAAGGTAGTCGGTCCACAGCACCTCCCACAGCCTTATAACGTCCATAAACTCAAACTCCCGCTTAAACCAGATTAGCAGCCACCTGAAGCAACAGAACAGATTCTCGCTGTTTGCCTTTTCCAAGTGTCTGTATAGCGGCGGGTTTGCTAGTTGAATGAGCTGGGACAGCGTTTGAAGCTGATCCGACATGCCACTTTGATCGCGCAAAAAGTTCCTTCGCATCCTTTCCATAAATTTGACAAAGCACACATAGGTATTTACTTCATCTTGGAAAACGACATATAGAGGTGTTAATAGATCACTCATGCCTTGGACATAACCCAGCTTGTCTTCAGCATCCACACGATCCCCAGATCCCTCAGATTTAATGTTGTCGGTGTAGTGGTAAGTCATCAGAATATCCTTAAGCTGTTCAAGGCTAGCGCTACTTCCAGGCAAGCCAGACGTCCCAAGGTGCTCCTCATCGGTTCCTGCCAAATCATCTGTAGCAAACGTCGTGATATTACGGTCAGTGCGAAGAACATCCTTTTCGATTCTACTCTTTTGCTCAATAAAGTCCTCGGTGGTGTGAGATTCAATGTTGCTTAGCCACTCTGCCTTGTATCTATAGTACAACTCAACGTTGTCGCTGTCGATCTGCTGCCTTTCCTTTGCCGAACTCTTCCATGGGTAAATACCTAGAATATACTTCCAGACAACCGGTCTGATATCCTCCTCGATCCCCCCTGAAAAAACAGCTTTTAAAACCTCGTCCTTGCCAACAACAAGAATTTCCTCCGGGTCCAGCTTCCCATCTTTGCAAAAGAACCCAAACCAGGTCTCTGCACTTAAAGGACTTTGTGTTCTCAGCGGCACTGGAAGATTGGCTGAATTGGTGCTGCTTATAACATCAAAGTCCCCCAGATCCCCGTGCTCACTAACCCACTCCTCCCACATACTACCAGGCCGTAAGCTTCCTCTTTCACTTTTGCGGTTTCCGTCTTTGATCCCAGCCATCTCAATCTCGATGTCGTTTTCTTCGCTTTCCTGTCTGAATATATGCATGCCCGCCCATCTAGCCAAATACACTCTGGCTCCCTCGTACTCGGTTGCAGCTGCCTCTGCCGATAATCCCGAGTTAAGTCCTGCTCTACCTCCTCTAGGTGTTTTTCCAAAAGTGTCTCTGTAAGATGTCTGTGTGGTTGATAGCTCTTGGATGGATGTTGGCAACAGAGGCACTATTGGCCGAGTTATGGGATGGTCCAGAACCGATGTAGTCGCATCTCTCAGCGTCTTTGTCAGGTATGAAAACTTACTAAGAACGTCCCACTTGAAGTCGTTTACTTGTTTTGCAAAAGGGTCGATCTTGTCTTGATTGGTTCTATAAAGCGATTCTCCGTACGAGGTGACGGTTTTAGACACAGTGTTGTTGCTCCAGGAAGAGCATCGAGCCTCGCCTTCAACTGTAGTTTCTAAATGTTTCTTTTCTTCACCACACTTTTCATCAAATTTAGACCTGTCAGTCTCTGTGCTGACCGTTTCTCGTCTGGGTCCCAGTATAAAGCAACTGTAATCGGTTTCTGATCTAATCACCGGGTACAACGAATCCAGCCACGATAGAAATTCTTGCCCTCCCCAAACATCTGGAACTCCAAAGAACCTACTTGCACTTTCCTCATCATGGAAGTACAACGGGGCCATGGATGTTCCGCTTTGCATGTTTAAAACTACCGATCCATATCTCCTAGTGAATGTTGGCCATGTAACCAAAAACCCTCGTATGTCATCTATTCTCACACAAAACGCATATAATGCAGAACCCTTTGTCTCCCTTTTCTCAAGCTCGATGTCTTTAACAATAAACTCCACTAAATTACACATATTTAAATGTCTGTCAATTGGTTTCTGGCTTTTTTCTCATATCCAAACACAACATTTCTTTTAATTTTAATTTTTTCATTCAATGACAAGCCTGGGCTTCTTCAATGAGCTGTATACACAATTATGCTCTAACGACTTTATAAAAGATGATAATATATTTTTGTTATTCTTTTTTTTACCATCGTCATTGCCTTGGTTTGGAGGCCTGTTAGGATACAGCTCAGACTCAATATATGTCTCCCTCTCCTTGTCCGGAAATAACGCTTCGGGTCCCCAGGATATGTAATAGTCGCCTGGTGCCTATTTTCAGCATGTCAACTTTGTGAGTAAAGCCAACAAGGTCGGTCTACTAATCGAGCTCATTTAAAAAATCGACTGCTTGTGCCTACCTTTTCCAGTACACCTAAAAGCCCCGCAACCTTATCATTTTCGCTGTTTGATCTATAGACATACACCTTGCTCTTTGCATACAGAAGCCTAACGTCATTCTTTGCCTATTTAAAGTTCATTTTTGTAAAATTAGCCAACTTGTTTCCAGTATTCCTCTTTATTTGTTTAAAGCAACAAGTTCGCAAATGCTATACAAGTACGTCGGCACTCACAGTTGTATCTTGCTCACTCATTTTCCCCTCGTTACCTGGAATTCCACCACCCATTTTAATAATACGGTTTCTTGTTGGATCTCAAATGTAAAGCCTAAGAGTCTTTTGTTATATTTTTACCTCGCCTTTTCTTTTCAAAAACACACACGTTTAAAACTATAGAACTCTAAATTGCTGAATAAATAGAATGGAACAATTAAAAGTATATCTGTGTCTCGTACTTTCTAGTAGAACTTTAGTTAAAATTGCACGCCTAAATGTTTATTTTTTTCTATTGCAAGAGTCTAAAGAATTTTGAATGATAGACTTCCACCTTTTTGATTGTCTATTCTCTATCAGTATGGCTAGTTGGAGTATTTATATACTTTAATAGCGTTTAGCTTTGGTTTTTTGTTATACGATGTTCCTCTTTTTTTAAATAGGTATGCTAGCTTTTATACGTTTTAATGATGGGGTTTGTAATACCTTTTTATACTTTACTTCCTTCTTGGCTTGATTCATCTATTCGCTTTCTCGGCATTTCGTGCAAGCTTGAAGTTTTTACTTTTTTTACTTTTTGCTTTTCAAGATTTTTGTGAAAGCTTAGGTCAAGCTTTTACCCATTATTTATCTCTTGGCAGGTGAGAATTGTCAGCCAAGTCCAATTGCCCAATGAATTGGCTATTCCACTTCCATTTTCAACTGCCCATCTGACCTTAATTGGTCCACAATCAATTGTTTGTCAATAATTAATGCTCCTAATTAAAATCAATATCATCAACTAATTCACCACCTCAATTAGGCTAATAGATAAATAATGGCAAGTCAAACAAATCATGACTTTTTTACCAAATTTGGAGAGGGAAATGCAAAATAACTTATTCACATTTCATCTGGTTTACCCGTTTAAACGAACATTACCAAAAAGTTAAATAAAAACTTGCTTTCAGTTTAAACAGTAAAGATACCACCTATAACCGCTATTTGCCGAGGCTTTCAGTAAAAGAGTTTATTCCCCTTTAATAACAGCAAAAACAGCAAAAACATAGGAGTAGAGCAAATTAAACTAGACTGATTCATGCAGTTCAAGATCAACTCAGAGTATAGGGTATCCTAGCCGTACGAAGCGGGACTGCGCAAGTCAGTTGTCAAGATAGCAATATTGTAGTGTTGTATGTCGTGGTAGTTCAAATCTGGTAAACCGTTTATCTGCTAGGTGCTATCACACATTGTCGATATATTTCCATCAAGAGTAATAAAATAACACTCTTTAGACCAATTATCCCGCAAAGCTCTTTTTATATGATACAAAGCACAAGCGGCTTATAATAAATGCTTTATCGCAAACGCAAACTCTGTATGAACGGCTTGGGGCATTAGCCACTTGAAGCGGCAACAACTAACAAAAATAAGGCTTTTCGATTTGTAACCAATTTAACTGGTTTTAACAAGTTTAAGGGTTTCCATCTTCCATGATTTATTTCAGGCAAATATCAAACTAAAGACTATATCTAGCCAATTGACAGAGCTATTTTTTCAAATTTTTTTTTTACCTCTGGAAATAACGGTTTTTTCTATTAGTTTATTCTAAGATTGTTAGATTAAACGAATGAAAGATATGAGAAAATTATGTAGGTTAAATAGCCGAAAACAGTCAAAATTAGATAGATATTTTTTTTTTGAAGTTGCTTTTTTTTTTTTTGCTTTACATTTTGTTATTTTTTCAGTACCACAGTACAAAACATCAGTACCCCAGAATTGCTATTCTATTAAAAAAATAAATACCAAGCATAAAAGAAAAAGATGGCCAGCTTTCAAATCAGCGTTCCTGCCACCTCAGCAAATCTTGGCCCAGGGTTTGATGTGATCGGGTTAGCAGTAGACATAAAGTTGAAGTTAAGCGTCAACATTTTGCCCAATAAACCCGAGGATACAGTTATCCTGTCTAATCCAAGGAATTCGCAAAAGAACATCGACTTCAATGTAGAGCTAGAGTATAGCGAATCAGATTTAGATGTACCTCTAGAACCAGAGAAAAACATAATTAGCGAGGTTGCATTGTATGTGCTGAAAAGTAATGGAATGGCGAGATTCCCTCAATACACAAAAATCTTTATTGAAAGCGGGATTCCTTTGAGTAGAGGTCTAGGCTCTTCAGCAGCGGCTATTGTTGCGGGTGCATTGCTAGGGAATGAGATTGGAAAATTGGGTTTAACGCAAAGCGACATTCTTAAATACTGTTTGGTATTTGAAGAGCATCCTGATAATATCACACCTGCTCTTTTGGGAGGTGTTATTGCAAGTTTTGTGACAAGTGCAGAGGAGACAGGATATAGTGCAGAAGATCAAGTTGCTGGCAAAGATACTTGCCAAAGCCTAGCGTCGTTAAGGAACTCGGTCAGTTTTGTAAAGGTTCCTTACTCGGATAAAATCAAAGTAATAGCTGTTGTACCACAGTTTACTCTTTCGACTTCTTTGGCTCGGTCGGTTTTGCCTAAAAGTTATAAAATCCAGGATATTGTAAGTTTAAGATTGGAATGTGATACTGAACATGTATTTTTCAAAACCAACCCTGAAGTATGATGTTTGTTATACTTGTACTTTTAGGTATTTAACCTTCAGAGGTTGGCGGTTTTGACGCTGGCTCTTGGTGCTGAAAATATAGACCCCAACTTGGTTTTCAATGCAATGAGGGACAAGGTTCACCAGCCTTATAGAAAGGAACTTGTTCCTGGCTTGGGTAAAATCATAGATGATTTAAATCCTCAAAATACACCGGGACTCATTGGCGTATGTCTAAGCGGTGCTGGTCCCACTGTTCTTGCCTTGGCGATTGAAAATGCAGACAAGATAGCAAACAAAATCCAAGATATCTTTAAAACAGAGTCAAACGGAAAATTTGCTACCCAGGTGTTCATATCTGGCATTTTCAGCGAAGGGTCAAGTGTCAAATACATTTAACTTACTTTTATTTATGTAGAACAACAATACTTTTATATCTGTTATTTGCATTGTATACATATAACAAAGGTTTTGGATTTTGGCTGCCATAACTTTGAAATATATATAACTCTCCATAATGTTTACACTCATTATCCTGATACAGCTTTATCGAATTCATTTCTGTATATTGAAACGTGCTTGTCAAAACGTTTTATATTGCCTGAATTTGGTGGCTCGTCCGAGTGTCTGTATTTCAGCTATTAGGGCTCATAGCACCATGCTAAATATCGCGTGTTGAAATATAGACTGTTCAAAGTTAACTTTATATTATTGCTTTATTGAATACCAATACTTTGATCTATACTTGATTATGTATCTCACCACGTTCACTCTTTGATCTTATTTTCTGGAAGCTGCTAAATGGCTGTAGATCACTTGATCTATATATGTTTGTTTTTCTTCTTACCATAAAACATCCGATGGCGAAACAAAAAAAATATACTCTTCATATATCATCATATTGGTGGGGGCTGTGTTTCTCCTGTAAGTGATGTTGCGGCGGGTTCCTCTACCTCCCCATATTTGATTATGCTGAACTGTATTTCCAATCTTCCCTTGAATTTTATAAAAAAATCAAAATGGTTTATTTCGATAATAAATAAAAAATGGTTGACAAAGTAAAGGAGACAAAATTATATAAAAAAGCAATTTTTAACAACCCCAAAATCCCACACTATTTTGATCAATGTCCTACCCTACACGCATACACAGAACAAAGATATAGTTTCTTTTTGTCCTTTTGTTAGTCAACCCACCACCCAATGATCTGTGCAAATGTTGGGTAATATCTTTTGCCGCTTTAGATGATTGAGATAATTATAATGGCTTTAGAACGCTGATTTTTCGTTGATAGAACAGCATTTTTTTTGTTCATTATGGTTCTTGAAACTGCTTGAAAACAGAATTTTGCAGTGACCAAAATTACATTTTTATAAAATTCCCACACTTTGAGTAAGCCCCTCAGTGGTCTATCATTTCATTTCTTTTAAATACGCACACTTATTTTTATGCTATACGTTGAATTATAATTCCAATCTGACAAATCTAACGGATTTTCCAACTTCAAGGGTTTTTTTTGGTGATATTTTTTTTCTTTTTCCAATAAATAAATATATTCAAAAAATGTAGAACTTCAATATAGTTCATTATCTTGAATAGCCAAGCTAGGCATTTAAAATCAGAAATTCTATTTTGTTTACGATTATGTTTTAAAAAATGCCGATGATTTATCAGTGTAAATGCTATCTCAAATAAAACCCGAATTTGGCGACTCATTACTTAAGCCCCTAGTGATAGGAGTAAGTTTATTTAGTAAAAGAAAAAAGGGGTCATTTTAAAATACCACGCTGGACAGATACAAACTAAACTACAAATCCATTGATTTTTAGGCTGTAACATTTGTATCAATTACCAACCTAATTTAAAAAATAAATAAAAGTGACACAACGCAAATTCTTTCGAAAGTGTGTGGTTATGTTATTTCAGTATGGTGCAATTAAAAAGCGTTTGAAACTGACAAGCCCTAGCTGCTTACTAATAAAAACAAATAGGTATGACTATGCACAAATATACAAGTGAGAAAAAATAGTAACGATAAAATATGAAACTAATAGTTACACTTTAATGATCAAGTCGAGTTTGCCCGTTAATAGCCAGGCTCTGTGCAGGATTGGGTATAAAGACGGATGATTTTTACACAGTAAGCGGTATATCATACTTATGGTTCCGTTTAGGTGGCACAAATGCTTGGATAGACTACTGTTTCTATCAGAGCGAACAAATAATGTTATGCGTTGATGGTTGGCAAAGGCGATCAGTACTCTTTTTGAGTTTAAGAATAGCTCCAGCAATTTGGTTCTATATCTAACAGTACAAAAGTACGACGAAACTAACCGTTGTTTTTTTTTGTCTATCACGAGAAATATACTGCCCAGCATTTGTCATTGGAGAAACATATCTCTCTAACCATACTAAGAATGGTTTCATATGTGCGGTTTAGTTGTATTCTTTTTTTTATTAGGCAAAGTTACATTTCAATTTCGTAAATAAAAAGTAAAAAATTAAGCAAAGTTTAAGGAGCTTTGTAAAAGTTAAGCTCGATTTAAAGTTTAAAGAGGATTTTGTTGGCTGTTTTAGACCCATTAGGTATTATGTAAATTTGCGCTATTTTATTGTTTTACAAGTGAATTTTCGAACAAAAGTTGGAATGAAACTTTGCACTAAACACACTTTATTACCCACGACTAAAAAAAGCTGCTCATCAATAATAATAAAAGCTACTCAGGGCGTTTATTGAAAATAGAATTATTAAATTTGAACTGGTAAAACCAAATCCTGATTTTATAAGCAAGGGTTTCTTGAGCATGACCAAACCAAAAATGCATATAAGTCACTTGCCTTTCCTAAACGTTTTGGCTTTGAAGAATCGCCTACAAATCTCTTGACTTCAACAAGTATTTGAATACAAAATTATTAACTATAACTATTTATATATAACAGTATTTTTCAGCAAAAACACCAGTAGTACCCAAACGAGCTACTCCAAACACTGTCTGGTTAACTGATACGAGCCTTTAGCAGAAAACTGACTTTTAAACCTTGTTTGGAAATAAAAAAAAGAAATAGAAAAGAATACAAGAATAGAAAAGAATACAAGAATAGAAAAGAATACAAGAAGAATAGAAAAGAATAAAGCATAAAATAGAACAAAAAAAGAGCCTTTTATTTATATACCAAGAAAAGAAAAAAAAAGAAATGGTAAGGCGTGGTTTAAAGTTATGTATTATTCATTTTTGATAATCGCTAAACCCTGCACAGAGTAGCTTGTTAATACACCTCTGACCCACAAAATAGGTTGACAAAAAGAACAAAGTGGGTGGTGACTGGAGCTTTTTACCCAAAAGCCTTGAAGAGTATGATGTGAATCTTGAAAATGGATTTGTTCCTGCAGAAGTACCGTTGGCCAGACTCACGGATGAATACTACAAGCCGTGGGAGGATTTAGCAGCAAAGTTGGTGCAGCACCAACTTTCAGGCAAGTACAGGGAAAAGGTGCTCAGGTTGCCCATACTATCAATTGAGAGACTGTCCAGCAAAAGAGAAAAGCAAAGAGCGTATGTTGTACTAAGCTTTTTGGCACATGGATACGTATGGAGTCTTCACCAAAAGGCGGAAGATGTATTGCCAGCTTGCTTGGCAGTTCCATGGTATAATCTATCAAAAGTTTTGGAAATCAATCCGGTTGTATCAAACGCATCTGTAGTACTATGGAATTGGGGTTGTCTGGATGAAAACGATGAAAAGATGAGCTTGAGCAACTTGGAGACATTGATGACATTTACAGGATCGCCTGACGAGTCATGGTTTTACCTTATAACAGTAGCAATGGAGTCACAAAGCGGATATATAATAAAGAATATTGGAGAAATGATCAATCACGCCAATAACAAGAACGTTCAAGGTGTTATAAGCGGACTGAACGAACTTTCCCAATCAATAAACATCCTTTCTAAAACTCTGGCGCGTATGTATGAAAAGAATGATCCATACATTTTCTTTTGGAAGATTAGGCAATACTTGGCAGGATGGGATAATATGAAGGATGCAGGGTTAGAGAATGGGGTAAAGTATGAAGGTGTCACAAACGAGGATGGGTCAGAGGTTGGGTATTTGAAGTTTTATGGCGGAAGTGCAGCACAAAGCTCGCTTATACAGGTGATTGATATTGCGTTGGGTATTCACCACTACCCAGTGAAAGTTGGGCTTGGAGGAAAGCTAGCAAATGGTGGCACAGTAAACAGTAGTACATCAGATGGTAGTGTAGCACATGATAGTGTAGCAGATAGCGGTCAACATGATTCGATTGTAAACGAAGAGGTTAAAAACAAGAGGCCATTGCCCCCTGGGAACCCATTTTTGCTGGCAATGAGAGACTATATGCCTGGGCCACATAGGGCGTTTTTGGTTGATTTGGCAAATGTTTGTGATATACGAGGGTTTGTGATTGATAATACCAATGGTGTTTCCAATGTCAACAGTAAAGCTTTTGAAAGTACAATCGAGTCAATACCAATCACAAGAGATAACGGGTCCAGACCTTCCAAGCAGGACAAAGGCTTGGAATCCAAATCAGAATTATTAAAATCTTACAATAAATGCGTCTCTTCGCTCAAAGCATTTAGAGACTTGCACATTAAGATTGTTAGGACTTATATTGTGGAGCAAGCCTTAAGCAAGCCTAACGCAAGCAAGATAACTACTCCTGAAACATCTCCAGAAAAAACTACTGAACCAAACAATCCTAGCTCAAAAAACGAGGCTAATGGAGTTGCGAATGGTTTAGAGGTAACGCCACAAGAGAAGCCCAATAGTTCACTACTCGCGTTTATTAAAAACAGTATCGGAGGACTAAAGCAAGAAAACATTAAGGACGCCGGCGTAAATGGGTTGGCCAAACATGTTGAGGAGGGCAAAGTAGTGTTGGGTACAGGTGGAACAGACGCTATAGGGTTTTTGTCTCATTTGAGAGATGAGACCAAGGAATCGAGGATTTAGGGGGTCAAGTGGCAAATTTTCGTTTAGACTTTATTGGCTACTTAGGCCGTGACTTATTTTCATGCAACTCCCGTCTCTTTTAACAACATAGATAGCAATGATTACATTTAAAATTCTTGCAATAAAAAAAATCCCCCCCCATTTGAAGCGTCTTTTGTATGACAGGTTGTTTTTGTACTGTTTACTATCTTACAATTAACATATTCCCAGCCTTATTAAGTTGTAGCTGTTGGACAATAAATAATTTGGCCAAGTATATTGGTTGAAAGTAAACAAAATACATTAAGTGAATAATGGCAAGTAGGGGCGGGTTGTTTGGTGGAGATTGATTGAAATTGGTAAAAATAAATAGAATAAAAACAAATATTAAAGAAAAATGTATGTACAGTACAGTCTATAAAGTTTAGCAAAGCTATCAAAGGCTTTTTATATTCGAGCGGATCTTGTCTCATCTCGAATATGAGAAAGGAATTCAATGGCGTCAGTACCGCCAGTGCCTAGCACGGTTTCGTTTTCAGCTACGATTTTGGCTAGGCCGTTTATTAAAGATTTAGTAGCATCTTGCTTTTCCTGTTGAACGCTATCAACTTTTTGTGTTGTGAATAGACTGCTTATCATTTTGGAAATTGGGCTCATTCCTCTCGTAATGCTTGATGGTGGGGTGGCGTCATGATCTTCTGTGTTTCCATCGCGAGCATTGGTTTTGGGTGTGCTTATTGGTTTGGTGTGGTCCACTGATCCATTGGTTGGTGTGCTAACTTGAGTCTTGGACTCGGACGATTCTGAGGGCCTTGGGCTAGCACCTTGTGCCTTTGAGTTGCGTGCTTGCTCAACGACATACTTCTTGACGATTCCGATATGGCTGTCTCTAAATGCCTTTAAAGCCGAGATGCACTTGTTGTACGACTTGAGGAGTTCAATTTTTTGGGATCTGGTGTTGTTTGTGGACTGACTATCACTGTCACTTAGATCCTCATTTATTTCAATCTGCTCAGTGAAAGTGGCCTTGTCTGGCTTTGCTACACCAACAGTGTTGGATAATACAAATTTTCTCAAATGGCATACACTGGCTAGGTCAACCAGGAAGGACCTGTGGTGGTGTGGCATGTAGTCTCTCATCTTCATCAAGTATGGGTTTCCTGGTGGGTTTGAGCTTTGATCCTCCTTGTCGGCTTGTTCGGCTGATTCGCTTGAATCCTTCTTGATGTGTGACTTTACGAAATCATCGCCCATGCCGGTCCTGGTTGGGTAGTGACGAACACCAAGGGCAATGTCCAAAACTTGGATCAATGAGCTTTGGGCAGCACTGCCTCCTGAGAACTTCTGATACTTGCTCTTCTCTTGGAACTCGACCTTGTCGGACAAGGTATCGCAGTCTGATGAGTAGGCGCTGTCGTTGGCATCAACACCTTCGTAGTATACACCATTCTCCAGTCCTGCATCCTTCATGTTTTCCCAACCAGCCAAGAACTGTCTGATTTTCCAGTAGAACATGTATGGGTCGTTCCTTTCATACATTCTATTTAGGATATCTGTGATTTCTTTGATTGATGTAGACAGCTGAGACAGACCGTTGGTGACGCCTTCAATGTCATCGTTGTTGGCGCTTGTAATAGCGTTTCCAATATTTTCTAAAACAACACCTCCCTTTGATTCAATTGCAGCTGACACAAGGTAGAACCACGACTCATCAGGAGATCCAGTGAATGTGAGGTGTGTAGCTAGGTTGTTAAGATCCATCTTGTTTTCTAGGTTGTCCAATGTGGTCCAGTTCCACAACACAACGGATGCATTTGTAACAACCGGCTTAATTCCAAGGTATGCAGATACGTTCCAGAATGGAACTGCCAAGCAAGCTGGCAATACCTCTTCGGCCTTTTGGTGCAACCCCCACACATATCCATGTGCTAAGAAGCACAGCACAACGTATGCTCTTTGGTACTCTCTCAGGTTGGTCAATCTTTCGGTTGAGAGTTCTGGAAGCTCTAGCACCTTCTCTCTAAACCTCCCTGTTAGCAGATACTGAACTAATCTAGCTGCCAAATCCTCCCAAGGGCTGTAGTATGAATCAGGCAGTCTGGATAGTGGCTCTTCTACTGGAATGAATCCATTGACCAGGTTTACGTCATATTCGCTAAGCTTTTGGGGCATGAAGCTCCAGGCATCTGTGTTTGTATTCGATGAGTTTGTCTATATACACACAAAAGTAATTACAAGTTTTTTTTTGTTAGATTCTACACAAGTCATCAAAGTCGAATGTCTTGATTTCGAAATAAAGAAATAGCTGCACGTACCATCTTTGATATTTGCTATGTTTATTTATGCTCGATTATGTTACAATAGTTTACGTTGTTTAATTAAATCTAATGTTAATGTTAGATGTAATCAATTATCTTTTTTCTTGTTTTTGCCCTCTTCAAACGGTCTTACTATGCTCTATTTATATAGTTTTTCCACATCCACCAACATTTCTACTGCTTACTGTATATTGCATCTTTTAGAATATAACATATTACTTGGATAAGTATATTGTCACTGCATCTTGACTAGTCTTTCTTTTGGTTTCATTACAAATAGCCTAGATTTCCTTTTTTGTTTCTTTCAACCATGTTAGTCTTTGGTGTCATTTAGCACTTATTACTCATAAATTAGTACCAGTGTTTTCGCTCGCTATGCTGTCCAATGGAATATCGGTATAACATATCGATGACACTTTACTATAATGTAATTGTTTGGCGGCCTAAACCTATGTAAAACTACATTCCAAAAATATCTTGTTCTGTATTATCAATTGAGATTATCTCGCTTTTGTTATTGCTCAACTGTTAGTATTATTGGTCAATATTTTGTGGTTTCCATGTTATTATAAAATGAACTTCATTGTTGGTTCCTAATAACGTCATACTAACTTAATTACTAATTATGTAGTGACCAGAGTGTAAGAGCACTAAAAACGCTTGAAAAAAATATGACTCAATAAATTATTATTGCGAATTTCCTTCAAAAGTCACTATGGTTTCCACTAATCGGAATTAAGTTCCCCCAACTTTTATTGAACATTCAGTTTAACCAGCTGATTATATAATACAATACAAACATCATTAGCAGCTAGCCAATTGAAAACGCAGCACTAAAGCTATGACAAAATAGAGTTTCTTTTTTTATTATTATTGAAACAAAATAAGTTTCCTGGCTAGAAAAATTAGCTAGTTTTTCTCAATTCTGTCGTTTTTTTACCTGTTTTATTCTGCTCTTTTCCCTCAAGTATGTTTAGAAATTAAAAACTTAACAGGCTAAACTGCTACTTGAAAAAGCGCGAAGCATGCAGCCCGGTAAATTTATCTAGTCTACTCCTTGTTTTGTTTTATATTATTTCTAACATTGTATCAGGAATCTTGTACTACAAGCAAATTTAGCTAGAGTGGTGGCGATGGGGGGGGGAGGTGTTGCTTTAACAAATCATTATAGTAGCCCTATTATAATAGCTCTGTTATGGTAGCCCTGTTTTATTAGCCCTGTTCTAGCTGATTCGGAAATATGCGCTGTTGGGCTAACTGATACATTTGGTTAGCTACTCGCGCTGAGACAGGTCCAAAGTATGCGACTGGATAGCGGTGTGACATATCAACAGATATACAAAACCTCATTAATTGTGTGGACCAATCGAACTTGTATTTAGATGCACCACTGTTGCTCTCCTCAAAATACATTTATCAAAGGGCCTTTTTTAATCGATGTAAATATTTATGCGTTGATTATTTCTGATTACGCCTTTCTAGGCGATTCCCTAAATAAAGCAATCTTGTTTAATCAATTACCAGTTTATTGGCTGGTAAACGTCAAGCTGGCGTATCAGTTCTTTTTCTTCTTTTTTGCTATCAAGCTGTTTTAGCTACTCCAGACATATTCATTCGGGATTTTTTTTCATAGTTTCCTACTGCAATACTCCATCATTGATTAGCATGTTTAATGCTGCAGTTTTATTAAATACTATGATTCCACTCGCAACAAAAAAAGGGGTGTTATTTCTCTTTACAAAAACACGTTTTACAATACTCTCTATACCTGTTTGTAACTTGAATAACAAGAGTAACAAGTATTGAACATTTTCAATCAAGATTCTGGTTCGGTCTAATCATTTTGGAGTGTTTGATACATCATTGGTATTACTAAATATGTGCACCAACATTTTATAATAAGTATCCAACATAGCACAACTTACTGTAGTAAAAAGTCCTGTATTTAAAAGTTTAGAGCCCCTTTTCACTTATAACACAGGATTCTGATAACTATGGCCAAAACCAGATATAGCCTTTAAAACCCCACAATCAGGGTTCCTAGCATATACGCTATCTGATCAATTAGCCAGATTAAACACTAAAATCCCAACGCCATTGGTAAAGACCAAACACTAAAATGGCATTTACTATTTTTATCCTTTTAGAAGCGTGTGTTTTTTTGGGAAGCAGGTTGCCCTTGCTAATGGTTCTAGCGAATGACATGGTTGTACATCCATTATCGATTTATACCTGATTCCCTATCTATGCGAGCTAAACAAAACGACTGAAACTAAAGACATCCAAAACTAAGGTGAACATCAAGTCTGCAAATTGCAGCTATACGATGTTATCATCGTATATGAAACAGTTACACACGCGTATGTCCTCCTATCTATGTTTTTAACTATGTATTCTTTGTTTTCGCAAGTCCTCAGCACCATTTTTAGGCCTAAACAGTTGGAAGTATTCAATAAAAGTATAATTGTGTTCCACCTATCAAGCCGAATGGCGCGAAAGCACACATTTTAGTGCTATGGCTATCGGCAAGAGCAAAACAATCAACACTAGTTTGACTGTAATGGATATTAATTTGCCAGTGATTTGCCTCATACTTCCTAAAAAAAACTCACCCAATTAATCAAAAGTGGTATATGGCACCACTTTATAAGGTAGTTTTTTTATTACTAAGTAGAGTCTATCCATCAGTTAATGTAGTTGTACTGCCCAAAACTGAAAAGGCTATTAAACAATTGTTAGGTAATTAGAATGTTTAGAGTATTAGCCCTATTTGAAGGCCTATGAAGCAAGGTTTAATTCCTAGCTAGAGGACATCAATGGTCAACTTAAACGGCTTGTATTGATTAATGTCTCCCCCACCACCCCCTCATTGTGTCATTTACTTTTCAAAGTTTACACTAATTTTTGGTCTATGAACGATAGTATATTTTGTCATAAGTAATATGACGTATTAGCTTTCAACCAATTCTTTTCTGCCTGATTTGCATCGTGAGTTTTCATTGTTAGGTGCATTGGATACGAGTCATTAGTGTTTCATGTCAGCAGTGTCTTGAGCTTTCCTCAATCTCTTGTGACTATTTTGGATTGAGGCATCAAATCAGAATACGCCTGCTTATGACTTAATATCCATGATGATATTCGACCTATCCTGAGGCAAACATCATCTGTGCAAGCACGAATGTGCTCTGCAAAACACTTCACCACGCTTTTAATTTGGCAGAAAATATCCCGTGATGTTAATCAGTTTACCCTACCAATCAAAGCGGACAGAAAAAGAACTAACTGTCGTGTGTTTTTTTGGCTCTTCAGGCTTCTTATCGCATTGAAATTCTGCTTTTTTTTTTATCCCTCAACTGCTAGCATCAAAAATGGGCTTTCAGTTTGGTATATCAGGTATCATATACCTCTGAAAATTAGCCAATAGACCGACCAGCCAGTGCTATCGCAAAGTGGGTGACAAATGTAGGCATCAGCTTTATTTTGAGTATCTTTAAATTGTAGACATGTAATATGTATGTTGAATGCATGTCCACAATTTAAATCAAATGTCATTAAATGCAAATAATTAAACGTTCCTATTCCAATAAAAACAGGCGTTATTTTATCGTTGCTGCAATCGGCTATGTGGTTTAGACAGCGTTGAAATTTGGCTTGAACCAATCAGGCTACCCTAGATTCCCAATTGACTCAGCTACAGCATTTATTTATTTTGGTTAGCAGATGTTCTGTTTAATGTATACTACCAGAAATGCGATCATTATAACCAATAGGTCTTACCCAATCCCACCCGACCACCACTTATGTCATAGACAGAATAGTATCTTCTCAGAAATGAATTTCCTAGGATCAAAAACTCGTTTCTCCCAGCAAATACCCACGAAGTCATACACGCATTTGACCTTTTGTCCTTGTATATATAATCCAGCGAACTGAGTTTAAATCGATTTCCGTTTAATACTATCCAGAAATCCTTCAAGCCGTCAACTCTTGAACAGTCAATTATCCCTGTTTTTTCATCAGCACCTATAATTCTGTTAATCTCACCGATGGTGGTTTTATCACCAGCAATAAATGATGTCCCAGTGTCAAAAACCGCGCTGTGGCCTTGTTTGTAGCTATTAGCCAGCCTGGAATTTACAAGCTTAGGGTCATTTATTTCCAAAAATCCTTGATCCTCAGTCTTGTTTATGTTTGATAAAGGCTTCAGTATGTTTAAGCTGTTGTTGTCGTAGTAAATCCCATTAAGCTCGACCTCCCAGTAAAGCTTTCTTATTAGCGGAAGCCATCTTAACTCGCCTTTAAACTTGTCTCTGTTATACCCGCCAAGAATGAGCTGTCCTTCGCTGCTGTCCCCACTTGACAGGTCAAACGAAAATACGCATTCCTTTAGCTTGGTATGGTTTCTCATGTTTAAAATAGGAGGAACCATATCTATTTACCATTGTTTACTTGCTTGGTTATTTGTGTACCAACAAGGCACAACCAAACACAAAGTTATGATAAACAATACACCTTTGAACACTTTCGAAAAAAAAAGCACGCCCTTACCGTTGCTTGATAGCCCCTCAAACGCCAGACCAAATAGGCCATCAAAAATGGTTTCTGGCGAGCTGAAAGTTTCATCCTGCTCTATGGAATGCGAAAAGTGCTGCATATCCAATTTAATTCCTCCAAAGTTAACCACATCCATGCCTGTAACCGCCTTAATTGAACCTGTACCATAGTTTATTGATATTACGTCCCCAATATTGTAAAATGATCTAGATTTTAGCGGGTTGAATCTATTGTGCTGTTGGCATGATGCAGACTTGCAGTATATTCCTGGAACCCATAAGCTTGAAGACCCCGTATCAAAGATTACTTTGAATTTTTGTGGCGGTGTTCCTAATACACGTATTTTGGCTTTGGCTTTAGCTTGATTTGCCATATTTATACAAACGGCCAGCCCGTACAAAAATACCACGATTTCAGTTATATATATAGACAATTACCTATGCTAATTACACCATAGTACTGGAAATGCATGTTAACTTGCCCAATTTTAGACCCTTCATTACTACACAAGTTAAAATATACACAAATTTATAGTATCGGAGCATAACGCGGTTTACATAGTCGTCAACTACATTTCTCAAAGGCGTAGTTAGCGTAAGCAGGCTTTTTTTAGCCAGGTGTTGGACCTTCCTGTTAATAGCCAACTCTGGGTTTAAGCTGATTCCTCTGCTTAGCTTGATCCTAATCCACGAGTTTAAATAGTCGGTATTAAAATCAGTTATAGTTTATTGCACATGTTGAATCAAAGTGCAAACAAAAAAACAACTTGAAAATTCAATACAAAAAAAACAGTTTGCTTTTCACGTTTATTAACGTCGATATTAACAAATTTCGATAAGAAAAAATAGGTTGGCTTTAATATAAAAAAAGGTCGGTTTGGTTTTTCTTTTCAGCTAACTTACTCGAACACTTGATCCCCAGCACCAACTTCCGACATTATTTTTTGTAATCCTAAAAAATAGAGCACGGTAATACAAGCCAAAAACATTTTCATGAAGGTGATTATGAATGCTAATGAAGATATAGACACCAGATGAATTTATTGCCCCAAGGTCTGGTGTAGCTGTTTGAATTTATAGTTTCTGCAACTATAAGTTATAGAATGTACAAATACCATTCCTTTTTTACTATAGTAGTACAAACATCTCACACTATAAGAAAAGTTCCAACCTGTGTAAGCTGCAACACAATGATGCCTAATATAGCAGTATCGATCACTTCATTAATAACTAGATAACAAAGGGGGCCCAAGTGTTATTGTTGATATCGATGTATCAGTCATGGTAACAGTTACCACGAAAATCTAACAAGACTAGTAGAATGAAACATTGTGTACTTTAATAGCAAATATTGGATTGTGGTTCTATTTCAGTGCATCTTTCTTAAATTGACTAGCTGCGCTGAGTAATCATTATCGAAATGTTACAAAAGTATTTTGATACAAAAAGCTCCAAAAAGTCTTCAATATACAAAGTATCGAGTAGCACGCTACATTAATGGATCAATTGTGCTATCTCGGCGAAAACAGCGTGCTGAGCGCTAATGTTTGAATCAAATACCAAAATGTCTATCATTCTCTCATTTTATATTGCAAAACATGGTCAGTGTATTTAGATTTTGTTCCATGTGTTCAGAAACACCCGAGTTTGGATCTGTTGCCCGTTATATAAAAAAAATTAAATGAGGTAACAATAATATGTGCAATAGATATTGAATTGAGATTATTTTGCGCTTGGTTATTTGATTTGGTGGAATTTGCTCTTATTACATGTTTTTGGCATTAAAAAGCAATAATTGGGTTTTCTTCAATAATAATAAAAAACTTGTGATTGTGTTTCCACTTTTTGAACGCGCGCACTTTTTGTTTATTCATTATTAAAGTTTATAGCCAAGATCCTTGGCCAAGATAAGATGCAACGAATATAGAGCTGAAATTAGGTAGACGAAACGACAATGGATTGTAAAAGTAAATTGATTTTAAGAAAACTCGAATTTCAAAAGCAACTAATCGTCAAGCGATTTTTGAAACAAAGCGCCTTGTTGAGTAAAACAACAGAGTATTCACCAACGACACATTTACTCGGCAAAAATACCCACGAAGAGAACAATGTCTTGACTCAAAACAAAATCGGACTTTTCAAACCTTTAAGAATAGCAGCATGTATAATCGGGGACGAGATTCTAAGCGGAAAGATAGTTGATAGCAACTCAAAGTATCTAGGTAACAATGCTGTTTGGAAATATTAAAGAAAATGCCAAGAATATTGAAACAGATTCATACACTGGTGCTAAGGCTGTTTATTTATAGAAGAGAATTTATAACACAGCAAAGAGTGTTGTTGACTAGCAGAGCGGTAATCAATTTTGTCTATGAATTTAATAGCAAAAAGATGTTTTGAAAGGGGAATTGATTTGAAAAAGATTGAAGTGGTTCCGGATGACCTGCAAGACATTGGGTGCTCGGTTATTAAGCTTTCACAAGAGTATGATGCAGTAATTACCTCTGGCGGGATAGGTAAGTATTTAGATGTTAGTGTTCAAGTTGGAATAGAATGGATTGATTCTTTTTGGATTGCAAATAAAAGAGTAAAATAGAAAAGTGAACAAAGCGAATTCAAGAGACAAACAACGCTCATATTTCTAACAATCAGACTATTGTAACCATGTACCAATAGGACCGACACATGACGACATAACATATACGGCTTTGGCGAAAGCGTTTGGTCTTGGATTAGAATACCACGAAGAGACAATAGCCAAAATGGCGAAAAGTATCAAGACCAGACACACACATTTAAATGGTAGAAATAATGGCGCGAATAAAGACGGCAACCCATCAACTACACGAAATAGTAAAGTTAAAATGGTTTTACCAGATCCTCATGGCACACCAGAGCAAGTTGCGGTGGCAAAGATGGGGCTATTCCCTGTGGGATCGGGTAAGCTGTATGTCAAGGAGGATTCGTGGGTTCCAGTGATATCAGTCAACAAAAACGTATTTGTGTTCCCAGGAGTTCCGAACCTATTTGAGGCGCTTGTTGATGTGTTTTTGGATGAGCTAAGCCTTTACAAAACTGGCAAATTCGATAACCTCGAGTACCTAAGTTCACGCGAGTCCATTAACATTGACAAATTGAAAGCAGAATATGATGCAATGGACACGGGGTATACCCGATTGGTTATTGGCACAAGTATGGGCGAGTCTTTGCTGGCACCCATACTCACCGAGGTACAGTCAAGGTATTTGGATGTGGGCGTGAAGATAGGGTCCTATCCTAAATGGCTACCACCTGATGCTAGCGAGGACAGCATTAAGGTGCTGGTGACCATTACAGGGTTAAATAAGGGTGCTGTTAGAGATTGCTTTGAGGAGCTTTTCAAAAACGTGGATGGAGTGGATCATTCTCAGCTATAGAGACAGGATCTTTCTTGTTTATTTTGTACCAGTACACCTTTGATTGTTTTTAGGGGGTAGAAAATAAGCAAGTATCCTTATGCAAGCAATGATAATCCAATAAAAAACATTCGAAATAATTTTACGCACATGTAAATGTGCAAATCTGGACGTTTTGTTTACACGATTAATATAGGTGGCCAAATGCACTTGATAAGCGTTTGCCCCAAAGTTAAAAACTTTTAGTCTGGTATATAAGAGTAAGTCTGGAATCAAGCAAGGGCCGAGTGTGGTTTAACAAGGATGGTTTCAGAATGTTAAAATTAGCTTGTAGAGTGACAAAAGCCAGAATACTGGACTACTATTTCTTTGGCGTATAAACATATATATATAAAATACAAACAAGTCGGTCCTACTCTATACTAGGAATGGAATATTCTGATGTACTCGGCTTTTTTAACCCGTGTACTGCATGTAGGACATTTACACACGAGTGTAGCGATTTTCTCCAAACAAGGGCTGCACATGGGGTGACCACACTTGGACATCATAATCACAGTAGTGGTTAGAAATGGCTCCTCGCAATCGTTACACACCATTACCGAATCGTTTTCGTCTAAATTGGCGACCTCATCGCCTTCATAAAAGTCCTCCGAGTTTCTAATTGGCACATCGCGAGAGTAATTGCCCATATTTGAAACTTTAATTTCGCGCTGGGTCATTTTTCGCTTTTTGACTGGGTTATCACGAATGTTTGACTGTGGCTCAGACTGCTGCAAAAGAAGGAATAAAGACAGGTCTTCAAACTCTTCTTCAGCAGAAGTTGCACCAAACCCAAAATCAGACTCCACCACTCCCCCAACAGTGTTTATTCTCCAGCCACGCCGGCGAGCCATAGCCTCGTCGGTTCTCAACATCCCGCTGTAGTCAAGTGCGTAGGTGTTGGTGCCATCAGGATATGTGTTTTGATCGCTCTGGCCGCTATGGTCTTCATCGCTGCTAATAAAGTCAAAATCAGAGTCAGTGCCGTCTTCGTTTGAGCCATCAGAGTCGTATGCAGGACACATTATTCTTTCATCGTGGAGTTGACTGCCTACACCTCTTAATCTGTGGCTAGTGGATGCTTGTCCTCTTAAAGTTTGGCCTGGATGGTGATCTTGGTTAACCACAAATTGTGAAATGTCCCTCTCGTTGCTATCCAGGCCAAAAATAGACAACACCATCCCTGCTGCACTCTGTTGGTTCGCTAAAGCACCTCCTCTCCTTCCGCCATTTCTTGATGAGTTTGATGCCGTTTGCTGATTGTAAGAGCCACCAGCACTAACCCTTGACCCCACACCTGAAAACGTATTGGTATTTTCATCTCTGGTCGTGTTTCTTGTCGTCACCCTTCTTCTGCCCCCATCTTCGTTCCTAATCCTATCTCTGCCCCCATCTTCGTTCCTAATCCTATCTCTGCCCCTATCCCTGTCCCTACTTCTATTCATGTCCCTACTTCTATTTATATTCCTATTTCTATTCATGCTCCTATTTCTTAACCTAGCTCTAGACCCATCACCATTCCGTGTTCTTTCCGGGCCTCCACTCCCTGAGCTTGCATTTATTCCCCTGTAGATATTACCAACGTTTCTTATAATGTTTTCTATCCGACCTCTTTCGTTCAAAGCGACAGTGTTATCACCCCCATTTCCCCCAAATGGAATGTAGCTCCTTGTCAAATCAAACGGCAACATATCCGTGTTACTCTCAGGATTAGCTAGCGAAGATGAGGCAGCTGGGGAAATAGCACTTGTTGGCGTTGGTGCTGTCATTACTGAGGTTTCAAACCTTCTTTGTCGCTCTCTTGCGCTACTTGACATTATACCCCCAGTGTTCCGCGCTTCTTGACGATTTCGTCGTCGAACTTGACTCTCTGTAATATTATAAAAGTCACGCAGAAATTTAAAAAAAAATTATTCAAAAAAAAGAAAACGTTTCAATTGCTAATAAATATGTTGCTATACCCTTAGCGGTAAAATTCTAGCGATTAACGCCTTATTTTATCCAAGTTCTATATCAAAGATCTACAAATCTCCTTACCCTGATTAGAGCCCCCAAAAGCCGCTCGGATAATATCTGATTCTGTGGCGATGGTGTTTCCATCCAAATCGCCTCTATTCGTACCGATAATCGAAGATATTCTGCCCTGGATCTGTGTTATCCTATTAATCATTTCGTTAATCGTAACATTATTGTTGTTATCGCCGTCTTCGATTAGTTCCACCCGCCGTTCATTGCCGTTGTCTAAAGCTCCATTTTCTCTATTGGATCCCGTTGCTCGACCTTCAGCCCCGGTGCTTTCCTCATCACTGTCTATCAACACAATCTCGTTTCTGAATTTTCTTTCTCGATTTCCTCCTCTAACTATCGATCTGTTTAGAATGTTATTATTCTCGCTCGCCTCCGTCAAATCTATAACCTCTGGATTCATCCTAATCAGTCCTTTACACAACCAGAAAATATAGCTCGTTATTACTCTGCTTTATATTCTTCACCTCTATTTCTTTGCCTATTTACAAGTATTTTTATATTTCATGCTTGGGTTTAAATTTCAAAATCTCTTTGATAACTGACTGCTGTAGCTTTACCAAATTCCAACTTTTACTCGGTATATATGCTTATAAGACTATCCGATCACTGTAATGCCCCACTTATTATCGTCTAAATTGACTGAATGGCCTTTACCTTACTCTTCAGTTACAGCCTTTAATCTCCATTGAAGCAATTGCGTTTTTCTACCAAAGTGTGTTGGATGAAAATTTTCGTTGTTGGACCTTTTAATGATGGAAAAAAAAAGAAAAACTTTAGAGGAACAGTAATTTAACGGTTAAAAATAGATTTACTAGACAAGGTTGTTCCTTTTAATTCTTATTGAAACTATGATAATCAATTAGTGCAATATCCGCCAAGTTGATAAACCTAAACAAATTTCACGATTGAAATGCTTGTTTGTTTTTTGTTAAAGCTCAAAATGGGTGCTAGAGTAGTATTCATAAACTGTGAAAGCCATTCATAGTGGTACCAAATTGCGTTTTTTTTATATATCAAATTAAAGCATTGTAACGTTTTTTTTGCAAACCAATTTGCTTGTTGCAGTATTTAGTTGTATTTTTATTTTAAATGCCTTTTTATCGCAAATATCTAATAAAAATACAATCCGGCCCTTTATGCAAATATAAATTATCCAGTGTAAAATATAAAATATTACTTTGTTATTGGCTTGGTATATCAAATTAAGCCAAGCACAGTCTAATTGGTAGCAAAATATCGACTATTCTCTAGGAAACAGGCCAGTCAAAACAGTCTACTACTACATGACATGACATGACATGACATCACATCACATTCCATCAAGCTAGATCGAGGCAGTATTTGGCTTAGTTTTGATGAATAAGCGACCTGACAAAGTATACATGAGTTGCAGTACACTAGCATAAAGTGCCATAAAGTGGAAGCTCACACGCTAGCACATGGCCAGAGATCTTTACATAGTTTTACCCTACCATTTCACTATTTCGTTCTTTTGGGTAGACAAATCCACGATATACGTAATAGTAATGCCTTTAAAGGATATGAGGTTTAAAGCGAGGTGGGTGCGTTGAGGAAGGGTGGACCAGGTCCATTCATACATCCTGGAGTACACTTTATCTCCCGAACTCGTGCTTTAAAATCATCCCATCCAAGAAAAATGCCGAGTAAAAGGCTCAAGATGCCCAAATAACCGGCAAAGCCGAGATATGGCTTATAAATATCTCAAAGTCCTGCGAACTTATGATTTATAATCACAGAACCCCCCACCCCTCCGCTCTTCCCACACACACACACGCATTCACACATACACACACACCAAAAAAATAGCCTGTTATAAATAGAACCCGCTTAGACCATCAACCAAAAATCAAATCTGCAGTTGGTTTAACCGACCAGATGTCTCGGATCTGTCGGTTCGGCTCTCCAAATTAAGCGGTTTTCGCGTCTTTTCTTGTTTTTTAAGTTTAGACTGCTCCTTTTGCCTTCTTTTAGAAAGCTCCTTCTTCTCCCTTGCTGATATGCGCTTATTTTTATCAATGACGTCTTTGTTAGAGCTGTTATTGCTTGGCTCCAGATTCAAGCCCTCGCTTTCATTTTTAGTCATGCTTTCATTTTTGGGCATGCTTTCATTTTTAGCGGGGCTAGTTGCTGATTTGTTTGCGCTATCGCCTTCCTTTTGTTTCAGCGTAACTTCCTTGTTATAAGACGTCTCACTGGAAAGATCATCGAGCCTATCTACTTCAGATTCCATGGATGACATCCAGATTTTATCTATAACCAAGTCGACATCGCCATTGTATTTTTTCAATAGTCTTGCTACTTTTGATTCGTCTTGGATTTTTGTGGCCTGGATTATAGCTTTGATTTTAGATTGGAGCTTTTTATCAATAATTTTATCGCTACCCGTTTTGGATGTGTCGCTAGGTGATACTGAATTGTACTTGCTCTATCCCCATATCAAAAGCATTTAGTTGGTAAAATCGTTTACTCAGAGTACATAGCACAGTAATCGCGCATATAAAAGTAGCAATATAACTTACATGGATTAAGGGTGGTCCACTGTGAGGACCACTTGAGTTTCTAATAGACGAGTAATGCTCATAATCGTGATATCTATAGTTATTCGTACAAGTTAAAGCTTCAGTTGCACTTTTCAAACAGATGCAAACACTATATAAAGTACTTGAACCAATTACGCTATATGGATAACATCTCTAACTTTACTAGCTCCCTCTGATGCCGGATGGTTTCCACTGATCACAAAAACCATTCCTCCAGCCTGGTAAATTTTAACATCTACTCCAAAGCTTCTTGCAAACGAAACCAACTCCATATTCCCACCAAAGACACCCTTTTGGCCCATTAGGTTTATATATTTCTCAAAGGTTTTTCCTTCGTCTATAAATGGCTCAAAGTCCTCCCTGTTGGCTTCCATATACTCGCAGACTTTTGCTCGAATGAGAAAATGATTGTCGGCGTTTCCGTAATATTGATCAGAAAGCGATCTATTCCAAAAACATTTCACTGCTCTATCAATACCACACTCGAGCTCAAAGAATATGCCTCAAACTCCCCATCGTGACAGGATCCAAGTACAATAAAACATATTGAACCACGTATTATACTAAACTGACAAGTACCTGAACAAACAGTTCCCATCACCATCTATCTCCTTGCAATAAAGATCCAGTTCTTTTAGGTATTCGCCCAAATCAATACTATTGGACTCCTCTATTTTTCTCTTTTGTTTATGTATAGCAACATTATATTATATTATTTAGTTGATGTGCGTTCTGAATAATATTAACAATAACAATAACGATACAAACAGTTCTAGACATCATTAATATGTTCTGTGCTTACATCGAATTTTCCTCTGGCTTTTTTACCTAAGTTTAAAGATAAAGCATCCCTTTTAAAAAAATTATAGAGGGGTGGGAGTCAAAGTTGAATTCCGCATATTTGGCCATTATAAGTACGGAAATTGACTGGATTAGCTGCCAATTCGAATTTAGTGAATCTAAGTAAAGGAATGGGAGGTTTTTTTTTTGCTTACCAGGTTTGGTTTTAGATCTATCCGAACTCATTTCGATTTCGGGGGGGGGGGGGGGG
>LUVW01000001.1:1061816-1096277 GCA_001661515.1 Capniomyces stellatus | reverse complement strand
GGGGGGGGGGGGGAGGTAAACTTGAGAATATTAAAGCGAGAGGAACAAAAGTATGGTCTACTAGGGCCATTAAGGTTTTGTAACAATATTTCTTTTTATAACGATATTTTTATTAACCAGAATTTATCCATATAATTGAAACTGAGTTTTGATTTTTTTTTTTAAATTAATATAGTGTTTGGTTGGTAGGTTTTTTTAACAGTAATGGTTGCAATATTTATTTGTGCGAATTGAAGATAGAAATTATCCAGCCTAGTACAAAAATAAGGTCAACAACCTAGTAGTCGGTAAGCATAGTTAGTCAAAAGTTTGTCTATTTCAATTCTTTTGTGGGGAAAGCGTCCATGTAGTTTAAGTAAAGCCAGTGATGTTAAGTTGAGCGCGTTTCATTTCGACCTTCGGTGTGACAGGATTGCCGTTTTTAAATACCAAAAAGTTATAAATTAACAATAGACGATTATTAATAAATAGTGGAAAGAAATAGGAGAATGGATAGAAAAAAAAAGGCCGAGCTTATTATAGTGTTAGAGCAATCTAAAAACCGTACCCAAAAAATTATTGGTTTACTAAAGTGTAAGAAATTGAAAAGCACTGAATGCCCAAAAATGTGCAAAGAATGTCTATAACGAGTGTTGCCCAGTGCAAGTAGGCGATGCTAACGAAAAGGAATGACACCCATAGGAAGATCAGTTCCCCAGTTGCTGAAAACAGTCCAAAGTATGAGAAAATGGCACCAACAATCAACGGGATCATTTGAACAGTGAAGTAAGGGAAGTCCGACTTGATCAAGTGAGCAAGGATGATTTTTGACTAAGCAAAATACAAGCAGATTAGCAAAATACAGACATAAGATGGGCAAGAGTAAAGACAAGATTAATGGCAAAAATAAGTGTAATGAAATAGATAGAACCGAGGTAAGGTTATATGTTTATAAACTTACAGTAATTCTTCCAAAAGCTATTCCGGCAATAAACATAAACAGAATCAAATGGTTTTCAGGAATAATGATGTTTGATGTTGTAGCCCACACGCCAGATGACACACTAAACACGATAAAGGGCGTGGTTTCCCAGAGCGTAGGTAGGAACTCTTCGTTCTTCTGTTTGCAGGCTTCGTAGACATTGTATATACTAGACCAAAAATATCAAGAGTTAGTAAATTCATTGAATTTTGTGAACCAGGTTGAGTACAACGAGTGAGAAAATGTTAGTGTCTTGTAATTACCATATTGTTACGTGGAAAACGAATGCCAAGATAAAGACATTTACTAAAATAAACTCAATCAATGTTGAATCGGTTGGCAAATATTTTCCTATTATGGGTATGACTTTATGGGCTTCTGTGTGCCATACTTGAGGGCCTATACAATTTTAAGAATGCTTCTGTTAGTATAAACTTGGTTTTGTGATATATCGGGCCATGCTGTTTGTTTGGATATCTTACCAAAAATTCCTGAAATAAAACAGCAAATACATGCGGCTACCAACATTTCGGTGGGTCCGTTAATATACCCCAAGTACAGAACTCCGGTGTGGTACTCCTCCCATGTTGAGAAAAAGAAGGTCATAGTCGCTAAGTTTTTATTTTATTTTCCAAGTTATATAAAGTTAGCTGGTAGGTAAAGCAACAAAAAAAACATATTGTAGACCCACATTTATGAATACACATAAATAAAGTGATGTGCTGCTTACTGGCCAATGGGAAAAGCAGTGTATACATAGTTATTCCTGTTCCAAAAGCTGCTGCCTGAACAATTGCACCAACCTATGGCCAGTTCCAAAAGAATTACAAAACAGAGCGTATGTTATTATTCTGATCTACTTTTTTTTTAAAAAAAAAAGAATGCTTTCTAAAAAAGAAAAATATGGTTTAATCGTATGAGTACAATATGTATACTTACGGTGCAGTTTAGAGCGTCACAGCCATGATCAAAGAGCTCGCCCAATGGCGAAGAAGAGTTGGTTCTTCGTGCTTGCTTTCCGTCAACATTATCGAATGTTGAATATAGCCACATTCCAATCCCGAAACTACAATTTTCATGATTGCAATTACAGATACCAAGCAAGTATATTCGTTATATTTTCAGTCTAATTAAACAGTATTGCGTTTATTTAAATGGTCGGCTATAGACTGCCAAAAGATAAACGGATAGTCATAGTTACCAAAAGTATATCCACCAAGGTCCAGGTCCAGACAAATCGGGCATAATCAACAGTATCAACAAGATATCAAACAACTCAAAGCAGAATCCAATCAGTGTGATTAGATTTGGCCTATAGATTTACCAAAGTGTAAAGTTAGCTATATGTTTGATTACGAGTTTCGCCGCCTTCTGGCTGCAGTCCGATTAAAAAAAAAGCCGACGGAGGTTTGGTTGCCTTATTCTACCAAATATATATATAATGTAAACTTACGCCATCCACAAGGGAAACAGTGTAACGGCCCAATTCCAGTAATGGGATAAAACATACTTTGTAAGGTATGATTTATCAACAGAGCTGTATTTATACAGCTTCAAGTTGTTCAAACTCTCTTCATTGACGTATTCTTGCCCTGTAGGGATCAGATTTAAAAGAAATTGAAGACTCATTATTGATCGTAAAGTATTTGTACTCTGTAAAAACTAGTAAAGCTGACTATCCTGTGTTTGCCCAGATATGATGTTTTGGTCTATGTAGGCTCTCTGTTAGTTGAGCGCGAATATTTATCTCGACGATTCTGCTATTTGCAATATAGTATATATGTGTGTATGTACTTATATTTCAACTCTAAAAAAAAAATACTGAGAAAGCGTCGATTCACATGCCAGGCTTAGTTACCACCATTAAAAAAAATCAAAAAAAAAATTAGCCTTGTAAACTCGAGAAGTTTTATTATCGCCAACAGATTTCAATTAGGTAATTTTTCTTTACTTTTTTTGCACCAATAGCTTTGCTTTGCTTTAAAGTTTATTATTTGAGGCTACAGTAAACAAGGAGATTCAATTCAACCATTTGTTTGTTATATGTTTTTTATTTTCACTTAATTGAGTAAACCTTAATGCAACCAATTAAAATGCCACAATCGATAGATGACTGGTAAAGCTTTTTAATACTGCCTGATATTGGACTAAATAAGCTAATTATCTGCAAGCACCTAAATTTTGATTGAAGATTGAGCACAAAGAATGAGGTAAGAAATATAACGGTTTTAGTTAATTTTTGGTAATCTCAGCTTTAAAATTCACAAGTTAAATTGAAATTCAGCCAGTAGAATTGAGAAGCAGGCTTATTCAGCTGTCGCAAATGAACAAGGATCTTTCTATTAATTCCTATTCAGGCAGCGCCCAAAGACAAAGATAGGCTTAGCAACGTGCTTTGCACTGACTCTTTACAGTCGGATAGTGTAATAATTTTAAACAGCTGTGTTGGCTACTGCTTTATTATGGTTGTTTGGCCAGTGTCAAATAGACAGCTTTACCAAAGACACGAGAGTCGATGTTGTCAATCAAGGCTGGTTTAGCATGGACCTGCTGGTGCCAATTCGAACGCGTTAGTTGGCGGGTGGGGGGCTATTATTCCAGTGGGAAAGTGCGTAGAAATAAGAATAGCTCTTTGTTTTCCAGTTTCACGTGCTTGCAAACATTTGGACAACCAACATATCATAACCACCTCTTTGTAAACAAAAACAAAAAGCTTGTATTTTATTTCAATTTGTTGGGTGTATTTTTTTTATTGGTATAATGATATGCAATTAGTTTGGAATTGGGTTTCTTGGAAAAGGCTAAAATGAAGAAAAATATCCTAGTTAGAATTCACAGAACTCGATGTAATATTTTTATTAGTGGTTTCCATATTTTTTCTTTTCTCTTTTTTTCATTTCTTTTCTCTTCATTTCTTTTCTTTCCATTCCTTTTTTTGTATTAATTTGTTTTTTTGTAAACAGCAGCGAACCAGTGGTGATGTGTCAATGAGTTAGAAATTTTTTTTTATTGAAATCAGAGTTAGAAAATTTTGTTTATAAATTAGAGGCCTTATATTGCAAATTTGGGTGAATTTTATTATTAATACTTTTTTTATGGGTGGAACTTAGCTTTTGTACGCAGACAAAAGTAAACTCACAAACTAATATAAGAGGTGCCGGCACCAGGTTACCGATCTAAAGGGCAGTGAAGGATCAAGTTCAAACTCAAGCTTGCAAATATATTTAGCCAAATACAAACACTTTATTTGGTTCTGGCTGGCTGTTATAGTATTTGCAGGTCCCACCAAGTTAGATCCTGGTCTGATTTAGTTTGTAGTCCGATTTAGTTTGTGGTTTGATTTAGTCTGTAGTCTAATTTAGTTCCTAGTCTGATTTAGTCTGTAGTCTGATTTAGTTTGCAGTCCGATCTTAGAATTCTCCAGGTCAAAGGCGTCCAATAAATATAGCTATATCTACTGCTAACATGCTTTGCCTTAGTTGCTCTGGAGACTTTCTTCAGAATGCTACTTGTACCAATCGAGTGTTGGCTGGGCGTCAGCTGCGAGCCAATCAACGGTTAGTTGGATACTAGCCAGGTGCTACAAGTTCAAGTCCTATATGCCGGTGCTAGGATGTAAGATTTTTAAGTAAATTCGCAAATACGATTATCATTTGGCCGCATTAAGGTTCTGAGAAGCAACTCTCATGCGCGCTATATTTCGCTCTGGATTAATAGAATCGCAGCTCAAAAACACACTGGATGTATTTTAAAATGACTGTCGATCACGCTTTAGCTTTAGATGCAATTGTTCTGGCATAATTGGCGAACAAACTATTACACACCTGAACTATTGTTTAGGACTTGGTACATTACAGCGGACAATATTTGTTGAAGTTGAAAATGTGGTGATATAGTATAATTGCTTTGTGATACGGTAACATAGATAGGTATATAAAAAAAGTATAAATACTAACAGGTCGGTGCTAAAGGAATAAAAAAAAAGTAGATATTTCAATAATAAAAAAAAGTAGATATTCCAATATAAAAAAAGGCAGATGTTTCAATAATAAAATAAAAAAAGGTAAGATTTAAAGTAGAAGTATTGGCAAGATGTTTTTATAAGCGAGATTTGGGTTGTAATGTTTGAGCTGGGTGGAGCTAAATGTCAAGTACCTTTTTATACTCTTTATCTAGTTCGTCCTTGATTAAGCTTATATTTACACCTGGTTTAAACTTGTTGGACACGATGTCATTAGTGGACTTATATGAGCTTCTATACTTAACTTGGTCTTCGTACGATCTTACCACACGGCTTTGAGGAGCCATGATCTCACAGGTGATAAACATATAGATAACCTTCCACCACGAGTCGTGGTATGCTAAGCTTGAATAAAACTCTTTGGCTGTTTCCTTGATTTTGGGCAGGTTGGTCCATGGGACGTTAAGAAAGTCGTGGTGCTCGTTATGATAACCAATATTCAAGTAAAACATATTCCCCGATCCGTAGTAGTCGTAGGATTCTTGCCCGTCAGCAAAAGTGTAGTGTTCTTGGATAAAATGAGCAGCTCCTGGATGAAGTCCGTATCCAAAGAACACTGAAAGTCCCAAGTATAAAAGCCCCTTAGCACCAACGACATGGTAAAGGCCAATGTCACACAGCACAGTCCAGCATACATTTATACCTTCCCAGCGTCTCATAGGCTTGTTCAGGGCAAGGCCGCGGACAACATACATCACGCTATAGACAAAAAGCCAGAGAAATTTCCGAACGGGGTTGTTACCAATAAGCTCGATTTCCCAGTCCAGTGGAAGGTCAGGATCGCGCCCTTTGACCCCTTGGTAGGTGTGGTGTTCCAAATGGTATCTTTTAAATGACTGCGCAATGGGGACCAGCATAGGAATGTTTGCCACCAGGCCCAATAGTCTGTTTTGCAGAACTGTTTTGGCAGCAAGGTTGTGCGAAATCTCGTGGAAAACACCCGAAAATAATGCAGAGATAGAAGCCCCGATCGCATAAGCCGCTAAAGTAAAAAGTACATGTGATCCCGTAAATACGTTGCCAAAGTAATAAGCTAGCAGGATTTGTGTGCTAACGGCAGCTAAAGTGATATATGTTGTCAGTAAATCGTAGCCAACAAGCTTTTTTATTTCTGGGTATTTGTTTAGAATGGTTAATTTTCTCTTAAGGTGAGGTTCGTCAGCAATGTCGTTTGCTGATGTTTTGTCTATGTTTGGTATTGATCGAGTCCACTTTCCAATATACAGGTGGTGTCGTGGATCGCGTTGCACTATGTCGTTGTTTAAATCACTCATTGTTTCACACTAGATTAGACAAAGCTAAATTGTTCGTTTAAAACTCGGTGATGTTTTATAGCATAGAAAATATGTGTTGCAAAAGCTCTGTGAATGGCTGAAGCTAGTAGTCAAACAGTATTAGAAAGCTACCAACGTTAAAAATAATATATGAGCTCAGTTATGGTCAAGTACCTGGCTGTTAAAACGCAAACAACTAATCTGGACTTTTTTGATGTATTTATACGGCAGGATATTATATTTAAAATTATTCTAAAGCCTTTAGCTTAAAAGTGCTTATTGCTATTTCTTTAACAAAAAAAAAAGCAATAAACGACATACTACTGCGTTTGCTTACACAATAGTAAAATGATGTATTGTTTTCTTTTTAATTGGCAAAAAAAATTGGCAAAGAAAAAAACAAAAAACAAACCCATTATTAAGTTTGATAAAAGTAAAACAAACTACAATTAAAAAAAAAAATACACAATAGTTTCTAGATTAATTTATTATTGCTAACAAGCTATTTTTTTGAACAAATCACCTTTTTTTCTTTTCCTTTTTTTTTGCAAAAAGCAAAAAGTCAACAATTGAATTAGTAAGACTTTTGAAAAAGTATTACAACAAGAAGACAACAGGGTAAATTGTGATCAATAATATCCTGTTATCGCCAATGGCATAATTGGCAGCTTGGTTCTGTGTAACAATTAGCTACAATAAAAGTAAAACGGCCTTTTTTTTCTACTGGGCGGGATTTATCCAAGTCTTCACAACAAAGCTGTTGTTTTAAAGGCTTTTTTTTATTTCGTAAGGAGAAAACTTTATTTCTTGTTGAGTTTAGCAAAATGTATTTTGATCTTAGTTCTTTTAAAGCTCTGGTACCTTTTTTATTATTAGCTTTACTGGCAATGAAGAGTTTAAGACTCTCACAACATGTTACTGGAATTAATATATTGGCTATCGTACTGCCCAAAAAGTATGATCCGTAATGTAAAACGGTATTCAAAGCATAATCTTGACTGTTGGATTGTTTGGAAACGATGGTTTGATGCATTTGGCCCTTGTTAAGTTCAGACCAATTCTTATATGCACACACACTTTAATTGGATTTGAGAGTAAATCGCTGATAAATATTGATTGTAAAGTAAACAGATAATCAGAATCAGAATCAGAGTTAGAATTAAAATAATTTATCTATTCTCTAAAAAAAAAAAAACAATAGAAGGCTGAGGATGGGAACGTGGAATAAAGAAACAAACGGGGAAAAAAAACAATTGGAAATGTCAGTTCATCAACGCTGAAAAGTAGTTAAAAGTCACACCATATTGTATTATATCTGTTTGATTTACGCACCAAATAGTAGCTTGTATTTTGGTACTACCTGCTTTAGTTCGGCTCCAAAGAAATATGGTTCAAAAACTAGTATGAAATCAGTTTATTTAAAATGTGTAGTGAGGGGTATTTATATAAATGTAATTGTACAGCGATACTACAAAGAGTTTTTAGCCAATATTCTGAGGTTGTTGACAAACATTTGAGAAATCTCACTAAGCTGGTTGGGGAGATTCCTTTGTGCTTTACCCAACTCTGATAGGAAAATGTCGTTGCGAAATATCTCAACCTCTAGCTCATATGATATCTTTTGCGGTGGCAGTTCTGGTCTTGGCCCGGTATCATACTGGTTCACTCGAGGCGGAGGCTAAGTTGAAAACAAAGCGGTTAAAAATAAATAAACAAAAAGAGCAACACTCGTCCAATTGTATGAAACGGAAAGTATATACAAAGGCTGCATACATGGCTTGGTCATTGAGATTTAAAAAAAAGAATTAGTGAGAATAGATGTTTACCCCTGCAAGAGTGGCCTTTGTCAGATCAAAGCTACAAATATCGTGCTTATACGAAATTCTGTCTTTTTGTCTTTCGCTCAATTCCTGAAGGTTTGTCGGGATTTCAACTGTGTACATGTGTTAAAGACCACAGCCATTAATATACTTGTATAAAATGGTTTTGGCACAAGTTTTAGTGAAAGTGGAGTTTACGAATAAATGAGATAGCAAACCTGGTATTTCCTCGTTAATTGTAATCCGATAGTCTAGCTTGGTTCTTGGCGAATAGATGTCTAAGTTAGCCACCCTTCGTTTAGTAATTGACTGCAGAATTTTGTTGGTAGCTTGGTCAATGGAGACTCGAACTCTGACATCACTGTTGTTGTAATATTTATCGACTTCGTTTGTATGCGTGTACCGGATTTTAGACCCCTAATATAAACAACAACAACAACAATTAGAAAACGGACTGCAAGTGAAGGTACAATGGTTTAAACAAAGTGTGATTTAAGCTACTATTACTTTATATGCTGCGCTTTGTGACTCCTCGAACCTGCTATTGAGTATTTTATTGAAGTGAGCGTGCTGGTCCTATAAACAGAGTAGACGTCTTGAATAAGCAACCAATGCTTTAATTGTGCTTATTTTGAATTAAATGGCCTTATGAGGCCCACTGCTTACGCGTGACATGTCGGATTCAAATCTGTACCAAGTCTGGTTATCTTTGATGACTATTTAGTGAATACAAACTTTAAATTTTAGCAAACCATGTTAACTGTACTTTGAAGAATCAGGTCGATAAAAATATAGTTGCAGGTAAAATGCAAAAAATCTTACTGGTCTCTGTGGATACCGCTAGATCTATTCTATTTTTCGTCTTTTTGTCAATCATCCTTCCAACTTTTCCCTCAATCTTTAAATAGTTCCATTTATTAATTAGATTTGCCAATTAATTCTCGGCCTCTCTAGCAAACCGTAAAAAAAAAAAGTATTGCCAAAAATTTATAGAATTGAAGTTTGTACCTCGACGTTAGGCAAATTGGCGTATCGAAATAAGAAATCAGAAACACAGCGGATTACATCTTCAGTAGGCTTGGTACCGAAAATACTAGTTTCCAACCTATATCTGCCCGAGGGTGTTTTCGGCAAATCGTGCTGTTGGATTATTGTACTGTTGAGCCTATCGTTCTACAAATGAATAAATTGTACCAACATTTTGTTGTCAAGTTTAATTTTTCTAATTATTGGAATCAGGACTATCACATTTTACAAATTGACTAAAAACAGCTTGTAGCTCTACCAAAATAAATTCAAAACACCAAATATACCTTGCTGATATCTGTCTCTGATTTATTAACATTGTTTACATTATCATCAACCCTCTGCCTTTTGTTCGACTCGTTCATTTTGTTTTGTTTTTGTTTTTGCAGAGGCGTCTGTATAAATCGAGTTAGTAGCAGATGAAAAGTGCTTTAGAATTTATACAATTTTGTAACTAAATTGTAACTTATTTTACCAAAGTATAAAACAAAAGGAATAATCTCCAATTAGAAAAAAAAAGGCAAGATATATTAGCTTTCAACAACTGCGGTGTTGGTTATGTTGAAAAGGTGAAAACCGAGGACAAAAGCCGGTAAACTCGACTAGAATCTTATTATTTTTTTTTATTGAATCACAGCCGAAATTAAATTAATTCGGATTGAAAAAAAAAATAATTAGGGCATATCTTTGTTAAATTCATGTTATTGGACAGGACTGTTTATTGCCAAGTTGGGCAAATAGTTTTCTACACTGAAATAAAACCATTCACACAGCTCCTAGCGATTTCAACAAGCTTTTATTCAAACTTGATCTAAAAAAAAAGCACATCAACAAATTATCCACACTTTTGGGACTTCCACACCCGTACAAATAAACCAGCGGAGGAAAAAAAAAGGTCTTACCGAGAGTCGAACTCGGGCTACTGGATTCAAAGTCCAATGTCATGACCGTTAGACCATAAGACCGATGAAAAAATTTCGACTTTGTGTTTATTTTGTTACAAAAGATAGATCCGGGCTTATCTCTAATTGGCCAGCGTTGTTAAGTTTAGGTAGCTTTGTATTGGAAAAATTATAATTTGACGTCAATTTGTTGTGATTTATAAACAAAATAGGTTTCAAATTCAGAATCAAAGTCAAAAAAGAACTAAAAAAAAGCGAGCAATTCTGGCCATCTAATAATACTTTAATCCAGAGCTAGTTAAATCAGCGATATTGAAGAGTCGAAAGCAGAATATTTGGCTATTCCCAAGAATCGAGTTTTATTTCAAGAGCCCGATATATAAACAGGTACAACCGACAAGGGTTTTTAGTAAGCAGCGAGGTGGAAAATAATTAACAAAGTATAGCGGTATAAATCGAGCAGAATGAAGTCAAGCACTCGCTGGATTCTGTTGGCAATATCCATACTGCTTAATCTAGTTGGATTAGGCGTGTTTACAAAGGGATTTTTTCCTTTCAAGCAAGGGATAAATGGAAAATCAGAATGGAAAACCGTATTGAAAGACGCGATACAAGTAAAAGAGCAAAGCAAAGTACCCAAAGCCAAATATGACAAAATGGTGATAATGGTTGTGGATGCATTGAGAAAGTAAGTGGTTTTAGTGACACCATTGCTGCTTTTGCTGGGATTATAAATACAATTTAGACTAACAAGTAAAATAATATACCGTGATCAGCCAGACTGACTAAACAAGCATCAAAACTAATCGATGTTATTCTGTTTGCATTTTAGCGATTTTGTATTTGGAAACAGGTCCTCGATGGGATTCACAAGAAGGTAAACCCATATTTACTGAGCATGCCTACTACTTGTACAGAACTAGGAGCAAGCGCAGCAGGTAAATTAAATGTGCTGAAAAGTATGTCTGATGCATATTTAGCCTTTTAGAAAGCGGGAAGGCTGTCGGATTTACGGCGCAGGCTAAAGTCCCAACTGTTACGATGCCAAGAATAAAGGCATTAATGTCAGGTAAGGTCTAAACAATATGATAAGTATGTATACCAGTACTTGATAGCCGTTACACATTCGGCGTACGGTTGATATCGGGCTGATAAATTAATAAAAAGTGAAAAGTGACAAGAGTCGAGCCAGGTCCGAATACTTGGCTAATATTTGTTGCAAAATCCGTGTGCAAGAGTGTCGATATAGTTTAAGTATTTGCATGTGTTCAAGCAAAGCTGATTTTGTATAAACGAACCTTAGGAACGATCCCCGGATTTTTGGATGCGGTTTTGAACTTGGTTGAGTCGCAAAAGTCATCGAGTGAGGGTGATGAGCAGGAAGACAGTTTGATTTGGCAAATGAAAAACACGGGAAAGAAAAGGATACATATGTATGGGGACGATACGTGGATGCGGCTTTTCCCTGATATGTTTGAGAAAAGCGAGGGAACAACATCGTTTTATGTTGCTGATACAACAGAGGTTGACTTTAACGTGACTAGACATCTTGAGGGAGAGATGCAAGTTAAAGAAAGCAAAGAGGACTGGGATGTGTTGATATTGCACTATTTAGGGCTTGATCACATTGGGCATTTGGAAGGTCCTAACAGGTAAGAGCTGTGCATTCACTAGAGCTGTGGGTCGACCTAAGGCACACTTTGGAATATTTGTTTGTTAGTCAGTTTTATGAGTGTAGGTATGTGTACAGAGCCAAACTGAGCAGATCTGATACAATTTATAATATGAAATAATAGCAAGATGATGGGGCCTAAGCAAAGAGAAATGGATAAGGTAGTGGAGAGTATATTTGAAGGAATTAAAAAAAGGGACGAGTCTAGAAGGGAAAAGGAAACCAGTGACAAAGCAACATCGACGCTGTTTGTGATGCTTGGTGACCACGGAATGAACGAGCTTGGTAATCATGGTGGCGGTTCTCTGGAAGAAATATCAACGGTAAGTGATGTACATTGTTAAAATAGATTAATTTTTTTAAAGATAAACAATAAACGATATAAAAAAAATGGTAACTGAATTTGGTGATAATTGAAATAAATAAATGTATAATTAGGCAATGGTATTTATGTCACCTTTATTCCCCGAGCTGAAGGAAAAGACAAACATACAGCATATGACGCAAAGAGTTATCGACCAAACAGACTTTGTGCCAACAATCAGCTTGTTGCTTGGGCTGCCTATACCGCAGAACAGTCTTGGTATACCGGTATATTCCTTGTTTGAAAACTCATCGTGTAAGTATTAGCTGGTGTACACATTTATATACATGTATGTGTGTGTATGCACGGAGATTATGGTGGTAACAGCAGTGTAAATGTATTCACAGTGGTATAATTGCTGAATTGTGTGTGTGTTTTTTTAATTAATAAAAACTAGATGAGGAAAAACTTGGGATTTATGAAGTCAGTACGCTTCAGATAAACCGAGTTGTAGAAGCCACGCTTGGGAGATCAGGTAATGAGGTATCAAGGGGCAAGAGCGGTGGAGGTTATGAATGTGACAAAATAGACTCGAGTCTGGAGAGGTTAGAGTGTTTGTATGCAGAGGCACGAGCATTGCACAGGGATCTTGTTGAAAAGCAAGCGTCTGGAATGGGCAAAGATGAAGTTATTCTGGGGCAGAAGGAAGTGGTTGAAAAGTATAAAAGCTACGGAATCCAGGCGCGCAATGTGCTATCTACAACGTTTGGTGGGTACGACATTAACAACATGTTGATTGGGGTGGGATTGTTGTTTGCTAGTGTGCTTCTATTTGTGTTTAATGGGTTCCACGAAGTGATAGGTGATATTGGAGAAGATAGTGTGCATGGCGAGAGCAAAGGGTTAAAGAGGTTTGTGCTGAGTGGGAGACTGGGGGTGTACACGGTGGTGGGGATTGGGAGTGTGGCAATGTACTCGTCGTCGTTTATAGAGGAGGAGCACATGCATTGGTTTTATTTGAGTCAGACGCTGCTGTTTATCAGAATTGTACTTCAGCTAAAAGGACTGGTTGGAGTGCAGAGTTTGGGGAAAGAAAGAAGCCAAGGCTATGTAAGTGTGTTAAAGACGTTTATGGCGATGGCTACAGTCAGGCTGGTGAAGCTGTGGAATGTAAATGGAATCAAGTGGGCGAATGAGGCCGGCAACCTGAGCATTCAAAAGATACTGACAGGCGGCGAGACCACCGTGTTGGGCGAAGAAGCGAGTGAGTTTGGGGCTAGTGCGACAAGAAATCTGGTGATTGTATGGGTGATGTTTGTGGCAAGTGTGTTGGTGATATTCCCCTTGATAGTGTACACTCTGCAAGTGAAAAAGTATCCAAGACCGCTAAAAAAGATATTAGAGATGGACAGGCCAAACGGTGGTGAGGAAGAGGGAAGCTCAAAGCCAAGTAGGATGTCAAAGCAGGAAATAGAGAAGTTGGAGAGGAGGAAGGCACAGGAGAGCGAGGCTAAATCGCTTGGGTTTGCGATTCGAGATAGGTATGGACGAGCATTAGTGGATAAAAACAACAATGTGAAGACGCGAGTTTACAAGGAGGAAACATCAGAACCGGGCGATTCCAGGCTAGGAGCCAAGGCAGGCAAGCAGAACATTTTTAGGTACGGGTTGCGGTTTATCAGTGAGGGGGACAAGAGGCTGATGAGCAAGATTGAGATGAACGAATACAGGAGCAAGACAGAGAAGGCAGCGATAAACACACAAAGGGCGCAGCGAGCAAGCGTGCTGTATGCATGTTGGGCGATTGTTGTATACAGGCTGGAGGCGAACATCAAGTTTATCGATGAGGTGGTGAAGGTTGGGTTGGCAGGGAGTGGGGATGCGTTTGTGAGGGTTATAGGGATGTTGTTGGTGCTGTTGAGGAAGACCGTGCCAGCGGAGATAGAGGTGGTTGCGATGCTGGTGGTGATTTTGGCTGTTGTGGCGGTAGTTTTGTCAAACTTGGCAAAGGTGTACCGGGACGAGGCAGAGT
This sequence comes from Capniomyces stellatus, assembly GCA_001661515.1. Classification (NCBI taxonomy): domain Eukaryota; kingdom Fungi; phylum Kickxellomycota; class Harpellomycetes; order Harpellales; family Legeriomycetaceae; genus Capniomyces; species Capniomyces stellatus. Next base: position 1,082,265 of record LUVW01000001.1, on the reverse strand, counting down.
TTGTGGAGGTTGGGTTGGGGAACCAGATGGCGTTTAGCTTGGACATTCTGTTTAGCATAGTGCCAGTCCTGCTTCTTACAAGCCGCGTGATCAACGCGCCGTTGTTTGTAATGATGCTGTTTATCCTGTACCTGCTGATTTCAACCACAGTGGAAAATGAAGGTTCCCAGGACACTGATTTGAGCAGCGACGAGCACAGGCGGCTGCTGAACATGGTGACTAAACTGACAGTAGCCGTGTTTTTCTGCTCGTTTTTCTTTATTGGGTTTGGTAACACAAACACTTTGTCGACTTTGGATCTGAGCAGCGCTTACACTGGCATGTCGCTCAAGACTAGTACATCAACTAGCGGGTCGTTGGCCTTCCAGCTAAAAACATCTACAAATGTGTTCCTGTCCAATTGGGCCGGCCCTATATTCTGGTTCTTTTGCAGCCTTGTTGTTGTCAACAGAACCAACTCTCCGCGTCACCAGTCCTCCTCCCTCTTGGAAACCCAATCACTACGCAGTCAAAGTCCTGTTTGCCACAAATTTGGCTTGTTTAACTTTTACTCTGGGTTGCTGTGCATCACTAGCTTCAACTTGGTGGTTGCTATTACCATTCTTAGGTCGCATCTGTTTATCTGGTCCGTTTTCTCGCCGAAACTGCTGTACGCTGTTGGTTGGACTGTTCTGTTTACCCTTGTTAACCTGTTCAATTTAATTTTCACTTTGTAATATTTAAATACTTGGTCTACTATCAACTCGACAGTGTGTATTTATTTACATCTATACTTTTATTTCAATAAAGACAACTCCAAAAAGCAAGAGAGCGCAAGGAAATACAGGCACAAGTGTATGTGTATGTGTATGTGTACATTGTATTCTTATTTTATTCTTTCTCTATAAAAAAAAAAATCGGTTTGATTTATTATATGAAAGTGATAAAACTGATATTTCAACAAAAAAAAAAAAAAAACCAATTAAAAAACTTTAAACTAATACTTGTTTTTATCATCATGACCATCATCTTCTTCAACGTACCAACGAACAAATCTAGCAATACTGCTAGTCTCCGTACCACTATTGTTGCTGTTGCTATTGCTGGGAGTATTAGGGGAAATGTTGTGATTTTGAACAACCACATTATCTCTGTGAGGCAGTCGTTTCGCCACTGTACGCGCTGGGTTTGGGCTGGAGTTATTGTAATTGGCACTGTTCTTAAATCCATCAAACTCATCCAAATGCACATTTACATTTATGTCTGAACTCTTACCAGCCCTTTTGTACCCGTTTTGCTGCTCATACTCGGAATTTATAAAAGAACTGAACCGGCGTCGCGCACCCAGCTTTGGAAACCGCCTTACCCCGCTGGCGCTAAAGTCCATTCGCTCCATGTCCATATTATTGTCTCTGTCAATGCCACTAATATCACGCCGACCCTTCGGTGAGGGTCTATGATTGGTTGTGGTAGCTGAATCTTTGTTGGTTATAACAGTTCTTGGCTCGAAACTTGGAATCGGTTTGTGGCTGGGACTGGAACTGAAATTAGAACCTGGATTGTAATTATTGTAGTAATTGAAGCTATTGTAGTTGAAGTTATAAACAGAGTTCGAGTTGGTGTCGATACGCCTTTGCTGGGCCCTAATGTGTCTAAACTTGCCACCATCGCCACTGTTATTACTTCTGTCACTGTTGTGCTTGTAAAAATCGGTTCCAAAATCAAGTGTTTTGTTGGTAATGTTGACGCTCTTGCTTCTATTGGCCCCAAAACCCTGGTTAGAACCAGAGCCAGTGCTGGAAACACGGCCAGATGTTAGCCCTAAATCCAACCTCGATCTTGTGCTTTTATGCAATGCATCCGGTTCACCCTCTGTATCAGATACCTCTGTGGGGTTGGAGTTGCTTTGAGCGTCTTCCAACTCTGGCAGCTTTGTATCCTCAAGCTTCCCAATCACTTTCTTTGAAGCAAAGTTGCAAACATGAGAACTCAAAATCAACGCACCAAACATAAACAAAACGCTATACAATAGCATCAGTACAAATGTCATGATGTTTGCCTTGTTCTCCTTTTCTTTCTCTGTCTCTCTTTCTTTCGCAGTATCCTTTTCTCTCACCGACACCAGATCTCCCTTAGCATCGGCATTGCTGGATTGAGACTTCGTTTCTGATCCCAACTCCACGCCTGTTGAGTGCCTATTGTCAATACTGTTCCTACTTGGTTCAGCGTTATCGCAGCACCCATCGTGTGGTTCAGATAGCTTACTATTGTACTGCAGCCTGCGCCTGCCTCTTTTATTTATTGGGACATTATGTTCACGACCTAATAAATCGTCAATAGCCGCCCCTCTATCGTTTTCCACACTGGCATTATTTCCAACATATCCAAAATACCCCATTCGATTTTCAGCAGCCCTGCGCCTCCTTTCTGCCAAGTCTGCTGTTGGGCTACAACTAGCTACATTGTGTAATTCGTTTTCCAAGACCCTGTCTCTGTCCCAACTCCTCCAACCAACGTTCTCGTGGATATACTCAACTTGGCTACCAACAAGTCCTAAACTATCATGTCTCTTCAAATCGCTAAATATAGCATGCGAGTTTTGGTCTAAACTATAATCCACACTGTTTCTGTGTGTGTTTGGTACTACAGGTCTGCTGCTACCTCTTTTTCTGGTCGAGCCTACTGTTGTATTGGATCTACTTATTCGCCGTGCTGAACTTAAACTAACCCTCTTTCTCGATCTTAAACTGCTGCTTCCAACACTCCCACTAGCAGATGACTGTTCTTTTGCTTTCAGCCATCCACCATCAGTAGCTAACTTCAGTCCCAACTTGCTTTCTCTGCGCTTTTCGTTGCCGCCTCTACCGCCCACCGCCCCTGGTTCCAGTGTTGCTATGTTTTTTAGTTTAATCTCTTTGCTCGTACTCCCCAATTTCTCTATCCCACTGTCCAGCCCACCTGCCTCTCCACCTGACTCCATATAAACTCCACTCAGCTCTCGATCCACTTCTGCCTCTGTCTCAAAGTCCATTGAATCATTAAGCGCCCGATCTGCACTGTCTATCAACGACTCTACCATAACCGCCACCCTCTCGTACCAATCGTCTCCCAACCCCTCAGCCACTCTGTCTTTTGTCCTATCCTCTTCCCCATCTGAACTCTCCCCTTGTTTTTCGCTCTCATCGCCACTTGCTAATCCTGCCGCTCGAAACTCCCCTAAATCTCTTTGCTCTGCAGCAACTTTTTGGTCCCCCTGATCTTCCACTCCAGCGCAATTATCTAGGTAATCGTGGCTATTCTCGTAGCCAAGCTCATCATCATATTCATCCCCAAACACCAAATCTCTGTCAAACTCGCTACCTTTGAATAGCTTTCGATCATCTAGTTCTCTTTCCTGTGTACCAACAGATCTCGCTTCTTTTACACCAGGTTTTATGCCATCAACCCTCGATATCCATTCATTAATTCTACCATATATGCATACATACGTTTATTTATATACATAGTGCCAAACTCTATGACTACTGTAGACTCTCAGCCCAACTCTCTGCTCTCTACTCATAACTTGTGCAGTCTTACTCGCTTATCTGGGAGGCTACTGACTCATACGAACTAGCCTGGTAATCAACCGTTGACTTTACTGACTGGACAATCGATTTTAACCGCTGAAACTATTTGTTTGTCAACCAACCACTTTCTTATTAATCAGCTACCCCATTTACTCTTCAAAAAAAAAAAAAAGGAGTATTCATTCTTTTAGCCCATAGCCAATTCTCCACCAGTAGGACTCCACAACTCAATAAGTTTGTACTTTACCTTGTTGCTGATCAATTTGTCGTCTAAAGCATCCGTCTCGCTCTCGTTGGCATCGTTTTTCGTATGCGTGCTTAGACCATGCACTCTGTTTGTAATTCCTGCATGCGATTCTTTCTTTATCATATTTTCATCGCCCCTGATATAAACATCATCCTTTCTCTTTAAACCTGTAACATATTTGCCTCTATCCGATTTGAAGCTCAAGTTTGACCAAGAATTGGCCATCCCGGCATCCTTTCCACTGCACCCCTCTCTACCAAACAGGGCGCGGTTTTTTGTTGGCGTCGTAGATAAGGTTAGCACCGTTGTTGGCGGGGAGGGTGATGGTGTCCTTATGCTGATTCTCAAAAACTGTTTTTCTAATTCTAAATTTATTGAACAGAATATATAGTAAACCCCAAATAACTCTGCCACGCCACTCCATTACAAAGTGTGCTCATTTACATAATTGTTGTCTCCATTAGAAGACTAGAACATGAAAAAAGTTCATTGCTCTACTTTTTTTTTTTCTTTTTCAAATTCCTTTAATGCATCTAAATTACCTTCAATTTCCCTTTGTTCATGTGCATTCGTTTCTTTGCATGCTCGACTAGTGCTTCCTCTGAGATTTTGACACTGGCTAACTACTTCATTGTACGATGGAGGAAAGTCCTCAATGTTGCCAGAGCCGGGCACTTTTCCTTTATGCATCTAGCCAAGTTAATGTCCTTATGATATATTTCTGCGTTTTTCTGGTTTCCCTTAACGTTTGTGGCGTATTTCTGTTTTCGAATTGGTAGCGAATTACTGATTAAATTATCGGTATTGTCGTATCAACATTGCAAGTGTCATCCAACAAAGAAAAGTGTTGTCGGACTGTATGACAGAGTATTGTATATTATATTTTATTTGGTAACAGTAAAGCGTAAACTAGGCTCGGTGGTATTACAGTGGTGTGTTTTGTGAGAAAAGTGGTGAGGAAGTAAAGTCAAAAAAAGCCTACTAAAGTCATGGGAGTTTTTCCAAAGTGAAATTAATGTTAATATTAATATTAAAAGCCTTGTTAATTTTTGCTGAATGTTGCATATCCACCTTGTTTATCTATTTTTCACACCAACTTGAATAGAGATGTGACCAAGTTACACATTAATTTTTTCAAAAAAAAAATAGACAATTAAGCCCACTTGGTAACAACAAATGAGCAAGCATTTTTGTGCATTTACCGATAATACCAATATTATCAATTGTCAGATATTTCAAAGCCGAACCCATTGCCTATCAACTTGATAATGGTCGCCATTTTTTTTGTTTTTATTTCCCCAAGACAACGAAGATTCCATCAAATGAAACTAACGAAATACCTCTAATACTAAATAATTGGCCTAAGCACTAATATAAACAGCCCCATAACATTTTTTTTAATTGTGCTTTTTTTTTAATAAAAAATAATTATCAACTGGAGCACAAATTCCAAAAATCAACAAAAATGAAATAGATGAGGAAAAAAAAAACCTCCAACCAAAATCAATATCGACATTTCAATAAAAAAAAATAAAAAAATCAATATTAACACGCTCAAGTTCTCAAAAGCCCCCCACAAGCCCGCTGGTTTACTTGGACAATGTACCTTGACTGCACCCACTCCAGCTATTGGCAGGAGCCCATATCAGTATAACCACAACATCGTAGCACCACTACAACCGACCACCACGTTGCAAGATACTCTTTGTTATTTTCATGTTCATTTTTGTTTTCTGAACCAAAAAACCCTCGCTTGATTGTATTTCTCAAGCTGTCGTTCCTTCCTGGTATCTTTGTACCCTAACTATCTTGTCCATCAGGTGGAATATCTACCAAACAATGTGTTAGACCCGCCAGGGTTAAAATATGGCTTGAAGCAGCTGGCCGAAACAATAAACACACCGATGTCTACAAGTGTATAAAAACAAACCAAAGTGTTTTGCTTGGAATATAAACTTAGTCTAGCGCTTTTGTAAAATTTTATGGTCAGTGTGTCCGAGCGGTTAAGGAGATAGACTTGAAATCTATTGGGCTATGCCCGCACAGGTTCAAATCCTGTCGCTGACGATATCTTGCGTAGATGGTTTAGTGGTATAATTGCCGCCTGCCACGCGGCAGACCCGGGTTCGATTCCCGGTCTACGCATTATTTTTATGTTTATTTTTCTTAATAAATGTTGAAACTTGGTTGAGTTGGCCGTCAGTTGCATGAAAATATAGGCAGCCATAATAAACTCTGGACATGGGACCACTTGGGGTTAAAAGCATCTGTTTTGGGCTGTTTAGTAAAATAGTGTTTATTAGAATTAAATGTTAAAAATAAAAAGACGGTTGTTTGATTAATGAGCGCCAGTATAAAGCAGCTTAAAGGTTCTGGTATTTTTTTAGTTTGTTTCCATCCTTGTCCAAGAAAGCGTTCTCCTCTAATGGCTGTCCGAATCTAGGAGGGTCCTGGCCTATTAAACGCAAGTGCAGACGATTTTCAAAAACAAAGTTAGAATTCGAAAACAAAATAAAAGTTGATCTATGGCCGCAACACAATTACATACTGCTAAATCAGCTGCGTGTATACAGACAACTGATCAAATCTAAAACACATGTTTACCTAAAACATTCTTGTAAATCTCATCTACAGACTCGTTCCATTCTGCGCGGAAAAACGAGACACCGACAGGCAATAGACCTAGCTCGGAGGTTTTGCCAACCAAATCTATATTGCGTGTGAGCGACTCTTTGTTGATTTTGATATCACCATTTTCGCCTTGGAGCAATGCAACAAATATGTATCTGTGAGTCTTTGACCCGTGGGCTGGATGTGGTGGTATGTATGAAAGCGCTACATCGCCCATTGTTTCGTCGTAGCTTGTATTGTAGATGTCAAATGGGACGTTACACACAGCCCAATGGCACTTTTGAACATAGCTTTGGATATCCTCACATGGCTCGTCAGGATCAACCATCAATATAGTGTGTAGCTTTGGTGTTTCTGAGAATGACTGCAACGATATCTTTGGTAGTTTTATTGCCTATTCACATCACCACATATCAAATTCCAAACGCATTACATTCAGTAATAGTTACTAAACCTCGAGACTCAGCATTTTTTTTTTTTTTACGTTTTCATTGTTTTTCAATTTTTCCTTTCTATCATTAATAGAGTTCCGACTTTTATCTAATCAGAATAACCACTAGGTTGGTGTCATAACCCTTACCTCTTCAGGGTTAATAAATTTCCCCGGCTCTATTGGCCCATCCAGCGAGGTCTCCAAAGATACGTTCAGCTGGGCTGTTGCTGACTTGAACACCTTTGGGTTGATTACATCCGGAATTACGTACATCTGGTAGGCACGTTGCATCTAATAAATACCACATATAACTATACCAGATTAAAAACATAAAAGTACAAGCAAAAACAACAGTGTACCTCCTGTGCTTTTCTGAACGCATTGTAAATTTTCACTAATACTTACAATAACCTCAAGTGGTCTCTTTTTAAACTCCTCTTCTAACAGTCTACGATAAACAGGCCTTGAAAGATCATCTAAAGTAAATCAGGTGGTTATAATATCAAAGCACGCGCTCCAGAGTTAGTATAGCTCAGATATCCCTTTTTTTATTATTTTTACTAGGCAAACGAGTAATCCACAAATGCAACTATATGTCGACTTACAGTTATTGTTACGGACATTGAATAGCGTTTCTCCTAAATATCTATCGGCTTCGATTTCCAATTCAACTTTGCTTTTTTCTAATTCCGCTACATTAACATCTACCCAATTTACAATATTCGCTGATTAAATAAAACCCGAGCTGAACTTTAATCGATTGGTAATTTTAAGCCAAAACAATACTGGTATAAGTAGGAAATAAAATCGCACATTTACCCTTGCCCGCGCTCTTGATAGACTCGTCAATTTGTTTGGATTTGCTGAACATACTCTCTCTATAACTGTCAATGATCTTGATTGCTTCATCGTATGCAGCATTTACTCCAAGCGCTGGCTTTTGGTATGTTGATCCGTGACGCAAACTCTAGATATGTCCAAGGTATAGCAAAGCATTTAGTTGAGGATGTATATACAGATATTTAAACCTTTTTAATCTTTTTGGTCCTCTCAAGTCTAGTTAGAGAAATCAGCTTCTGTTCAAATCGTGAATTTAAATACCTTGTAGCATTTCGAAGAGACTTTTGCAATCGATTTAAATCGGAGTGGCGAAAACATATTTACTTTGTATAAATAGAAACTTTGGTATTCAAGGTTAAATTGAATTCGAATTCTACAGCCCTGATATTTCTCGATAAAAACAAAACTTAAAACAAAGACAACTCGTTATTTACTGTGGTTTGGCTTTCTTGATAAGACAATATTTAAATTATACTTTGATGTTTTTTTTCTCTATTCACAAAATCCAGCAAATTTTGTATTTCCAAAAAAAAAAAAAAAAATGAAAAGCAAGCGAAATTACAGAAAGCCCAGCTAATCAAAAAACTTTGATTCATAAAATTAAATGATGTAACCCGATTTCAATTTAAATGAATCGAATGGATAAAACTAACCAGTCCGCGACCAGGACACTCTTTCAAGTTACAAACTATCATTTTTTTGGTTTGAATTATTTTGCCGAATTCGAACCAGCGTTTACTGAAACATTTCAAACCAATACAGCGAGTTTGATTGTAGAGGTTAAGTGTGCCGCTTCACACCGATAAAACACACAGCTCTGGAGTTTTAGAGCTGATAATCATAGCATATTGTTTATATAATTGATTATTGTGGCTGAAAAGGTGAGTTTTTCTTTTATTGAAATAGAAGGTAAGAGTTTGGAATAAGAAACATATTCGGATATCTATGAAATGACTTGATTGTAGATTCAATTAAAAATACCAAGATCTTCATTGTCTTGGTAGTACTGATATGCATAACTGTCCCAATATAAGCTCCCGGTAACTGGTTGCCATGATACTCCTATTTATCGGCATTTCCTTTTGCCAAAATATACGCAATATTTTTTTCGGTATTTCAACTTTACACAATTCAGCCCAAAGTCAATTGAAAAAGGCTAGATCAGCAAGATCACATTATCACATTCATCAGATAAAAAGCAATTACAAAAGTAAAAAAAGGATATAACGGTGTCAGGTACTTCTCGCCTTTGGCAGTTGGTTGTATCTCTGCCATATTTTGCACCACTGTTTCAGTCGTGCTTTTAACCCGCTGTTTTATAGCACTGTTACAGATTAGCTGTAGCTTTTGCTAAAAGTGCAATTTATAAATATTTAAATAAAAAAAACACATTCACACCTGATCTTACATCAAAACGATCCACTAGTTCTCAATGGCTATTATTTATGTTACCCCTAAATTGATAAAACACCGCTATAACTCATGCCTGATTGAAAGCTCAACCTATAAAATTATGAATATGATATCGATACTAGTAGAAGCAAACGCTATTTGAAAGCAAAAACTTTAGTGTATGACTTTGACGTGGTTGGTTTCTACCTAGGCAACAACAACAATAACAATAAGAGCAATTAATGAATAAATCCCAAGACTTAAAAAAAGGTAGTAAAATATAAGTCCAAAAAATAAGTCCCAAAAATAAGTCCAAAAAATAAGTCTAAGATAAATAAAATACTAGAGCCTAAAACCAATATTAATTTGCCAAGAGAAAACCACATTATTCCTTTTCCTCTCTCACTCCCCCCCATAGTTATAGGACAAAAAAAGGATAGGTACAAATATAGCCACACCCCCTCCTATATTTGTAGGATCAAGCTCGATTAAAAATAACTTTGAAGAGGAAAAACCATCTTGTAAAAATATACAATAACTTTATTTGCATTATCTAAATTCTCTCAAAGTTACCTGTCCTAAAACACAACGGCTATTGACCAAGCATGAGCATCAGAAAGACAGGCCTTTTTAGAACTGTGGCCTTCGCCACAGCATTCCTGGGAATTGGCTCGGGAATAACATACCAGCTACTCAAAAAAGGGTACATTGGCCAAAAAGATGACAAGAAGAAATTCGAAAAGGCCGATTGGAATATCAGATTGCTGGAGGAAGAGAACTTGAGCATAGGGACGAAAAAAACACCGGAGATGCTACAGCAAGAAGTTTCTGACTTGAAAGTGGTTAAAGAGTTGAGGGCTAATGCAGATAACTGGAAAGAGATTCCGCTATCTTTTGGCTTGAAGGAGGAACATCTACAAAATAGCTTTTTGTACAGCACTTTTAACCAACCCGACCACCTGCTAATCCCACCAGTGATGTTTGTTGAAAAGGAGCAAAAGTCTGTCATTTTTGTGTTTTATATCGGAAAGAAGCTATGTGGACACCCTGGTATAACACATGGTGGCATCCAGGCTATACTTTACGACGAGGCAATGGCCCGGCCTGCGCTGCTCAATCTTCCTCGTAAAACAGGAGTAACAGCATTTTTACATGTAGAGTACAAAGTACCCGTTCTTGTAAACCAGATACTTATATTGAGAAGTGAGCTCACTGAACTGAGCGGGAGAAAGGCCCGCGTAAAGGCATCACTTGAAAACACATCAGGTATGATACTAAGCACAGCAGAGTCATTGTTTATATCACCAAGAGACGTTTCGATGCTGGCAGACAACACTGAAAGGTTTAACTTTTAGTTTATGATCGAGTTAGAAAAAGCACAACCCTCTAATTATTTTTATTATCACATTGAAATAAAACATTGAAATAAAACATTTCTGGCGATTAGCCAAAAATGTCGATATTGTTTGGTTTATCCTTTTCTTTGATTTTAGTGATTTGTTTTTTTTTATCGTTTTGCTATGGAATTGACACTTGCTAAAAATCATTGACTGGGTTTTGAAATAAATACGTTAAAAGTTTTAATTACATCTTTGCGTTTAGTATATAGCGTAGTTTTGGAACGCTAATATTATATAACAACCAGCTAATCCATAACATCATATTTTACCTTGGCTCATATATAAATTAAGGAACATTCTCGCAATGGAAAATAGTAATAATCAAGAGATACACTTTGGATTTCTTAGTAAGCATAGTATGGTGTGTAAGTGGTATATAGTTTGCTCAATGGCATTAAAAGTAGCTGTTGATGATTAACTAAATGCACATCGTGTATTGTTGGAGCGAGTAGTTGTATTTTTGGAGCTAATAGTTGTATTTTTGGAGCTAATGGTTGAATTGTTGGAGCTAATTGTTGTGTTGCTTGGTGTTTGGTCTTGTGTGTTATTGTATCTGTAGCAGCCTTTCGTGTTGAAACCATTTTATATTAATCGTCATGTGGGATGGTCATTTCGCGTTATTGTTGATTCAGAGTCTAAAATTCAATATTTGTTGCAGTGCGAGTCTCAGCTAAATGACTTAAGAAATCGGTGTTACCGATATAGATACCTCAAGCTGCTTATGACTATCAGACAAAAAGCAAAGCGCATAATAATAAAAGACGCGAGACGCATTCCAAATCAGCGACGAAAATAGCAATCGTTTAATTTTGATCGACAGTAATTCCGTTGATTTGATAATATCATGTATTACGTTTCGCGTTTTTGTCCAATTTTGGTATAATAAACGCATTTGAAAAACATTATCATTACAATTAAGAACCATGGACTAAAAATGTACTCCAAATCAACATGTAGTACTATCGAGTATTTCAGCAATGGCAAGTACACGTATGATCTTGTATGCCTGAGCTAATTATGAATAAAGCAGTAATCACTTGTTTTTATTGGCCCTGCTCATCTTCGTTTGCAAAGAGCTCTTAGGAAATATGTTGGGCATAATTTAATCAAATCGAGTGGATGGATAAACAGCCTAGTGTGACGTAGAGCAAGTACAGATTAAAATGTATGTTTGGAAAAAAGTTCTGGAAAACACAAACAAGCTTATTACCGTTTGCGATCTACCAAAAGATAAATACGAGCCTTGCTTTACAAATAAAGACTGTTCTTAAAGGTTTGCTATGCAAGTTGATGTAATTCGGCATATTTTATAAAATCGAACAATATGTTGATATTTTTCTACTCGGCACCTATTCCACTTGATCAAAAAAAAAAAATAAACGCTGTGTCAATAAAAAATAAAAAAAAGCGCAAACTAAGCTGTGGCTTTTGGTTTCGAGTTGGCGTGCGTCTTCAAGGGAGACCATTTTAAGATTTAAAAAAAAAACATTGTGCAAAAGCCTTGTTTAGAAAACGAAATTAGCAATTCAGGTTTTGCTAATAATTGTAAAAATATGTACTTGACCATGGTTGCTTAACGTTGTTAAAACAGACCATAATATTTTAATATAAGAATAGTAGCAAATTGGTAAAAGTAAAGACTTGAAATAAAGAAAAATACTTGGCTACAACTTGGTGCAGAAATAGACTCATCAAGCTATACAATAAAAAACGTTTGGCAGAATTTCCTCCCGAAGCGGAAAGCCAGTCAAGACGTGTAGAGAAAAAAAGATAATGGAATGGGCCGATTCACAAATAATAGCAAGGCTAGAAATTGGAAATAAGGAAAAGATAGAGAATGCAATGTACTAATCAGGAGCGAACGTGTGTTTATTAATATGCACAATATATATAATTATGGAAATCAAAAAACAATAGAAACGCATAAAAATGCATTTTCTTCTTTTGCTTTAAAAACGTGCACGCAATTTACAGGCTTATTTATAGGAATTCAACGCGGTGCTAAATAGGGACACTGGTTTGTGGTAATGCCAATTTAGGCAAGTACACACTTGTTTTTTTATGTTTATCACCATTTACAGCTGAGTATACTTGAACACTGTCGATGCTACTAAACGGGATGGATGTATCAACACGGGTGGTGCAAATACAGGGGGTTTTCTCACTCTTGTTACTAGCTCATTAGATGTACACCGAGTTATTCATGTGAATGGTCCTAGCTCAGATATTTATCTTTGAGCTGTTTGCTTGTGTCTAGCACAGCCACTTGTAAGCTGAAATCCAGAAAATTCCAAAGTGAGGGATGAGGAGAGATATTTTTAAACCACATCTTGTTATTTTCAGAGTTAAGAGAGCACAAGCCCGTATAAGAGCAAGAAAAGAGGGCAAACGTGAAACAAACAATATGAATGCAGAGCAAATATAATACTCTACTAATACAAGGAAAATGGCTATAAAAAGGTTGAAAATTGGGGGTAGAGTTAAAAATAATTATAAATTGATGTTGGATAGGTTAATTGTCCCTTAAAAAGGGCATAATGTATGGATTTGTGTCCAATGAAAGTTTGCGTGTTAAATTGTGGCATCCATTAGAACACAGAGCTAAGTTTTAAATGAGATGCTAAAAATGGTAGACTAAAAAACTCGATATAGTCATGGGGAGATTAGATAAAAACGGTTACAGTTCTAGGAACAGATTTTGGTAGAGTTAATAGTGCTAGACTGATTCAATTATACTGAAAGTCAAATATTCTCAATTAATCGATTTGAGGAATGTCGTAATGGTCGTAGATTTAAATAATGGGAGCTAAAGGAAATTAAGTAACGTGTATTTTGCACTAATTGTTGAGAGGAAAAAAGAGAAAAGAAAAAAAATTTCACAGTAAAAAGCGGAATTACTGTACTTTCCTACTTTCTCATTTCTCCGTAGATTTAATGCCAAAAATCAAAGAGTTGTTTTTGGCAAATTGGTTTAATGTAAATCATTATTGTAGCAGGCAATTATTTCACAAAAGTCTGCCACAAATTATTGCTTTTACAAATCTTGCTCAGTTAATCAATTGTGTTTTTTAGGCTATTTTGTACTCTGGTTACGGAGAAAAGATGATTCAAGGCAGTATAGCATAATTAGACAGTAAAAAAAAAAGCAGAGTGGATTATTTATAAGCCCTCATGAAAGAGAAAAGGTTGTTTTAACACTTTTACTTTTACGTCTTGGTTTTACATTTTTTTTCTTTCTTAATTTTAAAAGGGCACTTTTTTATTTAATGTTACTAGCGGACAGATAAAACATTTCTTAAAAGCACCAAAAAAGGAGAATCCATCGCAAGTTACAAAAAAGAGGAAATAGCATATTTATATTAACAGATCAATTATTATTATTTTATGAAAAGATTTGGATCGTTATAGCCACTTGGACGGGTTTAAGGGGAGGAACGAGGAGTATAAACTATACTTGTATTCTATTCTAGCTAGTAATCGCAATAGCAACAAACATTACGAGTATAACACTGTACATCACAAATCACAGCATCGCGGATAACTTTATTCACGCAAATTCTAACGCCCTTTTTGAAAGAATACCAAAGTATCAAATACCAAATACCAAAAAAAAGTCTGTAACCTAGCACGGGTTGGTTGTAAGCTCATTAATCACAGCAATTCACTTGGATAGGGTAGCTAAATCTGACAAATAGATCAAATACTGGCGGTTTTGATCCATAAGAGACAAACATTCCACTTTTTTCCAGAGAGTACATATACAGGTGTATATAGAAAAGGCAAAAGGAAAAAAGAGGATAGTCCGCGAATAGCTATATATAGAAATACACAGCATTTATCGAAAAACAGAACAGTAATTGCAAAACATCAATGGACAGTACAATGGGGGCAATAAGCAGCCAACACAATATGATGGAGGAATTGGGAAGATTGGATGAAAGAATGGGATCCAGAGCACCTAGCGTCTGCAGCAGTGTAGAGACGTTTGAGTACCAGTCCTCGGACAGCGAAAAGCCACAACCGGGTGTCGGTTTAAATAACAACGATAAAAAACTATACAACATTGATGAGTCTCTAGAAAATGGGAAAGGGTTTAGTAAAGATAGGAATGATGAGACAAGTAAACGCTTTTCATTGCACAGTTCGTCAGTTAATGCAGAGGACTACCGATTATATTCGGACACAGATAGGAGAGAGCTGGACTTGGAATTTGTAAATAATATGAGCCAATTGGGAATTTATTCAAAAGACAAAGTACCGGAAATGGGCAATTTGGCATCGAGTATGTCTAGCAGAGATCACGTTCTTTCAAAAAAAATAGAGAATTGGTCGAACAATGAGCCGATATACGGGGGTATTTCGGCAAATAAAAGCCATGAGCCGATGAGAAATTACGATCTTACTCCTAGAAGCTATTCGATTGAGAGGAGTCAGCTTGAAACGCCCAACGCCAAATGCCAATCAACACCACCAAATCGCAAGTCTAACCGTTTGAGCAACTCTGATGATAGCCAGGCGTCGAGTAACGTGCAAGAGCTGATACTGAATTACGAAAGCAAAATCGAAGAAAGCAGGCCAGCAAAGGCAGAAAGCATGTTGAATGCACGGTCGGCGGAAAAGGCCAGCAATAGAGCATCATGCGTTGACTTTAGAGGGTACTCGGGGTCAGACTCACGGGCGTTTAAGACCAAGTCAGTGGGAGGAAGTCTGTTTGAGGCAAATTTTCCAAATTTAGACTCGAGGGTTAGTCAGAGAGAACCTGAGATGGGCTATAAAGCAAAGACCTTGGCGGGAAAGAGTAGCGAGTATAAAGCGAGACCAGTTGGCCATTCACACAATATAACATTGAATGATATAGAGAATGAGAGAGAGGATAATGAAAAGAAAAGTGCAAAGGCTTCAAATCGAAGAAGCTCGGTAAACATGAACATAGGAAGTAAGGATCATTTTGCGTTATTTAGGCAATACCAGCAGGGCGGACAGAGAGAATGGACTAGCAAGACACAAAGGGAAATTGTTGATGGTGGCGTGGATAAAACCTCAAGGAGGGAAAAGAGGTCCTCTTTGCGGGTTGGCTACTTGAGAGACGCAAATGACGATGACATGAGCTCAAGGGCAAGCCAGGCTAGTTCAAGCCGACCAAAAAGGTTTAGCGAAATGGTGGATAATGCAATACACCGATCGAATACTGGTGAACTGGGACTGTACAATGACAGCCCGTACAACTACTCTTCAGCCAGACCTACACAGTCAGTGAGAAGCGAGCTTGTGCACGGAATTAGCCCTACAAGAAAAGTCAGGGCAGTGGAAATGAGAGGTGGAGAGCGAGATTCGGTCAGGGTAACTGGTAGCCATTCGTTTAACGATGGCAGTGTGCCGATGGGCACTAGCCGCAGCAGCAGAGACATCAAGGAGCAGAACCAAACGATACAGAAGCTAATGAGCGAGAACTTTGATTTGAAGTTGTTGAACAGCAGGCTTTCGGACAGTTTGAGTAGGTTTGCTGATGATAAGGCAGATTTGGTGGTTGCAGACATGATGAGGCTCCAAAGCTCAAACTCGGCAGCAAACCAAGAGATTTACAAGCTCAAGAACGAAATCAACAAGTACAAAACACAGATAAAGCTCATTGAGGGCGGGACGAGAAATTCTTTATCCAGCCGTGAGGAAAAGGAGATGTACAGGGACAAGAGGACGATCCAGGAACTGTCGACCCGGGTTCGTGGCTTGGATACCAGTTTGTTAAAGATTCAAAATGAGCTACAAAGTGTCAGAGTCGATTTGGCAAACTCACAGGAGCACGTTGATGGGTTGCAGAGAGAAAACGGAACTTTGCAACAGCTGTGCGAGCAGCTCCAACACGACGCCATTCAGGAAAGAACCAAGGCCGATAGATGGCAAAGTCTGGTCCAAACGCCCCAGAAAAGCCTGATGCTCGAGAAGAACCAGATGTCTCAGCTTTATGGGTCGGGCCTTGGCGACACAAGCCAGGTATACAGAAACAGAACCGGAACAGTTACAACAAGCGTCACTCTTAGCCCAAGCGTGATTTCAGAGTCTTTTTCGGTTCTAAACCCAATCACAAACATGCTTGACTCAGGCTCAGGCTCAGGCTCAGGTTTGGGTTCAGGCTCGGGTCCGGGTTTGGTTGATAGCCGAGCAGTGCAGGATTTGCTGTTGGCGCTGCGCTCTTCAGAACAACAAAGAGATATAGTCAGTGAAGAGTTCAAACTGTCTTGTGAGCGATATGAGTCCGAAATCAGCAACTACGACGAGAGGTTAGCCAAGTCGCAGAGCAAGAATCTAGAGCTTGAGCGCAAAGTGACTTCGCTTGAGAGCTATTGCAACTTGCTTCAACACAATATCAACGAAACCAAAGAGTTGGCTCTGAAAAACTCGCAGGAACAGCCGTTGGTCCAAAGCTCGGTAAGTGCTGCCGAATTGGAGTATTTGATGCTGAAGCTCAAAAATCACGAAAGCGAGTCCAAGTTTAAAGACGCCAAGATCGAGGAGCTAACAAAGAGCTTGGCCACTTTTTTAAGCAGTTTCGAAGGAATCAAAAAAGGAATCACTACAGAGCTGTTTAAATCGTCAGCCGACGTTCTCATTGAAGAGCGTGTCAATGGCCTGATATCCGATTTGGCTGAAAACAAATGCCTTGGCTCGGAAAACAATAGCAGCGGTAGCATAGCCGACAACAGGAATATCGCAGTCAGAAAAATTAACAGCAACAATAGTAACGTTAGCGACGGAAGTAGTAGAAACAAAAACAAGGACCTATTTCCATACACAAACGTCTTTTTCAAGTCGTATGTCGATGCCATCCCTGAGTCTCCGAGCTGCATGGCTTTTGACGTTGCTTCCAGTGCCTCCACAAAAACCAAACCCAACTCTAACCTCCTCACAAAAAGGCTCAAGTCCAAAAGTTTTATCGCTAGCAGAGGTGACAGGCATAGTAGCCACTTCTACTCGCCACCCTGCAACTTCAACAGCAGTTTTGACCAAAGCAAAGAGGATATCAACGATGTTGACTCTATCAGCTCTGATGTCGAATCTATAGCTTCTTTCAGCTCTGAACCCATACTAACTGTGTACTCGCCTAAATCCAACTTCAAAACCATAGCTTTCACTCCATTGATTTAGTGCTTTTTACAATACTCATACTTATTTCTTTTTTATTTACAGTTTCTTTTTTGTATCTAGTATATTCTTTCTTTCTATTGCTGGTTATTCCTCCCATTTCTTTTATCTATTTTTTTTTGCTGTTAATAAACCATTGTACTATATTTACAAAAAGGTTGTTGGCCGCTACTTTACTAATACGTTTCCAGTTCCTTTTATTGTTTGGAAGCAACAAACAATAAAATATCAAAAAAGTTATTCGTCGGCGACAGGATTTGAACCTGTGCGGGCAATGCCCAATAGATTTCTAGTCTATCTCCTTAACCGCTCGGACACACCGACCATGAAATTTTGAATTTTCTTCTTTATTTGCATATTTGTTTTACAAATGAGTTGAGTTAAAAAAATTTTTTTCTTCATTGAAATGAGTCAAGTTGAAATATCTTGGACTTCCAGCCAAAACCCAAGCTTTGACGTTGCCCCCCTCCCACTTTAAACTGGTTCGTTCACCTGATATAATACTGCAATGGGTATTTATCTGGGACGTTTGCTAAATTTTGCGCTTAATACAACTTTTAAACACTTTTTAATTAATTTCTATTTGATATTACAAGCCTTCTGACACCCTCAAACAGACTAAGGCGTGTACAAGCAATCTTTTCATGCGGCTATACTGATAATATCTAATACAATAGGTCTTTGTGTTTCTTCTTAATACCCATTGAGCCAGAACTACCAATTAAATATTTGAAAACAATTCCAACTGCAGTCATGCTTGTTACTTTTAGCATTGATACATGACTAACACCTAACCACCAAGTGACTAAACCAAAGCCAACCTTACCGAGTCTAATTGAATAAAAAGATGCATGTTTGCGATGGATGATTTTTTTTATCAGTTGATTTATTTATGTTCAGTAAACAAGGCAAGCAGAATAAAAAAATAAAAAGTAAAGAAAACTAGAAAAACTCCAACAAACTTAATATTAACCCTTATATTCAGTAAAAGTAAATGTCAAAATTAAAATTTCAATAAAAAAAAAAAAAATGTCAAAATTAGACAAAGCCAGGACTTTCAAAGTCCGATTAAATAATAAACCAAAATGGTGGTGAACATGACCAGTAAACTCGGGCTACTTTAAATATCACATCCGTGTTGTATATGCGCACTAAGAAGCTATTTCCAATATTGCAATATTGAATTTTAGGCTGTGACAGCCCAATGTTCTTGGTGCTGCAAGTCAGGCCAGCTTAGATGAATCCCCACAGGCGCAAGTAGTAGTGTCTGAACATCATGGTTTGGGCATCAGCTCCGGATGAAAGAGCAATCACTGCTACTGTTGCGATAAGAACTATTTTGGTTGAGGTTTCCATTTTACTTTGTTTTGGTTTTGGGTTTTGTTGCTTTTTATATTTGTGTTTGCTGAGCTTGTAAGCGAAGAAGTTTTTGTTTTTGTTGATAATTGCAAAACTAATATGGGCTTTTCAGTGCCTTTTTATGTTTTTTTTATATAACCATCAAGCAATTATTTATTATTTCAAGTTTCATGTTAAGTGCTTGTATAACTCATTCATCCAACATGCCTCTATACCTTTAGTATATAAGCTTTAAACCAACTTCAGTGTTATGGATAGTCTATCACTATTGTTATTCAGGTCTTTATTGACAAAAATAAAACACTTTAACAAGTACTTTGTTTGACTGAATAGAATCACAAGTTTGAAAACGCACATATATACCAGTTTTGTGATGTTTAGAGTCTAATAGATCTATAGACAATCACACTGTTTGTGACTTTGTAGCTTAATTGTGCTTTGATGATTGGAATTTGCAGCAAATAAAACAGTGATCTATAACCCATATGTCCATATATTGAGTTTATTGATCTTATTGAGTTTACTGATCCTATTGATCCTATTGATCCTATTGATCCTATTGATCTTATTGATTCTATTGAGCTTATTGAGTGCGTTTATCGAGTTCGTCGAGGCCACTTTCTTTAAAAAAAATTGTTCTATTGATCTATTCAGTACTGCAGTATACTTTTTAATGAAATCTAATATTGAATTGTCAAAAACAACAAAGCTGCGCACACACTGTTAACCTGAATAAGTATTGAGACTATTGCTTTCTGTGTATATTTTTTTCTTTGTGTTTTTTATAAACAGCGCGTTTACGCTAAAATCGTTTTTGATGTGCGATTTTGTCCAAAAAAGGGGATAAGGGATGTCAATATATCCATAGCATTGGCTGAGTGGAAGGAGTCCTAGAATAGATGTAAATGGATGGTTTGGGTCTTGCTTTTCGGAACTATTAAACTTAATTGGGATTCGACTGGCACATTTTTCAGGAATTGGCTGATAAAGGTCAGTACTTTTTTCTAATTGATAAAGGAGTATATTTGGTTGTTGTACAAGAAAGCTGTGGTCGAGGGGTTATTAGGCCATTAGCTCATTATTTTTCAATGACTACCACAATTAGACTAGTCATACGACCGCTTCAAAAACAACGTACAGATTCCAACGTAGTCAGCTTGCTGGTTCCGGCATTTAAATCTACTCAAAAAAAGTAAAGTGTTCCAATAGGGGTGACAGGCTCAAGGATTTTATTATCGGATATTGAGTAAATAAATAGATTTGAGGGTATTTTAATTTTAAATAGAAAAAGAACTAAATACGTAAGTGGAACAGTGGATGAAGCATTCTATTTTATGAAGGCTGCTGGGACAAAACTTGAATACACACGCGGTTGAGTTTATACCATCGCAGATACCATAAAGATGGTACATCGGTCTAGCAAGTGCCCCCCCCCCCCCCCCCCCCCCCCCCCCCCCCC
>LUVW01000001.1:1050757-1061795 GCA_001661515.1 Capniomyces stellatus | reverse complement strand
GCCCCCCCCCCCCCCCTCCATTCACCCGAATATCGGTTTGCACTGTCTCCTGCAACTTTACCATGTCTCATCAACATATTTTGTATATTTTATGCGTCAAGCGTGTTATCATATTTTAGACGCACATCTTTTGAGGGAGAAGGAAGTGATGTACAAGGCAGTAAGCGAAAAAGTCGGTCTTTGAGCTTTTTGACATTATCTCTTGGTAGATGCAATATATATATTTGTAGTTTTCGATAATACGGATGTCCAAAGCTTGATACTGCCAATATCACATTGTTCGCATTTAAACCCTTCTTAGCATGTTTTTTTGCGCAGATATTTTTATATTACCCATCCCCCAACGTATTCATTATCACTTTCTTGTGTTTTATTCAGTTTGTTGACAAAATTATCGTGACGGAACTGGTGTCAAGTCCAACCTTTCCGTCACTTGAGTTGCCTTACCCGTGTTTTATGGAACCGATTTGATGGCTTGGACCCTTTCTCAGCTTGTCAGGATACAAATATAGTGTAAAGCAATTTCCTCAAATATATTCATTGCGGCGCTTGATTTTAGTTGTTTCTTGGTTCCTTGATCGGGACCTTGACTATAAACTGGAAAGAAGGTTGAAAAAAAAAAGGTTTAGTCAGTTTGAATTTTTGAGAGTACTTGCTGGGCATGAGTAAAACGGGGCCAACAAAAAAAAACTACTGGTATTACAAATAAATTATGGACTACTGCGTAGTGAACTGATTATATAATACCGATTTGGTAATTATGACTAGCGATTTGTTTTTATTTTTATATTTTACTTTTTAGCAAGGTAATTTACTAGCAAAAACAATTTTATCTAGCAAAAGAAATGAAAAACAAAATAAAGGCGAAAGAAGGAAAAAAGAAAGAAAAATAAAAAAAAACTCCAATAACAAACAAAGTTGAATATCAAAAGTTGTTGGAGACGATACTATGTTTTTAATAAAATATAGCAAAATAGGAAAGAAAACAGTATAAACAACCTTGCTTTGCTCTAAATACAGAGAAACACACAAAACCAGGAATAAAAGAAGGTAAGCTGAAGAAAAAGAACAAAACAAAGCTCACCAGTTCCTTTGTAGAATTAAAGAGAACATGGATATAAATTTGAAATGAAATGAAATGACATTTCTGTTTTATACTTGGCACACGATTGTTTATTTATAAAAGTATAAAATATACCAATCAGCACCAAAAAGCTGAAGTAGCAACAAATTGGGATATTAAGGCGTTGGAAGCGGATAACGCGTGGAATTGATTAATTAATGAAAGTAGTGGTGTGTTTGAAGATATCAAAGCAACCAGTTTAATTGAAACTAAAAATACGCCACAAATCTAAATGTTTTAAATAGATTTTATTTCTATTCTTCCTTATTTATAAAAAGAAATAACGATAAAAGTATATGTCTGGAAGGGGACGAATTCAACAAACTTACAAGCCCCGAGTGTTAGGCGGAGAACGGAAGTCTGGCCATGAAAGCAAGAGTTTTGGACGTAAGTGTAGTGCAGATAATGTGTTGTTTTTTTTTATTGCACTGGACAAGGATGTATATGATAGCATTGGTACTGTTGGTGGAGAGAAAGATCTAAACTGCATTTTAGATATTAGATTGAAACTTGAAATGAACTGTGCAAAAATAGAGGTTAAAAAGGAATCGTTTGTTCCATCGGTAAAAGGTCCGTTGGATCTCCTTAAAGCCACAAAACTACATGCATACCAAAAGGCCGGGGCGGGGCATGCTCCGGAGATACCCAGTCCTATAGGAACACATTCAGGAATCACTTGGGGAGGAAATTCGATTGAACATCTGAGCCGAAGTAAGTGAGATGAAATAAATGATAAAAGCAACAACCTTTAAGCATTATGCACGGCTTAAGAACAAAATGCCAATACATGGACTATGTGCACATACATAAAATGTCCAAGCCTGTTATAAACAATGAAAAAATAACTTTTGTTTTTTGTAGCAGCAAGAACAAAATTTGCAGATTTTTCAGAAAGGGAAGACGATGCAAAAGCCAGAGACCTTTCACCCATTGAGACTGGGGTGGATAAAGAGACAAGAGAGCTGGTTGAAAGTAGCATAAGGAAAGATGAAGAAAAGAGCGAGAAGGAGGAGAGAAAGTTGAATGTTTGGTCGCATGCAGCGACTGACTTAGGATATGAAAAAGGTATTTACTGCAATTATGTGCTGACTGGAACGGTGTAATGTTAAAAATTGCATTTATATCAGCCAAAGGCAGTTTGGTGGCTAGGATATATATTTTTTTGTGATAAAATTGAAGTATCAAAGTTAACATGTACATAATTGGGATGGGTGTAGTAGCTATAGAAAACAAAAAAGAGATGATGTTCAACAATACAGAACAGGTAAGTTTGTTGTGGTAGACATTGGGGAGGGGAGTTGGGGGAGAATAGGGGAGGATGGGCGTATAGTAGGTTTACTGGTTGGAAAATGGGTAAAAGAGAAGGATTTAAATGGTTTCAGTGGAGTTTAAAAGCAAAAGTTGACATTTAATTTAAACGATTTGTTGTGATTAGAAGCGGAGCTGGGGAGCAGAGGGATGGAGTAATAGAAGAGAGCCGGGCCAATCAAGACAGTATAATGGCGAAGATGTGTACAGGGGGGATGAGAGGTATATGGCAGCAGAGCGTGGGTCAAATATGAGACGTACATTTGAGCTGGGAAACAATGCGAGATATCAACAGAACAACAGGGAGATGAGTGGCAGTAATATGGAGATGTTTCCGCCATTAAACAATAGCCAGTGTCATAAGGACACTGATGTTGGATCGATGGACGAAGGGCACGTGGAAAGGGATGCTGGGGCGATTGATATCAAAAAACCACGGTCAAAGTGGCGTGATCAGATAATAGGAGATTTGTCGAGTAGCTGGGCAGATGACTTTGATGAAGATATCAAGGAGAGGAATGAGAGGATATCGCAAAACAACGAAGGCGATAATGATACTGGGCTCAATGCCTCGAACGACAGCAATAACAATAGGGGGGGAGATGAGGAAGGGATGGGGATGGGGATGGATATGGGGATGGGGCCAGTGACGGGATCAGACACAAGACGTAGGGGGTATGAAAGGGATTATTCAGGTCATGGTTATGGGTATAATAGAAACGATGAGTATGGCAGGGCAAGGCATTATGAGCATAACCAAAGACATGTTGGATATGGAGGAGAGGAGTATATTTCGTCCATCAAGAGAGAGTTCAATGAAGACCATACTTTTAATAATGGGCAGTCGTGGAGAGTACATAAGCCGGTTCACGGATCCTTTGAAGAAAGCGAGGCTGGTGGGGTAATGAAAGAGCAAGTTGAGCGTTCAGGGATTGCATCAGTGTATGGCAAAAGAGGAGAGTATGGTACGCATAATCGAGTTGGGCAGTATGGGAGTGGTGGTGGGAACGAGGCGAGGACTTCAAGACATAGTCGGGGCTTTGAGGATAACTGGAATAGCAATGCGAATGTTGAGACGCGGCTGGTTGGGGGAACAAATGATGGCGACAGGCACGATAGATATGACAGGAATGATAGGCATGATAGATATGATGGACAAGATAGATATGGTAGACATGGTAGATACGACCAAAACCAGCAGCACTTTGGACAGCATGGAGGCAGAAAAGACGAAGAAAATAGATATCATAGACAATATAATAGAGATTCAGGAAGAGCTAGCTTTGAGCAGGCAGGAGTTCAAGCGGAAGACAGGCATGAGCAAGGAGACTCGCTTAGCAACTACAATTACAGCAGTAACCAGCACTTCCAGACAAATAGAAGATATAGCAACACGCAATACAGTAACTATTCAAGGCAAGGGTATGGCCAAAATCAAAGCCAAAACCAAGGCCAAAGTCACAGCTATAACAGCAACCAGGGTCTACATCATTGGGATAATATGAACGATGAAAACAACAGTGCTGGTCAGAGCAGTAGCGTAGATCGGCATCATGACTACAGTCAGAGCCACAGTTATAGATCAAACCATAATGAATCACATCGAGGGTATAGCGATGGCAACGACCAAATATTGGTAAATGATGAATTGGTACGAGCGCCGAATCATTCTGCCCGGAGACAGGGGGAGAGCTTGCAAGAAGACCATACAGCCATTCAAGGAGCAACCGAAGAGCAGGTTTTGAATACAGATGTGGCACCAACACCGATTTCCATCCCAGCACCAAAGAAAGCAAACGAAATGAACACTGATTTGAGACATAGCGACAGTGATGGTAGAACAGGCTACTATGGCACAAACGACCAAACACGGCTGGGATCTTTACCAAACGAGCGTAGACAGGCCAGTGGTCAAGGTGGTATAGGTAGCTATGCTGAAAAGGCAATAGTTGACAACGCTAATATTCAGCCAGTCCTGGCAGAAAAGGGTAGCAGTTTAGGGCAGACAGGCGCAAAATCCGAGAGTGTTGGCAGTAGGGGTTTAGGGGGTATAAAAGATGCGAGTGAAACGGCTGATTATGAAGGTAAAAATGGGCCTAAAGACAGGGCCGAGGTAAAAACGGTGGTTATAGATAGAGACGATTTGAGCTCAACGGTGTTTGACCGAGGTATTTCATCAGTGTCCCAAGCACGTGAGCTGTTTGTTTCGGATATTGGGAACGCGTTTACCAAGACGCAGACTGTGGCAGTAGATCCTGGCCATGGTGAAAAGGAAAAGCTGGCAAGTAAGGAGCGATCTAAGGTCCGATCCAACACTCTGAGCAAAGCTGATGTTGACGAGAGTAGCAGTAAAGTAAGGGTCAAGTCCAAGGCGGGTGTAAACACGGAAATGGATGTTGCTGTACAGTGTGATGAGATAGGCGGCATTGATGGGGCCGCAAATTTAGTCAGCCAAGAATTGGGTAGTAAGCCGGAAAACAAAGAAATTGATAAAAAGGATGGAGGCGGTGCATACCAAAAGGGAAGAGCAAGCGAAGGAAGTAGAAGAGTGGGCGATGGTAAGGCTGGCTATAGCAATAGGAGAGAGGAGGAGGATGGTGCCTACAGGAAGCCATATAATTTCTCGGAAGAAAAGTATACGGCACAGTCGCATTGGAGTAGCCATGGCAACAGCAGTGTAAACAGCGGTTTCAATGGAGAGCAGGTAACGCGACTAGGCGATCTGCCCTTTGCACCTCTACATATGCGTGGTAAGGGAGGTATAATCAGAAGCAGGGGGTATGGTGTTGTGGCAAGAGGTGGTGTTGTTCGGGGCAGAGGAGGTGTAAATACTGGACTGAGCTTGAGGGGTGTTGGCGAGATACGAGAGATGGGAGGAAGAGGCAGAGGGAGGGGTAGGGGTAGAGGCGGGTATCTTGAGTATGGAACAGGTTCAAGATCAACAAGTGAACATGTTTCTGAGCCAAAAGCAATCTCAACTATAGACACGGTTGAAGGTAGAGGCAAAAATACCAACAAAGAAAGTAGGGTCGAGACTAGAGTTGAAGATGTAGAAAAGGAAAAGGAAAAGGAAAAGGAAAAGGAAAAGGAAAAGGAAAAGGAAAAGGAAAAGGAAAAGGAAAAAGATAATGTAAAGGAAAAAGATAATGTAAAGGAAAAGGAAGAGTTTGTTCTTGATGAAGAGGATCCAGAGCAACTATTGGATTTGGTAAACAGTTTTATTAAAAACACAAAAATAGGGTCGGCTGAACACATAGCTGACATTTCCTCCAATGTTTCATCAACTCATTTGCACAAAACAAAAAATACGATTCTTGAGAATAAGATCATTGACGGTAAGTTGGATGTAGAGTCAAAAGCAACCAAGGCTTCAAGTATCAGTGATAGAGGCCAAGAGTCTAGCAGGGGATTGCAGGCGGTAAAGCCAGGTTCAAAGCACAGCAGACCCTACACACAACAATTTGGGGGTGGTGAAGAGGATGTGAGGAGTTTTAAAAAGTTTTCAGACAGGGATACACATCGAGACTATTACCAAGAACAGACACCGGGCTATGGTAGACACCGGCATTTTGAGGGTGGGTATAGAGGCCAAATGGTTGGATATAGCAGACGAGCTAGACCTTACAGAGGCCCAAGGGGCAGTTTCCGCGGTAGGGTAGGAGGAAGCCATACATTTGATGAAGCCAGGTACAATAACGGAGGTTCGTATAGTAACTATTTGCACTCTGCTCCAAACTCTCGGAAAACAGCTCGAACTTTAACCAAAACCGAACCTGGAACCAAGACAGAAATAGCCACTGAAACAGAAACAGAGACAGAGTCAAAAGCAGATATAGAGTCAAAAGCAGAGATAAAAACGGGAAAAAGTAAACAACAAGAGTTGTTAAAAGTACAGGAGGAAAAGAGTTCAGTAACAAAAGGCTTGGACGAGAAGGATGAAGAGTATTTGGAACGCCTGGATTGTGATGTTGCAGTTGATGAGGCAGAAAGTAACAGACTCACAGGACTTTCAAGTGACAGCAAAAGCGACATTGTATCGTATCTAAACAGGTTGTGTGTTACACCGCCGCCATCGGAAAAGGAGGAGTTGGGTGGGTTGAGAATGAACGAAAACATGAGGACGTCAAGGTCAGCAGAGTCGAAGTTAAGAGTATTTGGGCAAATTAAGGTGCCAGGCAGGATGGGGCTCAAAGTTGATCTGCAAGAGTCGCAGTATGGGTACCTTGGCACGGAGGGTAGTCGGTTGGAAAAAATACCAGGATCAGCACCAATATCGCCCAGGAGGCTTTCGGAGAAGTTTGGGTTGGTGGCAAACAGTAAACTAGATATGAGCGGGTTTGGAAACCCAGCGATTTTGAAGACAAAAGAAATCGATGATTGGGATTTTGTAGAGCAGTCAGAGCTGTACTACTCGAGCAAAAGCCAAAGAGCCAAAATGAACACCGAGCATAGTTCACCAGAACGCTTGTTCAACAAATCAGCCAATGCGTCGTACTTGGGAATTGATGGACAAAACGAGCCGTCACGGTTTAGAGGAAAGACATCTTCATCCAACTACTTTTCCGACTTTATGCTTGATCGACACAACCATAGCAACAACATCAAGAATAATAGCATCGATAATGAGAAGAGTGGTGGTGGCAACGATAATAACCACAGCAACAAGGACAGCAACAGTCATAGTAATAGCAACAGCAGCAACAATAGTGGTAGTAAAAATAATAACAATGGAAGTTTGGGTAAGAATCAGCAGTATTGGCAAGGACTTGAAGAGTATGACAGTTCAGCTGTTGGTGGGCCACTTATGGGACTAAACTCAGTTCAACCCCAGCTGTGGAGGAAGCAGTCGAGCAGAGATGGAATGGAGGGCGATATTAATGTGTACAGCAGCATTGTTACCCCAGGGTCGTTCTCAATTACCTCAGGGTTTTTCAACAACCAGCCAGGCTACAACCAAAACAACAACGGTAAAAGTACTGGCTCCATTAACAATAGCAATCGAAATGAAGGTGTTTTAAAAAGTGAAGACCGAATTCAACAGAAACAACTTCAGGTTCATCAGGAACAGGTACAGGAACAGGAACAGGATCACAAAACGTCTGGTCTAGGCTCAATATCAAGCGCAGATCCTGCAAGTACAAGGACGAACCCAGCAGTATTAACGAACTCTTTAGGCTTGTCAATTGGACACAAACCATTTGTGCCTAATCAAAACCAAAACCAAAACCAAAACCAAAGTCAGAATCAGGACACGAATGAAATTAGCAGTATAGTAAAAGGGTTGTTTGTGGAAAATACGAATATACCTATTGCAATAAACACTAACCAGAAACGGTTGGATCCGAATGTTGCGCCATTTAGGCCGCTTTCCGCCAGAGCCAATGAAGCTGCTGATAGAATGAGGAAACAATCTATTAAAGAGCCAACTCAATCAGCTTTAGCTTTAAACAGCAATAGCAACAGCAATAATGGCAATGGCAATGTCAATGGCAATGTCAATGGCGATGATAATGGTAGTGGTAGTGGTGGTATAAGCACAACAGGGTTAGATTCAGTTTCTAACGGTGCTATTAAAAACAACACCATTAGTACAGGTTCTGGACCGAAAGAAACTGTTTCAAAGCCCAATGCCACCTCCAACTCTGGCTTGAATTCGAGTTCAAACTCCGGAACTGGCGCTGGCATGTATCAAAACCCGATTGGAACACCAGCAAGACCAGGCAGATACTCCAATTCGATTGGTTCGTCAATGCATTCAACCTCATCAAGCGCATTTAGTAAGTTGCCAGCTACAGGCGTTGTTTCAGCAGCCAGCAACAACATGTTTGCTGAAGGTGGCTCTGGCAAGGATAATGCGTTAGATGGGTTGGGTATTTTGAGCAGTTCAGATGGTTCAAATGTTGGTGGTGGCAGAGACGAGATCGAAGGACCAAATCAGTACCAAGCAGTACAGCAACAATACCAGATGCAGCAGCAGGAATACGTATTGCCGCCACAAGCCTATGCACAAGGGTATTATCATCCCAAGAACCACTACTTTCAAACTGGCAGGAACAACAGCCAAGGTGCCCAAAACGCTCCAGCCCAACCAGTTGCCCAAATCTTGCAACCGGCATACCAGCAGCAACAACAACAACAGTACGCCCAATCCTCAACACCTCAACCCACACCACTAGCTCAAATCCAAGTTCAACAGCAACAGGCAGGTTCAACCCTTGTAGTTCCAGTACACACGCAGAGTATCCAGTACCAATATACACACCAGCTGCCGCCTCAGCAAGTGTACCCTCCCCAATTTGCGTATTATCCAGGGATGCCGCAGTATCAATACATACAGCATCCTCAAACAAGGCCCCAAATGTATCCAAACCCACATCCACATCATCAAATCCACCCTCAACCACCGACACAACAGTATACACACCAATACACGAATTTAAACTCGGCACAACATTATCAAAATCAAAATCAAAATCAAAATCAAAATCAAAATCAAAATCAAAATCAACCTAAAAATCAACAGTATAATGTTTATCCTACCCAAGCTCAAGCTTATACTCCAGTTCCAGTTTTAGCACCGGTTCCAACCCAGGTTCACCAACAGCAGAATTCACAACCTCAGAACCCAAAACCCGACAGTAATGACCAACCAATCGAAAATCAGGGTTCTGTTGAGCAAAACAAAGGCGCAAAAACCGGGTCGGATGATGTTATAAACGCACCAAGCAAAACGCCTGAACCTACAAATGACCAAGCCAAACTGGCCAATGAATGTGATGCTGGTAAAGAGCTGTTGCACAAAGATCAACCTGCTGTTGATGATGTAGGCGCTAAAGCAGTTGATACTGAGAGCCAAAACAAACCTGCTTCCCAAGCTGGCAGATCTGGTGATAAGAAAGAAGACTCGAATTTAAGCGCAAAAAAGCCCAAACAGGCTAGAGATGAGGATAGGCCCAGAAAGGAGTATATCAAAGAGACCACCGATTATAGGGGTTACAGAGGCCGTGGCGGACACAATGTGAGGTATGCTGCCAGGGGAAGTAGATTGATCCAAAGTGGTCGTAGCCCAGTCACAGGTAGATTCAACGACAGTGAATCATCCTTTGCAAGCGACCGTGCACCAAGATCCTTTTCGGGCGAGGACCACCGATCAGGCAAATTGCCTTACAAGGGGAAGAATTCTGGGCACGCCAGGACCGATGTAGCCGAGGCTGAACCCAAACTAAATGCCGATGTCGAAGCCAGTGCTGGTTTAGACGCTGATACGAGTAAGAAGGGTGCGAAAAAGGCTTTGGTTGATAGCAAAGCGGCCAAGCTTGAGCCAAAGCCAGAGCCAAAGCCAGAATCTAGTTCAAAGCCAGAGCCAGAGCCAGTAAAGCCAAGATCCAAGAGAGAACCCAGCAGTGCTAAACACTACAGTGGGGCGGCAGAGCCAAGCAAACCGACAAGCTACTTGCGCAGCCAGGGAAGAGGTTTTGTGAATAGCGCTGATCTGGATGCTGATAATGTTGGTGGCGGAAGAGGCGGTTCAGGGCCGGCACGAGGAAGGGGCTGGAGCAGAGGACGTGGCTTGGAACGAGGCAGTGGTGACAGAAGTAGCAGGAGCAACAGTAGTGCTGGAGGCCGAGGTGGGTCTACAGGTGCAAGGATGGCAAGCAAGAGCACTGCCGAGGCTGCCATGAGCCTTGAAAGTAAGTCAAAATCTGGTGAGAAAGAGTCTACAAACTCAATAAGCACTTTTACCACCAACAATCTGTCTGCGGACAAACAAATTCCAACAGCTCCAGTTAAAACTAACCACTCCAAGGAACCCAAAAGTAACAAATTCGCGATCAAAGACAAAAAACAATCTGAATCAAACACCCCCAATCCCTCCCAAAACAACAACAACAATAACAACAACAATGCTCAATTAACCGATGTAACCGTCAATGTTGCTGCTATTGCTGTTGTTGACAAACCAAAAGGAAAGGCTCTCGAAAGCAACAGTCCCAGATACCCTGCCACCAGTCGTGCTGGTCTTGGGGCTAGAGGCAAAGACAAAGATAGAGCCAGCGCAAGCGCAAGCGCCAGTGGTAGTGGCGGTGGTAGAGGAAGCACCAGTGGAAGTGGAAGACCCAGAGGTAAAGGCAAAGACACCGCCACAGTTCTTGAATCTAAAAAAAAACCTCTAGACTTGGCCATTGACAAGTAAAATTTTACTTGAATTATATGTATGCATGTTGGTTAAATATCAACCAACTCGCCCTAGTCGAGCTCAACACCAATGTCCTTGATATTCTCTTTTCTTTGCCCGCCACATACAGCGCACTTTGCCTCCTTTACTAACGCTCTAGAATATACATCCCAGTACATTCATTCTAACCTCAGTTACTAACATCTTTACAACCAGTTTTACTTTGATCTGTTCATCTACTATTATCTACTATTATCTACTATTATCTACTATTATCTACTATTATCTACTATTATCTACTATTATCTACTGTTATCTACTATTATCTACTGTTATCTACTATTATCTACTATTATCTACTATTATCTACTATTATCTACTATTATCTACTGTTATCTACTATTATCTACTGTTATCTACTATTATCTACT
>LUVW01000001.1:948051-1050749 GCA_001661515.1 Capniomyces stellatus | reverse complement strand
TTATCTACTATTATCTACTGTTATCTACTATTATCTACTATTATCTACTATTATCTACTATTATCTACTATTATCTACTGTTATCTACTATTATCTACTATTATCTACATACTATTTTTTTTTTAACTTAACCAAGCTTTATCACTACTTAAAGATAATAAACAAAAAAATAACTCTTCTACTTGCAACAGCTTTGAAAGCACTGACCAATCATAAGTGAGCGTTAATTTCTAAAATATTCTAAAGCTACTGATTTTACCATTACTCTTTATGCTTTGTTGATTCCGTTGTCATTAAACCGCGTAAATAAAATAATAAATAAATAAATAAAATAAACAAACTAATATTAATATATACTTTAATAAACCATCATTAAAACAAAACTAAACTAAATGTACTAGAACTAATTATAAAATGTAAATATAAACAAACACACTATTATTGATAACAAACCCACCGTTTAATCTGGCCTATTTAAATTACGGATTAAACTATTACGCCAACGCTCCTCACCACCATCACCATTCACCACTCCCCATTTCATATATCCTTTTCTACTCTTCATTTCCCAATCTTGGTCCGTAGAACCTAAACATACCCATTCTCCATAAACACTGGTATATTTTGCGTCAGTTCAGCCCAAGTCATCCACTAGCAATCATTATTCACATTACTCCCTATCCCAACTCCGGCATATCCAACATCAGCATTTGACCCCTGGTTATCATTCATATTCACGTTGCCATTGCCATTGTTATTCCCACTATCAAATAGCCCCATTTCAGCACCGCCATACTGACTCATGTAGCTTTTGCCCATCTTTCCTTCGACTCCCACCAAACCCCCGTTTCCACCGTATTCCCCCATATTATTCCCGCTACTCAGCCTATTGTCCATACCTACTCCATCGCCACCATAGCCAACTCCCATGCCCATATTCCCATTTACCCCCATGTTTATTCCAATCCCCATCTGATTGTTCACTCCGTTCATCGACATGCTCTGGCCTGACATGTCCATCCCCATCCCCATCCCCATTCCCATACTCATCCCCATTCCCATTTCCAATGGCAACGAAACACCACCCCCCATGTTCATATCAATACCGTTGATCCCTATCCCCATACCAAGTCCAAAATCATGCATGTTTCCTACTCCCACACCATCTACTAACCCACCCCCATTCACCCCCAAACCCATCCCATTTGTCTCCATCAGCTTCTCGCCGCTATCCAAGGATGTTGTGTTTTTTATTTTATTTGCAACTATCGATGGCTCCCTGTTCATATCTTGTCCCATATTCTCTCCTTTCCCAGCTACCCTGCCTGTTTCCCCACTCTTTCCTGTAATATCTTTCAAGTTGCTAAACCACTGCTCAGACACTCTTCTCCCTATCTTCATCCCCTCCCCCAAACCACCCAAATGATCCATTCCCCCAGATACCTGCTCATCTACCATCTTCCCATTGCCATTGCCATTGGAACTGATATTTGACCCCATGCCGTCGTTGGATGCATTGTTGTCGCTATAGTTGCGGCTAGCACATTTTCCTTCCTCGCTACCTATTGCCTCATACTCGCTTATCAGATTTTCATCACTTCCAACTATCCCTTCGCCACTCACACCGTCCTTATTATTGGAAATCTCCCCGCTATTCCTTGGCACCGTTGATGCCCAATTGTTATAGCTGGACTTTGTTCTGTTTGGTAGCTTGTATAACGAGTTCATCAGTTGGTTCTGTGCGCTCTTTTGGGCCTGGACTTGGCTAGCCAAACTCATATTCCCATCCTGCTGTGTCCAGTTTTCAACTCCATACTTTTCGCCCTCACTACTTCCCTCAATATGGCTGCTTCCTCCGTTATTGCTTTTACCACCATTGCTAGCATCGCTATTCTTTCTTGCATTTTTTCCCTTTATGCCACTGGCCATTCCTGACCTTCCCTCTTCTCCACTTGCCTCGCTGGTTGTTGAAAGGCTAGATTTATTAAACGTGCCTATGCTTCGATAGTGTGATAAGCTATTTCCATCACTCTTTTTGTTCTCTAGCGATGAAAAGGTAAGCTCGGGATTGCTTATATATCTGTTTTTTGTCAACCCTTTACTACCTTGTCCTTTTGAACTCAACGCTAGCCGTGCTCTCTTGTCGCTTTTCAGCGCCTTGGAGCTGCTTCCGTTTTTTGAATCCATCATCATCTCCAACTTTGCTGCCGATAACTCTACCTCAAAGTTTCCCTCAGTCTTAAACTGTTTGTTTCTTTCAAAGCTTTGGCTTTTGTGCATGTTTAGGCTGTTAGGGTTTGTATATCCGTTATTCCACATAGACTCTGTGCTGGACACCGATGTCAACCCAGTTCCTTGTATATTTTCCAGCCTCTGCATCAAATGTGCCTCTTCGTTCATCAGTGGATTGCTTTTCTGCATTCTCAACATGTTGCTCTCCTGTATCATCCTAATCGCATTATGTTGCTGTTGTTGTTGATACATACGTGCTTGTGCCTGCTTTTGCTGCTGTAAAATTATCTCAGCCAAGGCTTCGTTATTTCCGTACTGTTGTTTGGATTGCTGAGCTGATATCGATGACATCCCTCCATCAAACATCTGACACCCATCGTTTCTCCCCATATCACCGCCCATGTGATACATTTGGTTTTGCCCTATTTGTTGATTCTCAATTGAAAATCCCTGACCTCCCATGCCTCCTTCATACCCAAATATACCCGAGTTGTGAACCTCGTAAGCATACCCCATCCCTGGTTTGGAAAACAAAGCTTGGCCCCCGTTTTTGACATCATCTGTGCAAAGAATCGACCCAACACCGCTACTAGATCTCATATCACCATCATTTCCTCGTCCAGACATATCAATACTCGAACACATTCCATTTACTATACTAGACTCCAGATGGTCACTTGCGGATACAATTGTTGGTGTCTCAAACCCATTTTCATTTGGCCCCCATCCTAGTATGTGCTCTGATGATTCTATTAATGTGTTTCCGTTTGACTTGTCCCCAGAGTTGGGATCATGATACTGCTTGGTGTATTTGACCTGTAAATTTTCTGAGCTTGGCCCGTTTGATATTATCTTGTACTCGTTCACAACCGCTAATTTACGCTTAACAAATGAGCCGTTACTGTCAAATCCATACGTTCCATTGTCGTCGCTATTGGTTTGGAGATTAAACATCTTACTGTCAGTTACACTTTCCCACATTGAGATTTTTTTTTGCTAACACTGGACATAAACAAATATTTGGTCATTAAACTGCTTAACTATGTAAAAAAAACTTACTCGTCAGTATCAGCGCTCTCTTTTCTTTTCTATTAATAACAAATACATATCCTCATTTTAAATCAGAACATACAATATACCTGTACACCACAAAATGATATAGCATGTATTACTAAACCTATCTTACCCTTGACTCGTTTGTCAAAAATCTCTTGGACATGTATCTGGAAAATAGCTCTTCTGCTGTCTCGCTTGATGAGTACTAGGTTCGGTTTATCAACAAAGTATATTTAGCTTTGGCTTCACTCGACTTTACCAAGTCAATTTTTTTTTAAATTTTTTTTCAAAGCAAGTTTTAATATGAGAAGAGAAGTTGGATATTATATATGCCTAAACGTCATCTGACTCATCCAACTTGCACAATCGCTTGTATTAACTGCAGAATCGATTACTTTTATAGGTTTTACTTACGACATGGCTGGCATTCTTGGTATCAAACACTACAAGTGCAACTTTAACACCACACAAAACGCTTAGCTCGTGGGCCTTCTTTATCAATCCTGATCTCCTACGAGCAAAGGTTACTGTCTTTTGCCTTGAGTTCTCAATTTCTTTTATCTAATTTTACACCCATTTTAGCTCTTGTGAGTAAGCTAGCATTCATCAATTGCTGCAAAACTATCCAGCAATCAGCCGATACATACACCAGTTCAAATCGTTTGCATTTCGCCGTATACTACATTTAACCAAAGACTTACATTTATTTTCTTACGCCCCATTGTATCTCTGATGTGATTGGGTTGATAGGCTGCTGTACTGGCTTTGGTTCCTGGTAACTATCCGTATCCACCCTAAATTCTTTTGGATTATCAGACGATCAAGGTGTATATATCCTGCAATAAGTTGTAATCTTTTTAGTTTGGCTGCCGGAAAGTAATATTGCTCCCTGTATTGTTGTTTTGGTGCAGTTTTTTGAACTACAAGTTTGGTGAGTACGGTACGAATTACTGTATCTTCAATCGGGCTTGGCTTTATAAGCGATGCCAAATGTATAAACTCGATTTTAGCTTATATTTAAGCTTTTTTTTGGTTTGGCGTTTGTGTATATATATATATTTGAATATTTATATATGTTTATTAATAATAGCAAAATGTTATAACTTAATCTTGCTGATAAAAAAGTGTTTTTTTTAGCTAGAGTATCTTGTACAGCAGTCTTAACATCGATGTATTATACGTTTGCAGATGTGGATTTAAAAAAATAATATTAAATATTAGCAAAAAAAAGCCAGTGTCATAATCCGAAAAAAAAAAACAAAGCCCTAAAAAAATAATTGCTATAGATATATCGAATAATTATCAAATCCTTGTGATTTATGTATGAACTGGAGTGGTATTGTGATAAACCTCAGCAGTAGTTGTTAAAAATAGAACGTTAAGGCCTCTTGAATTTTGAAGCTTGAGCCTAGAAAAAGTTATTAAAAGAATATTTTTTTTGGGCCTTTTTACTCTTATCCGTTTACATTTATATAGATTTGTAATAAGATGTTAATCCTATTGCCCAAGGAGCAAGAATCCAACTAAATAATTTATATTCTATCATGCAGCTTCATTCCGGCACATTGGAATTTTGTGAATATACTTATCAACAATAGGTATTTCCAAGAATCGACAACTCTAAGGGCTGCTAGTCCAAAATGCTATAAATACATTTTATCTTCAAGCGTCTCTTTGATTTGGCATATATTGGCGGGGTAAAAAATGGCCAATTTCATATTTTGGTATTATTGTCTGAATTACATTGTGCGATATTCAGCTTTAACGAAACAGGCTGGCATGTTAATTACCTTTTGATCATAGATTTATATATGTACCTACAAACCTTTAAAGCTCAAGTCAGCCCAAAGCATCAACAATTGCAGTAAAGATATGTAATATCATATGTACTATTATTAGGCCAACTTGAATATCCAGCCCCTTTTATCTGCTACATTTTCTCTCAACTACGATGTGTGGGGTCAACATAGTTTAGCAAAAAAAACAACAATGTATTGTACTAATCTGGTAGTATAAAATGACTTTTGATTGATAACCAGGTTGTTTTTTAGCATTTTTTTTTAGTGCATTTACTATTATTCATTTTTCCACTTTGCACATTGTTGGCTCTTGAACTACTAATCCAGTACGAAGGGTCAAAGTTAATGGCTTTGGAATCGAATAGCTACAACTAAAGTCGAGAGGTTATGTTTGGATATTGGACTAACGCTATGTTCTTCCTCTGTTCAAATGCTTTGTCAATGATGATGGTATGCAGCTTTGATGAGTTTTACAATAGCAACCAAAAATACTCATTAGCATTTCAGCTTATAGCATTTCGGCTTACAGTATTTCGGCTAATAGTTCTTGGCTTATAGTTTTTAGCTTATAGTTTTTAGCTTATTGCTTTTGGTTCTGTCCTTGTTATTTACTTTGGTGTTTGTTTGTGGCCATAATTCAAATTGGAAAATGTAGTGTTATATTTATCCCATTCGTTTCTGATTATGTGCGTAAGCTCACGTTTTTTCTTTGGAATACGCACACACACACACACACACATACACACAAAACTACTGAGCACTGAATCGCCAGGAGCACTTGCATGTGTATATTTACCCAATATAATATTGGTGACCATGTACATCACTTTTATTCCACAATGGAGTGCAATAAAATCTGGGTCTAAATTCCAAACTTTCTAAACATAGCCACATCTTTTATTAGAGTCCCCAAAAGTAAATACGCATCTGATCTGGGAAATACATGCTAAATTGGGCAAATGCCAAACAGAACAATTATACATTCAGTATATTCAAATAGGTACGCTTCTTTTGATACACATACTGTATTTTTATACACCGACTAGACTGTTTAAATGATAAAGAGCTTGTCAATATCTCCCCATCTTGGAATGTATTTTAAATCAAACGCTGAGTATATGTGAAATAACGACGGCCACAACAATACGCTTATAGTGGTGGTAGGGGCATCAACATCTAATTTGGTAGGAACAAGATGCTTTGAAGTCGGAATAACCAGCATGTTCTTTTCTGTGATATATATATTAATGATGCTATTAATAACAACAGTTTCCTTTAAGAGCTATGCAAATTGGACTGTGCCAGAGATACGTCCACTGTTGCCTAAATCCGTATTTATTGCTGTATTAACTTATGAATCGCATTAAGGATTAAGGCTAAAGATAACAATTAATACTGGAAAAAAACTCCTCCCATCTATTTATAGATGGTGGGTTTATATATATAAAGAAAAACAAGCTCAGCAAAAGTTTGGCTCTCACTAAAGCGTGGTGATGCTCAGCACAACCAAACTACAATCGTTGCCTCTTTCCAATACCGTATCGACATGCCCACAATTAGCATTAAATATTGTTTTTTATTGAGGATTAGAGGATATAGTTGCTACCTTATATTTACTGCTAGCTCAGTGAAGCGGAAAAACAATAGCAGCCATATGTATTATGTTTATACAACCGATCTACCCTAGCTCAAACCAAAATAAACTGCAAATAGTCGCAGCAAGTAATACATACCGTATTATTTTCATTCTAGTTGAAAATATTACAGGTGCGTTGTGTGTGCTACTTCAATTCCATTAGCATTATAAAAGATATCCAAAGATATGTCCAAAAATGAGAACGCGGTGTCTATGCGTTATGTTTGCAAAAGCAGAACAAACGCGTTGGTAGAGCATTAATGCTTTTTTAAAAAAAAAAAAAAAGAAAAAACGAAGAAAAAAAAGCCCAGAACTAGTAACACCCATATTTAGTTTTATGTTGTTGATAGAAGGACAGTATAAGTATTATATTGATATTAACGAAAATATAATAAAATTTAAAATAAATAGGTTATATATAAAAGGCAGTTTCAAGAAAAGTAATATTTATTACAAAATAAGACACTTGCACCCCCCGGCAGAATCTTCAGACGCTCTTTGACCTGGACCGTTAGCTCCTGCGGCACCTTGGTTGGCTGTAGCAATATCTTTGTTATAACGACGAATTTCACGCACAAGATCATAAAACGCTGAATTTACATTGTGGTTGGATTTAGCGGAAGTTTCCAAAAATGGACATCCAAAGCTTGCAGCCATGTCACTGCCCTCTAATCAATCAACAGATGTTTTTAGCAATTAACTTGGCGTTAGTAAGTATAATAATAAGGCAAACCAAAGCAAACCAAAGCAGCGAAAGCCAGCTGAGGAATTTGATTAAGAAAGTATAGTCAAATGACAATTACCCTGAGTTGAAACTTGACGTTCGTTCACCAAGTCGCATTTGTTGGCACAGACAATTATAGGGAAGTTATCGCGATCTTTGACACGCAGGATTTGTTGTTGGAAGGTTGGTATTTCCTCGAAAGAGTTCCTCGAGGTGATGCTATAGACAAGCAAAAAGCCCTCTCCTGTACGCATGTACTGTTCACGCATAGCGCTATAAAGCAAATCAAAGAGTATTTGTTAGTACTGACATTATAAAAAATAAGTAAATAAGCAAACGAACAAAAGAATTAAAAAAAAGCGACAATGTACCTATATTCCTCTTGACCGGCTGTGTCCAAAACGTCAAGCATTGCTGTCTCATCGTCAATTACACACTGCTTGCGGTAAGAATCTATTGCCAAGTTTTTCCAAAATGAGCATGATTGCTGTTATTTGCTGAAGGGACAATCCTTGTATCGCGAAAACCGCCAAAGATAATAATATAGGAAGCGACAGTACTGCTATGAATTAATGTGTTAAATGTGCCAAAGTTTACCTTCAATAGTGGGATCATATTCATCCACGAAATGTGACTGTATAAATTGAATCGTTAAAGCCGATTTTCCAACGCCTAAAAGTGCATAGGAGGAATGAGTTAGTGAATGTCAATGAATAGGTAAATGCAAATAGGTTTGTTAATCCAACTTTGTGCAGGACTTACCACCACCACCTACAACTACAAGTTTGTATTCATAAACAAATTGTGATTTTGACATTGTTGTATAGTATTTCTAATTCTTAGTTTCCTATTTGATGAGAAGAGGGGAGGGTATAAAAGTATGTTAGTATGTACAAGTGCAATTATATCCGTCTTGTAATCCAAAGCGGTATGATTAAAAGCAAAATGAAGTAGCATTTAAAAGTAAAAGTATCTTAGTTTAAAGTATTTATAAAAGATCATGTCTAAAAAATTGGAAGGGAGGAGGGAGCACGATGAGCCAGGGTATATAGAAGACTTACCAGACAAATTACAATGGTAATATATTAAATCCTTGATCAACTTCGCCAATCTATTGTAAAATAATCGATATGCAGAGTATGTTGATTAGCCAGAATAAATGTTATATAGTGGTATTGCGACAACTGTAGCTATTTCCCGTCTTTTCTGATTAAGCTCAAGTATAGATGTCAATGAGTAGAGTGTGTTAGTTACATTTGTTGTTGAGCCTTTAAGGTTATTTCGGATGTTTTGAATAAAGGTACAATCTGTGTTTATGACTTATTTTTTTTTAGAAAAAAAAACAATATACTTTAGTAATAGATTGTGATAGTTTTGCTAAAAAGTCAGATTTTAAAATACGCTACTTAGTGCAATTAGGTGCAGCTTAGTGAAGATTGAGGATTTTAATTGTTTGATAACCCTGTTTTATCACAAAAAAAAACCCTATTATTGCAGTAAAAATATTGGTATTATTATACTGTTCAATAAATAAGCTATTTGGTTTTATGCATAAAAAAAACCAAAAGCTTGCTTTTTCGACAACATTAAAATTTACTGGTTTGAATTTTTTTTTTTTGTTCTATAATTTTGTAACTACCGAAGCTAGGAATTAGCACGAAAATAAACTGTCGAGTATTAACAAAAAAACAAGCATAATTTAGGTTTGCTAGTAAAGTTCAACTGCAAAATGCAAAATTGAACTTTTATTCTAGTAAACACTGTTCACCAATTGTTGAAATTGGTTCAGTTCTATAAAGGCTCCAGCCCAAAATAATCAGCCTACTCAATAAATAATATTTAGACAGTTTATTTCTAGTAGTACAAATAATTTCTGATTAATAAATACGAAATTGTCTTAACGATTTATTGGCGCCTCGTTTTAGTAAATAACATTTGTCCAATGGACTGGAAGGTATACTTATGCTAGTTTTCATTATTTCGTAAACATCAATAAACTGAATACAAAATAAGCTTCAAACATTAGCAATTTTAGAGTAATTTTTCATGAAATGGATATTATTTTAGCCTCTAGAACTAATATCAAACAAAATAACTTTTATATAAATGCAAACAAAACAGGTATAAATGTATATAAAAAAAAATGGTGAACAGTGTAAACTACACCTCAAACTGTTTAATCAACACCATACTTTGTTTTTCACACTCAGCCCACTTTTAAACACCTAGCAACCTTTAAAGTCTTGCCACCTTCTTTAACACTGTTCCTTTTCTCCTCTTCCCTTTCTAGTAGGATATGTGTCAGTGCTATTTAAGGGCGTCTAATGTTGGCCTCAAGAGCCGATTAAGCTCTGTATCTGCGCAGCCGTTTATATTGGTTCTGAAGTTATAGAAAATAATAATCACTTTTGCATTGGCGTTACACTTTACTACATTAAGATATTGAGAGGTACTATGACTCTATTTTGTTCACTTAGACATCGTATTTTCGGTGCATCCAGACTCAAAGTAATATATATCAACCAAACTTAAAACACTCTGACTAGCAAACTAGGTCGATCTTTTTTTTTTCTATTGCTTCTTTTAAAGCTTACCATATCCAGCTTTTGTTTTTGGAACTGTCTTGTACTAGAAGCAAAGTAATAAGCTAGGCACTGGCCCAAACTCACAGCACGCGATGATTGGGTGACTGCTGATTTTATGTACCATACGTAGCCAATTATTTAACAAAATTGACATATTTTTTGTTTACATTTAATGTATGCATTGCTCAAATGTAAATGCTGCTTTAACTAGAGTATTACTCAAAACTAAAATAAATAAAAAGTATCACTCGATGAGGTGATAGGGAGATTGGTAGTTTACACTACTCGGTATAAACAAATAAACCGCTTTTTAACTTTTAAACTGATGACACTTACCACAGCACAACTTGAGACACACCTTGATATTCCGTAAAAATGTCTATTGGCGCCATTGTTTAACGTTTGTAAGCGGCAACCAAGGAGTAAGTGGTATACGGCAAACTCAACTGAGGAGATGCCGTGTAAATTATGAAACGACAGTTACATTTATCAACAAAGTGATGCTAAGTCCACCGCCCACAAAATGAAATGAGCATTTAAGCCTACACATGGCCAAGTATTCAAGTGACTATGACGCCATATAATATTAGCCTTGTGTTGCAGCAGACTGTCGTCAAAACCATCTGCACCACTAGGAGCCCCGTCAACTAAACTATTTTAAACTGAGATTTACCTATTTGATTGTTTTTATTAGTATATAGATTCAACCAAAAGTCCTATCTGGCCACTTTTTGTTTTCCTATCCTTTAGCTGCAACGTCTCATTTTTTTTTTATATAGTTTGGTAGTTTGCTTGGAGAAAAAAAAAAGTAGAAATTCAACTGATGAATCCCTTGATCATAAATTATTAATATTATACAAATCTCTGAGAATATTGTTTTTCCCATTAAATTTTACAAAATACTTTGTAAAAATCTATAATTTTAAAATTAAAATCCTATAGCACAGATTACAAAATCACAACAAAGTTAGTGGCCATAAGCTCA
The DNA here is from genome assembly GCA_001661515.1 of Capniomyces stellatus. NCBI lineage: Eukaryota > Fungi > Kickxellomycota > Harpellomycetes > Harpellales > Legeriomycetaceae > Capniomyces > Capniomyces stellatus. The sequence continues at coordinate 1,039,732 of LUVW01000001.1, read as the reverse complement.
GCTCCCACTTGAATATTTTGCAAATGACAATATAACAACTAAGGATCTTTGCAACAAGTTAAAGTACGTCGAATTAAAGGAGTTACAGTCCCAAATTAGGCTTTGTTGTAAAATTATACGTCATATACTGCTGCTTCTTGCTGTAAGCGAATGACGTACAATTTTGAAAGTCAAAATTTGGTAATTTATAACCCACTCTAATCTCACAGAGGTTAGTGGGCAAGCTTCTGGGAGAGAAGTTAAAACAACCAACCGCCAAAATTCTCAAGAATCCTGACACCCTCAGCACCAAAACGATACTGGCAACAGCGTCGTTTTTGGAAGCTATCCACAAACCCCGTTACTTGATCCTGCCCAGACTTAAAGTAGTATCGATCTCTCTGAACCAATGCCCATCGGGTACGGACAATCTGGTTGATCAAAGGGATGTTGGTTAATAGAGTTGTTTATCATATCAAGATTATCATGTCAAGATAGCAGTACTTTATAGTATTGTTTAGTATTTTTTAATACTGTATTTTATTTTGTATTGATTCTGTTGCGAATAGACCACATAAATAAAGTAATTTATAAACACAATCTTGTATTTTTCTTTTGCTTTATTTGGCAAAGAATTTTTTTTATTACTGATATTTATTAATATGAACACCAATAAGCACAAAAAGACGTAGATATCAGACTTGATAAAATAAATAAATTGTTATACTCATAACTATACTACGCATATTATATAAACCCAAAACAAGGATAATACCAATATCAACAACATCAACAGTACCATATTGGTGCTTCAGCGAGTAACCAGCTTATCAATCATTAAAGTGAAACGGTACTAGAACCAGGATAACATCCGAGTACTGCCCACTTACTTGATACTAAGTACTTGGCAGGTGCATACCCTAAATATAATTCGATCCCCGTTTTCTGTCAGAGCCAGCTTGAATAAAACCATGGCTGATCATCCTGGTGGCCGGTTACTGGGCTATTAAAGGCTTTAAATCGATACATCATACATTGAATATAGTTGGATTAGTCACCGGTATCAACAATTCTACATTTTATATGAGCTGCATAGCTACATAGCTATATTGCGATTTTTATGACTACATTTTTACTTGTAAATATTTCTTGACCGACTTGTGAATACAAAAGCCCTGTTCCTATTGAAATCAAACCTAGTTGAGTGTTAATATTGATATTGAAATGGACGGCTTGATTTTATTTAACTGGCAATATAATAAAAAAGGCAAACAGGAAAAAAGAAAAGGCGCAAGTTAATAGAAATTAACGTAGATCAAAGACTTTAGTTCTTTTTTATTATTATTATTATTGATATTTACAACACTGAATGTTTATAGCATCAATAAAAGTTATAAATAAACCAAGAGAAACAATAAGTGTTAATCATGAAGTACTGATTACAAAGGTAGGACATGCTATGTACTGTGTGTAGTAATAAAATCAAGTGCTTGATAGATCCAAACAAGAGGTGAACAAGATATGGGTAGGATGTGAATAGGATATGAATAACAAGTGAATAATAAGTGAATAATAAGCGAATAAGAGTTGAATTGACTACAAGTTGAGCACAAGTCACTCAACTATCACTGGCGCATACAAGATATAAATACACAACAGTAAATCTTGGAGTTAAAATAAAAGTTCATAATAGTAAAAATAAAAGCCAACTGATACAACTTTCCCAAGTCAAGCACTGAGATATTGAAAGGGGTATGATACCACGTTACAAAATAGTCGTATTGGGGGCTCAAGGTATATCAAAACACATAACTATACTCGATTGAGACAGCATACTGCCTGAACCATAGAGTATAATTGCTGTTGGTGGGACATGTATGTATAATATTCTAGCACAGGATTAACATAGTTGTTTGGCTACTGTACAAACCCAACCGATAATAAAGGTGTAGGAAAGTCATCATTGATAATTCAGTTTAACAAAAAGATGTTTACGCGACAGTATGAGCCAACGTATGAAGGTAAAATTCAAACAGTGATGTGGATAGATATATTGAAGAAACCACAAAGCAGTAGCAATACACGTTAAAGTTTGATCCATACAAAATGGGTGGAAATTGTAAGGATATGCTGATCCACTATGTTTGGGTTTCGAGAAACACACTTAGTGCGAGTTTGCGTAATACGCTAAACCAGCTTGGCTACCGTTTAACTGATAATTCTAGACAAATATGTAAAGTATCATTTTATGGATGGAAGAGAAGTTAGACTGGAAATACATGATACTTCAGGAAAAGTTGGTAATCGAATGGAGAGCGTTGGCGATATAAAGTCTGCCGATGGGTTGATAGTAGTTTATAGCGTCACATCAACAAAATCAAAAGCCGAGGCTGAGAGGATTATTGATATGGCAAAAACACTGAGGGAGGGAAAACCGTTGCCATTATTGATAGTAGGCAACAAGATTGATAGAACTGGTTGTCGAAATGTAGGGTTTTATGGTAAAAATAAGCAAATGGATATATAAGCAATGTACAAATAAATGTACAAATAAACATAAAAGCAAATATGTAAACAAATATACAAATAATTGTACAAGTAATAAAATGTGGTTTGGTTGTATGAATTTGTTCACTCTTCGAGAACAATTTAATGGAGTGTAAAGCGGGGGTGAAGAATTAAACATCCTGGAATTTATATTAAAACAAGCTGACAATTAAACACCAAAAAAGTAGACGGAAGACAGTTGGCGATAAAGTACAATGCACCTTATTACGAAACAAGCGCAAAGGCAGGAATAAACACAAACGAAGTGTTCAGCAGATGTGTGGAGCAGATTGATGAGTTTGACGAGTTGAATCACAAGCACAATAACAAGAAAATGGCAAAGTGTAAGAACATTTTTGGGATTATATATCAATAAAGTTTGCAAGAATGCAGGACATATGATGTTATGTAATAGGTTGATCATTTATTTATTTTCCAAGAAAAGAAGTGAGGCGATGAAATGTAGCTACAAAACATTTTTGAAGAAAAAGAATAAGGTCGTCAGTTTTGTAATGTATCGTTGTATAAAGAAAGTTTGTTAATTGAAATAGATGTCAAAAGGAAAAAAGGCTCTAAAACAAATCTCGTTGGTAGAATGAAGAAAGTCCTAGAAATGTTTATAAAGAAAACAAACTATATAGTCAACTCATACTGAGACACCATATTTCTCTTCCCTTTCTTCTACTCCGCTTCTCTTTTTCTGGACCAGTGTATGTGCTGATCGTGATGAATGATAAAGCTTTGTTGATTTATTAGATATATTATTTATCTAGCTCCAATGTATGCGGGACATCCCACACAACCCATTGCCAAAAACACACTAAACTCAAAAATGGTTACAATGAAGAGTAAGGAAATGTCTGAGTATAAATAAACCATAGTGACCCATGTTATGACGATAATAATAATAATAATGATAATTTTAGGAAATAAACGGCCGCTAAATGATAAAAGCAGCAAAGTAGGAGACGGAAAGATTGACAAAAAAAAAGAGGGGGTGATAATAAATAAGTCTTACAATCAAAAAAAAAAAAAANAAACAAAAAAAAAAAAAAGGAAATAGACCCAACACAATAGGTAATTATTAGCAAATAGAGAATCAATGATAGAAAAAGCAAGGTAGAAAGGTAAGGGGAAAAAAAGAAAAAGTAAATAAAAGCTAAGCAGGGCAACTTATATTAAACCCAACGAATCGTTCTTTTCATTAGATTCATATTCAGCGATTCTAGAAAGCTGGGCATTTCGTTGTGAGTCTTGCCACCTATGTACATTGGCGATATTATGAATCTTGAATCCGAATATTTTAGGCACGTATCGCTGGACTTCGCCTGAGGGCAAAGGCTTAAGTGAGGGGTAGGCCTGGAACAGCATGTGGGGAAAGCTGGTTCCGAAATAGGCGCCGTCAATTGAACAGTGGCGCGACGATTTGGGATGGTACACATCCTCGCAGCGACAGCAGTATAGCTTTACCGAGACTTCGTTAGGAACATCGGTTATTCCAACGGGCAATAGCGGCTGTTGGATGCAGTAAACCCTTGGACAACGGCCAAAGTCGCCATGCTTGTATTTGTCAAGCTAATAGCCAGAATGGAGGTTGTGTAAATAGATAAAACAAAAGATAGATGGGCGGTAAAATAAAATAAAAAATAAAAAAAGACCATCAAGTTGGAAATATAAGTATTGATCAAGTGATATGTTTATACTAAAGACATGTTATATTGACTGGACAGATGTGTTGTTCTAGCTTTTACCATTTTTACCAAACCACGAGTGGTGATGATGTACCGGGCATGGATCAAACCGTATAAATGTTTTGCGGAGCGCTCAATGACCTTGCCTTGCTCCTCGTCATAAGCATCTTCGTCTAAATCAAACAAGTTGAAGTTAGCACGCCGTTATCATTAACAATATCAATAACAAATAAAGTGTAGGTTGAAAAATCAATTCAAAAGTGGCAATATATTGGTTTATGTGGGTGGGTGGATGGTTGGGTGGTGAAATTACCTAGTTGATCGGTGATGAGCTCCATTGCCTGTTGATAATGGGCAACTTCCGATTGTAGACCGGTAAGATTGAATCGATCGAGAATGTATTCTTCGTCGATTTCGCAAAAGTACTCGTTGCCCTTGGTGTTTAGAAACCATTCGACCCAGTATTTACAAAAGTCGGACTCTGAGTCGCTAGCGTTTGCCGATGCCACTGTAAAGTAAATGTAAAAGAGGATTGTGAATAGAATTAAATGAGGTGTGGGGAATATCGATTGAGAATGATTAAACTCGGTAGATTGAAGATTCAATTAGATTCAAAAAAAAGAGTAAACAAGAATAATGAAGCCGTCGAACAATTTCTCATGAAATTTGCTTCAGATTTTCAAAATTTCCAATGTTTTATTGTAATGTTTAGTATATAGGAAGTATAGTCCACTTACTGTTCCTTTCTTTATAAAAAAAATCAAGGTATATGAAGGCTTAAATTCTTTTAGACTGGTGTAAAAAAGGACTAACTAAAAAGAAAATGAGGTTATAGATTAAGCAAAGATTGATGGCGAAAGAAAAAAAAAACAAGCAGATTAAGTCAGCAGAATAAAACAAACAAGAAAAATAGCTGAAAGAGGAAAATGATATACTTGTAGCGTAGTTTAATTAATGGGACTATTTTTAAGTTGCTTTGTTATTGATTGCTTTATATTTACCATTTTCATACGTGGAATAAACAATAGTTAATTTTAATCTTGCTTATTATTAACACATAACGTGAAATAATAAACAAAGCCTGTACCGCCAAAAAAGGATGGAAAAAAAAAAAAAAAAAAAAAAAAAAAAAANGGAAAAAAAAAAAAAAAAAAGAAAAAAATTAAAAGTGTTAGGTTATTCCAGCCAGATAATAAAAAGGTTGAGTTTGACAAAAGTATGCCAAGCGGTAACATTGTATTTAATGAAGGAATTTGAAAAAAGTGGGAAATGGAAAATGGAAAATGGAAAAAGTAAAAAAAATGGAAAAAAAAAAAAGTCAGCAATAGTGGAATAGAATAATAAAAGCATAAATGGGTAAAGAAAGATTTTGTTAAAATAAAAATAAAAAGTAGAAAGAATGGTGGTTTTAGGACTTTGAGTTTATAAAGACTCAATACCATCGTGCCATTTGAGACTAGGCAGGAGACTCTTCATTTGGTAGCGGTAAAACTTGCGGTAAGAAATCAGGTTGTTTCCAACAACAGATCTGCTCAGCCACGAACAGTAAGCATTGTCAGACCTGCTCCAAACATCCAATCGACTCAAAGAACTATCAGAGGCAAACATAAACAGCTTGTAGAGTATGGACGAACTGTTCTGGTCACTCCCGCCAATCCCCGAACCAGCGTTGCGACTGCCGTTTGTGCCAGAGTTTGCATTTGCAGTGTTGCTGATCATGTCAAAGTTGATATTTTCTGGATACGCTATCAAGTTCAATGCACCAAACCCACCCTTCTCAGCAACCCCGTTGGTATTCCCACCACCACTGGCCTGTCCACTCGGATTGTTGACGTTGTTCAGGTACGATTTTAGATAGGAGTTCATATCTGCAAACGACGTTGACAGCACGGATTTTGACGAGTCAGGCATCGACATTGTGTGGTTATACGCGTTTGTTGGTGTTGGCGACAACTTTATAAACTTGCAGTCAGACAGCTGCTCGATTTGATGGATCAAACTGAAGGTAGAGTCTGAGAGGCTTGCTAGGCTTGAAGAGTTGATTAGCGTGTTGAATATACTTGGTTCGTTTTGGGGATTGGCACCACCATTGATGTCACCACCATTGGTGTAGCCATAGCTATAACTGTTGCCGGTATTTGCACCTACATTTACATTTGGGTTTGTGTTTGTGTTTTTGATGTTTTTGTTTTTGGTAAAGTAAGCATTGCTGGGATTGAAGTTTGATCTATAGTTTCTATACATATTGTTTCCATTCACATTCACATTTCCACCTCCACTTCTGCTTCTACTTTGACTGCTGTTGGCATCGTCATTGTGATTGGTGTTATAAGCGGTACCAGTGCTTGGCTTTACAGGCAATACAACCACCGAGGGCATGTAATAGTGGCTGCTATCTTCATCTAACGGAGAGTAGATGGAGCTGGTCAGCGGGCAACCGCGCAAATCGAGTTCTGTCAGCAGGGTCAGGCCAGAAAGCAACTCGGAAAAGTAAATGGGCCAAAGAACTGGTCTGTGCACGCTGTCTGGTGCAAAGAAAAGACCATTCCTGGCTGTGTTCTTCAAGTTGAGATCGTTGCTGTTTGTGTTGTAAACGCTGTTTTGGTAGGCATGCTGGTCGTTGTAAGACTCGTAGGGGATGATTTGTGGGTATGTGTTGATCATGTGGTTTGCAGCTGAGAGTGCGTAGCCGGTGTTTGCAAGGTTTGCCATGCCTGTTTGTTTGTGGTGGTAGCTGCTTGCACAGTTGGTACAGCCAATGGCAGTAAACTGGCACCTCAGCACCCGCAGTTTCTTGCAAAGATTGATGGTAACAGGCAAATTATGCAAAGAAAGATTGCCACTGACATTCAGTACCTCCAAGTTAGGCAGTGCATTTCCAATATTAAACGGCAGCTCGGAAATCCCGCAAAACTCCAGTTCTAATCGCGACAAAAAGGGCAACATTGGCAAACAACCACCCAATACAGCCTTGGATCTTGGAATCGACGGGTTGTCATTGTTTTTGTTAATGCTGTTATTACCATTGCTACCACTGTTGCTGTTATTGCTGTTGTTGCTGAATTGGACTTTGCGGTTTGTTACTGTCAATGATCTCAATGAAGTAAACGACTCAAGGTTCAGAACTGTTTCCTTGTTTATTGTTTTTGAGTTTCCACGAACTGAAAGAGCCTGGCATGCTCTCAACTGTGCAATGCTGTTATCGTTTGTATAACTCATATTCTCATATGTGTTATTGGCATCGCGGCCAATAAACCTTCCATCGACGCTCTTTACACCGCTATTGTCCCTTGGACCAAAAGTAGTCGTTTTGTGGTTATTTCTGTTGTAGAGCATATTTATATTCATGTTGTTGATGTTGTTGATGTTGGGATTAGAAACAGAAAAGTCAAATTCATTGGCGTTTAATCTTCCATTGTTGCCAATAGAACCAACCAAACACCCATCAAGTAGCAGAGTCTTGAGGTTGGGCAGCAGGCTGGGCGGAATCACATCTTCCAAATTCCCACCACCCGACCTTAAAAGTCGAGGATTGTCAACCAAATTTAAACCTCTAAGTCTCTCCATTGGCCTCTTCAACGTCCACCGCCTAATGTCATTTGCTTCCAGACTTACATACCTTAGCTTGGTGAACGCATCAAGGTTTGACAACACCTCGATTCTGTTGTTGCACAGATCTATTTCCTCCAGCTCAGGAACTTGCTCAACTGTCAGATCAATCTCAGTGATAAAGTTGTCCTTTAGCCCAAGTGTCCTCAGTCTTCTGCAGCTCTTCAAGCTCTGCGTACTCCATATTTGGTTTCTGTCCAGTATCAGCACTCTCAAATGCAACAGTCCCGAAAACACTCCAATATCGCTGATTTGATTCTCGCTCATGTTGATGTACTCTAAATGCGGCAGCCAGTCCTTAAATCCCTCATTTCTGCCCTCAAAACTCCCCTGCGCCTTGCCAAACGAAAACCAATTGTTTCTTGCCTCCAGCGACACCAGATTGTACGGAATCCCCTCAATTCCTGACACCTTGTTGTTGCTCAGGTTTAGCGAGTCCAGGTCTGGCAAATTCTCTGATAGCCCATCAAGCCTCCGAATTCCACACCCGCTAAGATTCAGCGTTGTTAGCGACTCTGTCCCATTGTTCCAATTAAGCATCTTGCCCATTATCGTGTCTGCTGATACCCCCTTTTCCTTTCGCTTTCTCTTTTCCGCCTCGCGTCCATCCGTATAGTAATTCGAATTGCCCCCATCTCTACTATTATTGCTATCACTTTCACTTTCATTATCGCTCTCACCATCACCATTGATGGCGTTATTATCATTGTTATCATTGTTATTATTGATATTGTTATTGTTATTGTTATTGTTATTGTTATTGTTATTGTTATTGATATTGTTATTGTTATTGTTATTGTTATTGTTATTGTTATTGTTATTGCTGCCACTATTCTTGAACTTTTTGAAATCACCATCTCTATTCATATCTCTATTCATATCTCTATTCATATCTCTATCACCACCTTCATTGTCATTTCCAAACTTTATTTCCTTTTGCTTTTCTCTTTCAATCTCCTTTTTAATCTCATTCTCATTCTCGTTTTCGTTTTTATCCGATTCGATACTCTTTATACTTTCTATACTTCTGATACTGTATCTATTTTGGTCGTCATTACTCTTATCATTTTGATCCAAGTGTCCATGCTCAACAATACTAAAGCTTATATCCTGAATGTTCTCTTCGTTCAGGTCACTGTCACTCCCACCTTGATTCATTACTTGGTTTCTACCTTGATTTGCACTGGTTCTAATCAATAAATTCTCCTCTCGCAACAAATCGACTCTTTTTACATTATCATTATCGTTATTGGTGTTAATATTGGCGTTAGTATTGGCGTTAGTATTCGTATTCATATTCGTATTCGCGTTGACTTCTGGCTTTTTGTTCCTCAACACGGCATGATTGACAACTTGAGTATGGTTATCTTGGCTTTGATGATAGTTTTCATAAGCCAAATTTAAATTAAACTCGACATTTTCGTACTTTCTATATCCTCCCGGTGCTGTCCCAGGTCTTATTGACCTAGACATTCTATCGTCGATATTATTTCCCCTTCCAATTTCATCTACATTCCTATCACCGTCCCAAACATTGTTGTTGTTGTTGTTGTTGTTGTTGCCTTTACCATACCCATCAGTTGTATTAGTAGTAGTGTTAAAGTTAAAGTTAATATTGTTGATACTCCTATCTACACCAATGTTGTTGTAAGCCTCGGGCTTATGCACGTTCATTTCCCACCCATCAGTGCTTGTTGGTCTGTTTGTGTCCACTTCAGCTGGTTTATAAAACCCTTTAACACCAACTGTATTCCCCCGTCTGCCCCGACTCCCAAGCTTAACGCTGCCATACTCGTCATTTGAGTACTCGTTTACGTTTACCCATCGATTAAGTCTTTTGTCCAACACCATATTTCCAACCCGTTCAGGTAACGGATCCTTAAAGTCGCTGGGTGTTATCAACAATGGCATGGATCGATCTGCCCCCTTTATGTTCGGATACATTCCACCCTTGATCCTCTCTCGCTCCTCCTCCTCCTCCTCCTCCTTCTCCCTCACCTCCTTTGCCTGACTCCTTTTGTGTTTCTCATTAAAGTCTGGCACATTGGTGTATACCTTTCCATCGTTTACTAGCTCTGCATACCTAACGCTACCTCTATGGAACTTTTCTGCAATCTGCATCGAGTTTAAATTCACCTCTTTACCATTGCTATTACTACTACCACTGCTCCTTTTGTTTGTATTTGCTTTTAGATTTGCTTTTGCATTCGCATTAGCGTTTGTTCTTGTTTTGGTTTTTTGCTTTGATTTCAAACTAAGTTCTGCCTTCATCTGTATAAAGCTTTGTTCGCTAAACATATATGGCTGCGACATCGCACTTCCATACTTTCTCATCCCAAACACCTTTTCAGTCCGAACACTCTCCGACATCTTGTACCCTTCATTCAACCCCCCCAATGCCCTTTGTCCAAGCCTTGGAAAGTCTGAATTTATGTCCGGTCTGTTATCATACGCACTGAACTTGCGGAGTATCTGCCCATTTCCTTGCATATACCCGCTTGACTTGTTTCGTTCCTTTGGCTCTATCAAAAATCCAATTTCTGATTCTAATTCTGCCCCTATCCTTGACCCTGACTCCATTCCCGATTCACTTTTGTACTTGGGCTCCGCAAAATTCCCAAATGCTATAGATCCATACCCTTCCTTCTTATTCGCTCTACCCTCTTCTCTCTCTCTATCTCTCTCTCTCTTTATTCCCGACTCTGCTGCCAGAAAACTCTCCAAGTGATTGTTTGACGCCTTAGCAGCCAATATCTTATACTCATGTCCCAGCTCACGATTGTAATGCTCATCAACCTTACTTTGTCCCCTATACCCTTCTACTCCAGCTCCAACTCCAGCTCCAACTCCAACAAACTGATTTGCCACTCTGCCACTACTTCCACCCAAATCGGTACTCTCTTCTCTAAAATATACCTCATCCCTTGTACTAAACCTTCTAATCAATTCCTCTTTATCTTTCCCTTTCCCTTTCCCCTGCCCTTTTGCTAACCCATACCCTTGCCCATACCCTTGCCCATACCCATACCCATACCCCTGCCCTTGTCCTTGCAATTGCCCTTGGCCCTCAGATGTACTGATGCTCATACCAACCATCCTGCCTTCCATCTCATTTATACTGTACATCTCACTACTGCGCACCTCCTCTTCAATTCTTTTCGACCCAACATTAAACTTTAATGTTTGCGGCTTAGCTAATCTATGTGATCTAACATCTTTTATTTTATTGCTGCTCTCAACGTCTCCATAATACTGCCCCTGTGAGCTATATCCTCTGCTCTCTTGGCTTGTCCCGCTCTTGTTCTGCGCTCTGGCTTCCCTTCTGTTATACTCTCCTGTACTGAAAAAATCACTATTTATTTCATAGTTGTTATTCTTATCGCTCAACGGTGCATCCTGAACCATCCCTCCCACCTTAAACTTGCTGAACCCATTATCTTCACTTTTCCCTCTCTCATTTCCCCATAGCAGCATATTTATCGTATCACCATGCTCCCCTGTTGCTGGTTCTGTCTTACTACTAGGATCTTTAAACATCCGCTCAATCATCAGTGGACTAAACATGCTACTCAAGTGATCTTTCTCAAACACCACATTTTCCACTTTGCTGTTTCCAACTGGATTTATTTGAAACGTATCCACCGTGTCCCCAATCTCCTCACCACTACTATTCATCTCAAAGCTGTTGCCGATATCATTTGCCTCTTCCGCTCCATTCGTCTCCTTTTTTACCTCCATTTGGTATCCAATCTCATCCTTCAGCTTGTTCTTGCCAATTGTAGCCTCCTCGGTTTTTGAACTCTCGTTGTTCTCTCGAAACACGTTACGCCCCAAATCCTCACCCGCATACATTTTTGGCACAACTTCCGTATTTAAATCTTCCTCCGTCCTCGATTCTGAAATCGTTTCTGGTATATTTATCAATTGGATCGGATCTTTATCCTTGCGCTCACCATTCTGTGCAAGTTGCACCGGTGACTCCATTTCTGTTTTCTTGTTCGTATCCAAGCTTACCGTTTCATTTATCTTTTTCAATCTCTTTTTATTTGTTGCAGCCTCGAATACTCTGCTCAGTCCATAATTTATCTTGTCCATAGCTTTTCCAAAAACAATTATTTTTATTTTCACTCCCACTTGGTTGACCTGCTATCTATCCCAGCTTGGAGTTTAACTTGCTTCTTGTTTCTATTTTCTATTTCCTTTTTTTCTTCTTTTTTTCTTTTTTCTTTTTTGCCTTGAGAAAGTTTAAATTACTGTTTGATATTGCTGTGTTTTTAGCTCCCAACAGTTGCACTAACTATTCGCCTCCCTTTGCTGATTATTTTGTTTTTGCTCTATCTCTCTATCTCTCTATCCCCTGTTCTTCTTTTCTTGGAATTAAACCCCTTTTTTTCTTCTAGTAAGACGTCAAGGGAAAACTTGATGAAATAAAAAGCCCTGCTAAAGCGACAAGAAGTGTTTTTATGGTGTCTAATATCACTAGTTTCTGTCTATTGCTTTTTAAAACCCTCTTGTTGTTATCAGTGCCAGACTATCGGTTTTTATGCTCTGTTTTGACAAATGTTTTCTTTGCCAAATAGTAGGGTTCAGCCGCTTCAATTTTGTATCTATTATTGACTATATGTAAGATAACTTTACATTACTCTTTAACTAAACACAAAGTGGTGAAAACTTTTTGGACTATAAAGGTGTAAGGTGCATGCTGCTGTTCCGATATTATTTTTTTTTCGCATTTCAATAGCACTTTAATTTAATATGACCATTCACCATCATAATTGTTTATAATCAAAGGAAAAAAAAAACAAGATTTTTGAACTTTTATCCTATTGCAAAAGGTCACATCCCTTTCTTCCGGAAAACTACAAAATAAAAAAAGATGAGGGATCTTCCCCATTTTGCTTAGGTCTTTCCTCTCAACTGTTTCGGTAAGTGGTGATTACTTAATACCTTTAGGCCCATAGGCCAATAGAAAAAATAGTAGTCAAGCCATAAAGGACCTTTCTTTCTGTTTTTTATTTACTTTCCACTCTTTGTTCCATTTATTTATATTTACTATCCTTTTTAGATTGATTCTAATTAAATGGAAAGAAAACTGCTAATCCTTTTGGCTCTTTTTCTTTTTTTTCTTCTTCCTTCTCTTCGTTTTATGTTGCAAAATGTAGGTAAAATTAAATGCTAGTATTAATTCAGTAGCATTATTTTAAAAATGATCAACTTTATCTAATTTGCGTTTCGCGAATTTAAAAGGATGAGGAAATCGCAGTGACTGTTGTTTGTAACTAATTGTTTACACCACCATTCTATACCACTTGCTCGTTACTGAATTAGTAAGAACAACCCTATTAAACAAAAAAGTAAATAAGCACCTTTCATCCTTCATTCCTAATTACATTTACAGCTTTTCATTTACCCATTTTATTTACTTTTACTTTTCTTTTCCTACTTACACATCCTCACTTGCCAATTGACAACAGAATAATAACTTTTAACTCTATATGTTCTCTGATTGAGATTTAGTTCCAAACAACCTATTCCACAGCTTGTTTTGGTTCTCGCAGCTTCCTACACACCTTTACCCTGTTTGTACATTAGCACAATAGGTCTATCAACAGACCGTTTTGACTCTTTTATACTTTAGATGAATTTTTCTTTAAATCATCATCGCCACAAATCCCAACCCTTGGCTCCATATTACATTATCCATAATGATTTATATTTAAAACCAACACCAACACCAAAGCATAACGTATGATGATAAAGACTCGTAGTTATTAATAGCCAAATTTGTTCTGGAAATCCCTTTTTTATTTTGCTGTTTCTTTACTAATTGATTTAATCTTTTGGTGTTTTCAGTTGGTAAAAAGCAAGTTAACTAATTAATATATCGGTCAAAACCATTTTGGATTTACTTACCTACCTAACCTGGTCATTAGATTAACTGATGGTTATCAATTTCCATCATCATTGCCCACACTGTATGGATGGTTCAAATGATAGACAAACCAAAATACAAAACTCGGTCCATGTTAAATCAAGCATTTATTTGAGCTGCCTCCTTTGTAGATCACTATTTCAACCCTTTTGTTCATCTAGTTTTGCTTTCAAAAGCAGTTTTTGGAGTAACACAATAAAAGTTTTTTTATCATAATCTTTACCTTTCTTACTTTTTTCTTTCCTTTTCTAGTAGCGTTAGAATCTAACAAATTAATCAGAAAAGCTATTCAGTCTGTATATTGGTTATACAATGAACCTCTGTCCTTTTTATATGATTACTCCTAGTTGATAGATAAGAGTTGGGGTTTCACCAAATAAAAAGAAGCGTATATGTGTTCCATCATTAATGCCCCAAATGATGAAAAATGCTTTGCAAATCCTAATCACAAAATCAAAAAAAACCAAAACCAAAACCAAAACCAAAAAAAAAAGCCAAAACTAGAGCTAAAGCCAAAACTAAAACGTTTCTTCCGTTATTTTTAGAGTGATTATCAAAGTTTGCCGTTTCTGTTTTACAACAATGTTTACTTATCACAAGTAAACTGCGATTAATATTGCTATATACTGGACTTGTTCGGTTTGCAATTATACTGTAATTCACTTAAAGCGATTGTTTACTTTCTTTATACAGCCTGCGATTTCCAGTTAGTTGTAAAAGCGTGTTTCAACAATCAATTACAATATTTCTCTACTACTAATACACTGGTGATGATAGAAGCTGTAAATAAACAACCTCTGAGCGTTGAGTTCGTCGTATTCTGCTTTTGTTTTGCGTTAATCAGGTGTTTTATTTTAAACTTTTGCGTTTAATAAAGTAATACTTTGTATTTTATTTTATTTTACTTTTTGGCTAATCTGCTGAAAAACTCTGTTTAACCACGCCAATATTTTACAGTTATAAATATAACCAAAAGAGGGATTTTTCAAGTAGTACTCGCGCATTATTATTAGCCATCCTATCAGGCGCCGATTTCCAAGGCTGTACAAACTGATTAAAAAAACTCCTGTGACCCACTTTGATTTTTTTTTAAAAAAAAATACGTTCTAGACTTAGTTCTTTCACACACTTGATTTTTAAGGGAAACCAAGTATAGAGTGAAATTACCACGACGTTACGAGCTGCGGTTGTGTGTAATGCGTTGAGTTGAAGCAAATCAAGTGAGCTTTATAGAATGTACAAAGACCGTGTACACCATCACAATCAGTAACACGAGCTTTCCCTGATAATATAGATAAAGCGCTGATGGTTGTCTGTGTTTTGTAAATTCTATATTGGCAGTGATTTGTTTAAAAGACGAGAATCGATTTCAATAAAAATAAAAGACGAAAATCAGGGGGGGGGGGGTGTATGTGTTATTATTGGGTTACAAGAGTTACAGAGTGGAGACACTGTAGAAAGTTGAATATATCAAGCATAACATTATTTATAGCCAAGTCAAAATAAAATAAGGGGTTGTGGAAGAACGTATGTACATGGAGAATTAAACACTACAAGATAAAAGCGAATTAAAAAAGAATTTCTTGAAAAAGAAAAGCGTGCAAAGTGAAATATGGACTATCGAGCTAAGTTGACTGATGCTTTTGAGTAATATAAGATATTGTGAGGCTTTAGATATATACGTTTAGTCAACGGAAAAACACTGACTACTTGGCTATATCCCGGATGCGTGGATTTTGTATCACTGAAATCGGAAAAAATCAAATATCTCCGAATCATGGTTGCGGTGATTGTTTTCAGCTGAGAAATAGCATATTCTCGGGCTGGACATGCATGTCTACGGAAAAGGAAACACTCTTTTAGTATGATGCATGGCTTATACATACAAAGTAAACCCCAGTCAGTTGAGAGGGAGGGGGATCTAAAGAAATATTAGAAGTATTATAAAAAAAAAAGTATAACCAGCACTTACGCTCCCAAGCCCCACATCGGGTTTTCAAGTGTAGCATCCTAAATAAAAAAAATGTTTATACACATTAATTGACTACAGTTATAGAAAGTCTTTTCTTTTCTTTTCTTTTCTTTTCTTTTCTTTTCTTTTCTTTTAGTAAGGTGCCCATATAACGGTATAATACAGGGAAATGATAAACGAGTAAAGCCTACTGATAGCCTGGAATTGTTTGTAGTATGCCTAAGAGGATTGAATGTTTGGCAGTCTTGGCCAAACCTTGACTGGTCCCTGTTGTAAGTAAACGAGTTTAGGGCAATGTACGAGCCTTTTGGAATAGACAAACCACTAGATAGAACATAGTCGCCTTCGGTTTTTTTAAACGATAGATCTGTTAAATAGCATAAAATAAAGACAAGGTGATATTATTATTTTTGTTGAATAGAGAATACGCAGTACAATGGTTTGGATCGAGGGCAAATTTCTGCATCAATACACATACTTAGCGAGGAAGCTAGACGACAAGACTCCTTAATAACAGCATCCAGGTAAACCATCTCGTCCAATATTGCAACGGTCACCGATTCGCCATACTTGCTAACAAGCGCCTTCTGCTCAATAGCCAAGTTTTCATACACTTCAGGTCTAATCGAAATATCGGTCATTATATTCAGAATGTAGGTCGGCGGGATAACCAAGGATGACCAAACCGACCTTAAGATCTCCATAGAAATAACTTTGGTATCAGATATGTCGAATTCCTTTGGGTTGTCCAAAATTAACTGTATTACATCCTACCAAATCAAAAAGCCGTTAATACCGTGCTAAAATACAACACCAGCCAGACAATCGTCGCAACAGTAATACACCCGTTTTGCGCACACTTACTTTATATTTACGTCGAGTGGCGCCGAGTATTTTCCTCCTTTTAATCTCTGAGAAAACAAACTCACAGACATAATCAAAGTGGCTTCGAAAGCATATTTCCCGGTAGTAATTCCTAAATTACATACCGCGTGTTAATAAACGCACTAGATTCAGAGATATTCCACAAAAGCATTAGATACCTTTTTAAAGATTCATACACTTACACTATTCTATTATAGATAAAAAATCTAGAAAAATCAAAATATGTGCTCGACAGATACTCGTACACCGCCTTCTGCAGCCTTGTGTCCGATAAGTACAGCTATCACATCACATCACATCAAAAAATAAAGAAAGAAAGTGTCGAGTTTGAGTAAGTTTTAGCTTGGTCCTTGGTATTGGCTAACTTAATACAAGATTTAAATGCTTACTTTTCCAAAGTGTCTGATGTAAGCTAAAACAACACAACAGTAGCAACACAAAAACACATCAAGTTAGGCCCTTTATCACACCTAGAAACAAAATGACGCCGACATACAGCTATATAAAACATTATCTACCCTTTGAAAAAAATAAATAATAATATGCAAATGCACTGTTGCAAAGTTACCGTTTTCTTCTGTGATTTTTGCTAGAAAGTCGTACAACCTTGTTACTTCAAAAGTCCCTACATGACAATAAACCAGTTTCTTTTTTACCAACATTTACTTTTTAAAAAAATCAATCTACTGGCACACCTTATTCACAGGTTTTGCAGATATGTTCTTGTATCCTCTTACCGTTACCAATATGCGACCCGTATGTCGACAGCGCTTCCTTTAAAGCGTTAACAAATTCTACTTGCTCTGTCCCAACTGTCCCATCAAGATCATACGTTGATAATAGTGTTGCTATCTTTACATTGGCTTTTGAACCAAATTCGTTGAATTTATACTGATCCAACGAGCTAAATATCTAATTTTTTTTTAAAAAAAGAGGAAAAGAAAAAGAAAAACAAGGTTGTAACATGGTATGTCAACTCTCTTCGTCTATCCACTACATCTTCAATTGCTCTGTGGCTCATGTTAACAAGCAATAAAATACACCAATGTATCCACCAACGCCAAAAAGAGCTGACGGTAGA
Organism: Capniomyces stellatus; assembly: GCA_001661515.1. Taxonomy (NCBI): domain Eukaryota; kingdom Fungi; phylum Kickxellomycota; class Harpellomycetes; order Harpellales; family Legeriomycetaceae; genus Capniomyces; species Capniomyces stellatus. The sequence continues at coordinate 1,022,036 of LUVW01000001.1, read as the reverse complement.
AACTACTGCATAAAACAAAAAGTAGAGTAAATCAAGCTTACAAATCTACGTGATTTCAGCGTGCTGAAGTACGATTCAGGAATAGAAAAGATTTCGTATAAATAGGGTCCACCTAGCACAATATCGCACTCTGAATTCTCTAACCGACCTGCATCCTTGCACTAGGGTTTTTCCAGCGCGGATTGTTTTGTTTTAAAATAATCATCAATGCTCATCCAGTTAGTTGCTTATTTGGCCGATTATTTACCCGGTCGCCCATTAGTGATCCAATTCAGCTTAGCTGGGGAGAATATGTGGGATTATAAAAACGTATGCCTTACCTTCTTCATAGAATTAAGGATCAAAGTGCCTTTTTGGTCTGATATATCGTGCTCAAACGTAATTTTGACTGGGTAGTATTTCTAAATTTTATATTAATCATTAACGGTATTAATTTTGGCTTTAGTGCTCATCTTGGCATTGAACTGGGAGCCAAAGTGCCATTTGCTCAGCAAGTAACTTAAAAAGTTGTCAATTCTAGCCCCTGATCATGAATCAAGATCGCGGAGCTAATTTATACTTTAGTTTTTTCGGGAACAATAACCAACAAACAGCATTCCTCACGAAATGTACTTGAATTTAAATACCTTATTGTAGTTCGGAACTATCCTCGATTTGATCGTCTCTTTCAAACACAGTATTGCCGACTTTACGCAAAAAGACAGTACGCATAGCATTGAGGCCACCTTGACAGCCGAATAAATCGATCCAATAACATTGCAATATCTGATTTTATACAATGTCTCCGCTGCGCTTTTATTAATCAGAAATGGAAGATATATAATAAATAGCAGATTCAGGCATCTGTGTGTATATTTGAATATTGCCTTCATTCTAAAAAATGGTTTCTAGTTGCAGTCATCTAATTCACTTATTAGCTTATTTAAAAATAAAAAACATGTACTTTTACTTTCTTTTAAATAAAAGGAACTCGATTATAAAATAAAATTTATAAAGAACACTCCTTAAAGCTCTGTTATAAAGTTGGTTATAGTAGAGATGCTCTAGCGTTTTTTTTTATTGCAAGATTTAGGGGATTTTACGAAAGCTGAGTTCACCTGCTTTCAAGAGTTTCTTCCAATGTAACACCAACCTATCAAATCAAATATCATCAAAAAAAAAGATTAAATAACATCAAAAAAGAGATTAAATATCATCAAAAAAAAAATTTAACACATAAAAAACTAATCAAGTTAAAAATAAATAAATGCATATACCAATGCAAAGAAAAACTTATTTTGGGGTGCTCAAAAATTCTAACCCTATTAACTTCATTAGACAAAAATAGCAAAAATTCATCGCACTTTACATCATTTGTAATTAGGCTCCTTATGTTGTCCTATTTTGGTCCAATTTGGAAAGAAAATTAGGTATACATATTTAAACAGGCTAAATCAACCCAAAACGCTACTACAGCTTGGTGGTTGAATATCATAGATTTAGCAAATAAAGCCCCATTACACAACCAAACCCACTTGTTTTTTTTCTCAAGGAGATCCTAAAATCAATATCACCAGCAGCGGATGTTGTTATATATAGTTTAGGTCACCCTATACTTCCCAATTTAAATAGCTTTGTGATAGATCTCGGTGTATTAGATAATGCGCTATTTAATATGATTCGGGTCTGCTTTTTTGAACAAATCGGTAACTAATGTAGATGCTGTAGCTCAATCCAACCAGTCTAATTTACGGTTTGTCGTGCAAGTATCAAGTGAATTTTTTTATAGCTGATAACTTTTACTTAGTTAAACTGTCGGTTTTACCATTAATAACTTGTGCTATTAAACACCGAAATCAGCCCAAAGAAGAAAAGCAACACATTCTGGCTGCTGCTGTTGTTGAGTCTGGACCTCAGTAGAACTCACAATTGCTAAAACATATCATTCCGTCTGTTGATGTTTTGATTCAAACTTTCTTTTAAACAACAAGATGTTTCATACCACAATGCTGCAAAGGATCTAGTTACTTTTGTTTGAATCACCGCTTAAAATATAAATATAGCATATTATCGACTTTTTTTATCTTTAATTATAATATTTGCAAACTAACAACTATATTAAGCCTTTAGAAACCCCGTGTACATGTATGTGCGAGCATCATTGCAGTTTGACTGCTTTAAGTTGAAAAAAATTAATCACATTCGAGTAAAATTGTGCCCAATATCTAACCACGACTGAATCGAGCATGAAATGTCTTGTTATGACTCCATCGGTTAATCATTTAAATCGTGGAGTTTGGCGAAATCATCTGTTTAATTGATTTTGTCAAATCAGTAAACACTAAATCCCATACTTTTCAAACCACTTCCCAAGGCTATCAGAAAGATAACTTGATATTTCAATCGCAATTACAATCAGCAACCAATTAGTTGATACATTGACAGTAAAAGATAGATAATACACTAAAACTTTAAAATACGCTAAAAGGAAAGTAAAACGCACAAAACTGGAATAAACTAAACTATATTATATTGTTTTGTATTATGTTGTATTGTATTAGGCTATTGGGGGACTTATTTTGTTATAGTACCAAAGTTGGAAAGTAGTTAGTAATGCAAATATGGATATACTCGTTTGCATGGTACATTTATTGGCCAGCCCTTTTGTCATCCCATTTACTGCTTTTAGCTCGACCTACAGTCATCAATATCAAGAAGAAGAAAAAATCTCGGTTATAGATGTATGTTTTGTGTCTGTGTATGGGTTAATTCTAAAGTATCCGATTTTTCTTTTTTCTCTGCATAAATTAAATTCCTGAAGGCAAGATTATTTACTCACTAAAGAGCTCCCTCCTCATTTTAGAAAATGTCGCCGGAAGATTGCAGAATAAACGAATCAAGTCACAAGTAATATACCAATTATGAATCTCTTCAAAAGAATTTAATCCTTATTTTAAAGTGGAGGGGGAGAAGGAAGAAACAACTCAAAAGCATAATAATAATAAAATGTATGAATAGGAAAATTACCTGCTGGTTGGATGTTTGTCGGAGACTTTTTAGATAGGCTCGATGCGATCGCAGCTGCCTTGGCAATAGCATCTGATATCTGTACATTTGAGCTCTTTGCTTTTTTATTTTCATTGCTTTGCACCGGACTAACAAAATCAATGTTGGTCCTTTTTCCTTGCTGTTGCATATTTGCTCTTCTGCGTGTCTCGTTAATCTGGTCTTGCTCTAGCTTATCATAATAAATTGAGCTAGGAAATCCAAATGGATTAAACTGCTTGGAGTCAAAGTTAGAGCCTATCTCCTTGATATCGAAATTATCTAGAAACTTGGAGTAAATATTTGGGTTCCTAAAATTCTTGTTTTGCGCGAGTTGCTCGTTAAAATGCACACGCTTGGATTTAAGTTCTTCCCAGTGTTGAAATTTTGCCTAATTCAGCAATCAATAGTCAGTATATACCAGGTAGTTTTGTCCAATTATTTTCGTATATAATGGACTATGGAGAAGCATTATGTTTGCGCTTTCGTATTATAATTACCTGAAGAGCTGGGTCGCATTCTCCTGAAGGCTCGTCTAGCATTTTCTTTATTTCGTTATTATGTACATTGCTACTGTTTAAAAGTTGATAAAACTGTTCCGGCTCTGATCCTCTACTTTTTTCATCGGTTATCAACACTTCGTTACAGCTCTTTTCTGAATCCTCCAACTGTAATCCTCTTGCTGTACTTTCTTCAAGGCGTTCTGTTTTGTTTTTGTCATTATCACCACCTCCAGAGCTAAACGAATTGTCGGATATCACCTGCTTTGTCGAGGACTCACACGTTCCTACTTTTATTTTTTTTATTGAGATTGATTAATGTTATTCAATTCGCTTTTGATTAACGTAAATGTAATGGCTAAATTTGACAGAATATGCATTTACCAAATCTCAGAACAGCCACTTTGGATTCCTTGGATGATTAATATAACATTAGTTACAGGGTTAGTTTACAAGTCAAGTCCCTTCTTTGGATCTAAAATACTCGAGTAGTGGATATTTATACCGCCTACTTATTTCATTATGCAATTAAAAAAACACGTACATTTTCTTGGGAATCGTCTGAATCGCTATACTCTAAAAGGTTGTCCAACGTATTGCTCATTCTCGATTTCGATTAGAAAGAGGTATACTTGTCTTCGGCCTGGTGCTGGTTTTTGTTTCTTTTTTAATAGTATTGCAATGACTTGTTTGTGTTTATATCACTTACGCTTCAACTTTGAATTCAATTTTCTTTAGTAAATCAATGCTTTCGATGCATTATTTTTTTTTGTCACCAACTAAAAGCTCAGATTTATTTATTCTCTATTTTTTTTGTATTTTATTTTATTTACCAGGTTATCCAAATTGAATAGCGAGATTTAAATGGTATTTTGGCAATAATTTGTTAGACCGCCTGGCTGCCAAAACCAGAATCTGGTTTATATATATATAAAGTTGGATTACGCTATACTTAGTAACCGGTATTGAAACTTAACTTGAAAGCAAATTATGAGTTAATGATCAGAGACAATAAATCAAACAGCAATAAAGATAGTAGTCAATGCGTCACCACTAGCTATTTTAAACGAGCCCTCTGAAAGAACCACTCTGTTGATTTTTAAATTTGACAAACAGAGTTATTCGCGATTCTATCCATCTAAATAACTTGGCCTTGGCCGTACAGCTTTATTATGTTTTCTAGTTTATTATCAAGCAAATAAACAACAATGTTTATATTTGAAAGATCGTTGTCAGTAGAAATAGGGAGTAAAAGTTAGTAGTAAAAACAAAAAACAAAACACAAAAGAAAAAAGAAATGGAAAGGTGGAAAGTTGCAAGTCTACTATAAGCAAAAGTTAAAGTCGCGGCTATTTATAAAGGCCACAAACAGTGTGGTCCCTAATTGATAACGTTCTTTGCGATTCCCAATAACTGGTTGATCATTTCTTGGGTTTCTTTGGGGTCAAAGTTACCGTCAAGGTCCAGGTTTCCAAAGCTGTTGATAAACTGCTTTTGTTTCCTGGCGATATATGCAGGCACAATGATGTTTACCACCATCAAAAGTACCAAGCCAGTGAAGAACAGCCCAGAAATTACATTGAATATTGTTTTCCCCCCGTGCGTCAGTTTGTTAACAATAACACCAAGTATCCTGTTGATAACTATAATAATAAACAACTCGATAACATACTTTATTATTTGCTGTGTCATAGGGTCGTTGTTATAGGCCAAGAGATAAGGAAACGAGGCAATGAGGTGGAACGTCAAAGCAGCTACCAGGGGCTCGATGGTGGCCTCGAATGCTTTAAAAATACCGTCTGCGAATGTATATATGTCAATTGTGTACTTGACGTAGTTGATGCTCATGGAATCCATTTTCGTTGATCTTTCAGGTTTTGTGGGTTTCTTTTTTTTTGACAAGTTGACGAAAGAAGCTTACAAAGTAGAAAGCGGTATTAATTGTACTGTTTTAAAAATGCTAGAGATAGCCCTCTTTATTTATTAAATTTTATGAATTTAAAAACCTCAAGCTTTTCTAAAGTTCTAAAATTAGCAAAAGTTACAAAGAAAAGTGCGTCAATAAAAAAAAAAGAAAAAAAAAAGAAAAGTGCAACTTAAATAAAAGGTTGTGGATAAAAAGATGAAAAAAAGCTGAGATACAAATGGGTCAAATCAGTACTCGGTGGTTGTAGGGTGGATTTGGCTCTTGACTGGGTATAAACTTGAGAATTCTTGGAATAAAAAAAAGATAAGAGTGTATTTGAGGCGAAATTCGGTATTCGATACTCAATTATAGTAACTTTTGTTGTTGCTAATAGTGTAACATCGATTACATAACAGCCAAAATAAATTAACTAAATCGAGTATGTTAGGAAAGCATTGAACAATGACTATTTTATGGTTAATATCCAAGTGGTTAATTGGGATTACCTGTCTTTCGAATAAAAAGCCTATGCTACAGTTATGTTGTGTATATTTAGCTTGACGTTTGCTTTAATGTGTTTATTATTGATTGACTGCATTATTAGTTGAAAAAAAGAAAAAAAATAACCAACCCGCTTTAAGTCGCTCTAAATCAACTCTGAATTGCGTGGAAATATTTCCATGTGGAATCAGGAACAAACTGATTAAGGCTGCTTGAAAAACATTGGCTGTTTTACCAACCGAGTATATTCAGCACAGTTATATTAAATGTGCTGAACATACCTGCACAATTTATCACTAAGATTTATTCATTATCAGCACAGCCAATACTGATATCACAGCCATAATATAGGTGGAAGGAATGTGGGCGGGGGACAGGTAGAGGAGGGTGAGGGGAATTTGGGGCTCTTAGATTTATACTTATTACTTGAAATTACAACTAACAGCACCTGGTGAACATACATCTCTCATTGGGCTAAATAGGATGTTTATTACAGCCTTGATTGGGTTTATAACTTGCACAACTTTATCTCCCCATTTATGCAAGGCTAGCCTTTATCCGAGATTCACGCCTTTACGTTGAATAAATTACTCTAATGGCAAACCAGCCTTGTTGTTTGCTTTTTATTCATTTTTTATTTTTATTTTTATTTATTTGAACCAATATTACATGGAATTTTTGGTTCTAAAAATAGAACATTTCAATGTGCATTATTCGCTATAATTATCCATTGAGGTGATCAGAAATAAATCTTGCTACCAAAAGCTTTAAAAATGTATAAAGAAATAGTTTTCTCGCAATTAATAGAGGATTTGAAAGTGTATAAATCGATGCAACATTTCTTCAAGATTTGGTTGGGGCGAGAATGGGCGTAACTCGCTCCACCAGCGAGAATTTGCTAAAGTTACCAACGTCTCTGTTTACTTATTATATATATTGCAAGAAAAAAATAGTTATAGATTGTTAAAATAATGGTGTTTTTGCCCAAATAAAAACATCATATCATATCATTACAACCTAAATCATATAAAAACAAGCTAGTAAAACGATAAAAGTAATGCTATTTTCAATGAAAAAGCAGTAGCAAAGTCGGAATTCAACAATAATAAATAATAGTAAAGTTGACAAGCTCATCATGTTTGTTTGATTAATAACAAATAATCAGGAATCGGTACAACCCATTCGTTGTTAAGGCCAACAGCCTAAAACCACCAAAATCGTACAAATAAAAGCAGTATACATTTTATAAAAAGCTAACTCGATAATATAAAAAAAAACCACAAGTTTATTTTTCTTAACAATTCGGATTTGAATATCAATAAAATCGTACATCAAGGCTTAAAGACGAGTTAGCCCTATTATAATCTACTCAATCGGTCGAATCATACCATAAATATCAGATTTTGAAACCACAAGATACTCTCCTGGGTAGGCCTCACTATATCTGCATAGTCCAACTGTTTATACCAAATAAAAAGTAAAAGTATATGCATTTTCATAACAGAAGCACTGTATAAGTGCAACAGTTACTTGAAGCCGTTGCAACAAGATGCTGTAACAACGTCCAGTCTAATTGCCGGTCCAAAAGGGAGTTTGTCACAGTATAAATATCAAAATATGTTGGTATTTTAAAACATATAATTTGGATCCAATAATTATTTTTTTGGCGTTTGCATTAAAAACATGGCACAGTGGTGTACTGAACAAAATGGACTATCGATTGTCTAGCATCCGGTGGTAGATGCAGCAGGGTTTATTAAAAGATGTTCTTGGTTAAATAAAAAAAACAAATATAGCAGGCTTTTGGTTTATTGACAAGTTACCATGCATTATATATTGGTTCAAGTGCCAATAAAATACCATTTCTACTCGGTTAAAAGTGCGTTCTATAACTATTTTGGGTTGCAAAAGCACATGCAAATCGAAAAGGTGGAACTAGGAGTCAAAGTGTATTGCTGATAATCTCTAGTTATCAAGGCCAAGAAAATAGCTAATCGAATTCGCTTAGTAACTTGACAGAAAATGGAAAAGCAATATTAATTGGGATACCCCATGATTACAAATTTTGCGATTAATTGGGAAAAGTGTTTCAAATTTGGTAGGGATAAAATGGCATTTGATTATGAAAATTGAGTAAACAATAAGCAGAATGTGTGCTCAAAAGAGTAAGTGGCTGGAATTGCTAGAGGTGAAAAAAAGAAAGAAAAAAAAAGAGAAATTATAAAACTTTAGGTGTTATAAAATTGTAATTCAGACCGAGAGGTTTAATGATGCTTATTTTTAATTTCACCAGGTGAATTTCAGCATACGTATTCTGTAACAATACAATCAGATGGATAGCGCGTCTAGACCCATTTAAAGCGAATATAGCATTGTTGTTTGTACTTTTACATTTATATAAATAATCTGTATACTCAAAAGGGAGATATAAACATCAGTATTACCGAGATTCTAGTGGGGAGAGCAGCAAGGCGCCGAAGCAGAACATAGGGCTGAAATTGATTTATGAAATAGCACAGCAGACAAGAGACGTACTATTGTTATTATTCCAACTGGGAAGGTATTATTGTTATAAGAATGTATACACCAAATGATTTGGTTAATACAGCCTTGGATTCAGTTAATGTGCGGAGTAGAAACATAATTGAGCGGTTCCAGAAGCGTCAGATAAAGAACATCAATTGGTTGATATGGCACTATGTTAAAAACCAACAGAGGGTAAAAAACGGGTTGCTGACGATGGTTGCAATAATCCTAATCCGCCAAATACGCAGGCTCTATGTGGGCATAACGAAAGCGCCCAACCTAGAGGAAGAAAAAAGCGAAACGGAAGTCTCTGACATGCAGACTAAAGGAGAACTCGGAAAGAAGGAATCAAAAGAGAAAATTAAGGGCGGGGTGAGTGGGATCAAAGTTCATATTTTACATAAAAAAACATGTTTGTGTGGGAGTATTGATTGAAGTTGTCTATACACAGAAGTGTCTGTACATACTAACTTTACATTTTGTGCTTTGACGAACCCAATTTGGCTATCCAAGTTGGATAAGGAGTTTGTGGCAAACTTTTCAAGACTGTTGAAGATTATCATACCAGGAGTGATGACAAAAGAGTTTGGAACCCTTGCCTTACACTCTACGTTTTTAGGTAAGTAGATGCTATATTCAAGCTTAGTTGGATGTGCCTATGCAGACAATTTTGGAGGTGTTGCTGGATAGTACGCAAGTGGTGGTGTTTAATAATAAAAATGTTGGTTGCAAAGATGATTAACAAGCTCTTCAATATAATATACAATGTAACGTAACGGTATGGTATGGTATAATCCAACTATTAGTTGTCCGTACCATAATTTCGGTCATGGTTGCGTCCTTGGATGGTGAGATTGTTAGCAATATGGTAGGTAGTTGGCTTATAGCATTATTAAAGATGTAGATATTATACCGGGTCCGATTGGGTTGATTTAAATGTTTAATCTGGGAATTTAAATACTGATGTAGGTTCGGTTAAGATTTAAAGATTTTATGAAGGGGATTGGAAAGTGGATGATTTTGGCAGTACCAGCAACGGTTACAAACAGTCTGGTAATACTTTTTATTATAGATAATATTGCTATTGTGATCATTATGATCATATAAACCCAAAAGTGCAAATTGAGGCGGATGGTGGTAATGAGTGAAAGAGATATGGCCAAGGAATTAATGTTGATTTGTGGAAATGTTTAATAAAAATAGCTGGAGTATTTGCAACAGTCTTTGTCGATACAATTCCGCAAGAGATTAAGCTCCAAGATCCACGAGGCGTATTTAAGCAATCACACGTATTACTCTTTGTCAAACCTTGACAATCGGATTAAAAATGCAGATCAGGTGATTGTAGTTGATGTCCAAAAGTTCTGTAGCTCGTTGGCAATGCTTTATTCAAACTTGGCAAAACCAACTTTGGATTGTGTTGTGTACAATGTTGCTTTGGCCAGACGTGTTGGACTGGAGGCGTTGTTTGGGATCAGCGCGGTGATTCAGCTATCTGCAGCAATGCTCCGCACATTGACACCGCCGTTTGGAGCTTTGGTTGTCCAGGAGCAGAAACTTGAGGTAAATATTTGTGCTATTAGCATGTACACTTTATTTTTGGGGGAGGGGGAGGTATATGTAAACAGTGAGAGTTGGAATGGTGTAGCACAGTATACTACGATACAATACAATATAATACAATATAATACAATATAATATGATGGTAAATAGGGTGAGCTGCATTTCACGCACTCGCGTATTATTGAGCATGCAGAGGAGATAGCTCTGAATAGAGGGCATGAGTTTGAGCGAAGGGTTGTTGAGCGGCGATATACAATGTTGATTCAGCACATCAACAGGGTGTTTAGACTGCACGTATTTTATGGGATGGTGGAGGATTTTGTGATCAAATATTTCTGGGGAGCAGCTGGGTTGGTGGCATGTGCAGCACCAGTCTTTGCGGAGAGACTGCCATCGGTGGAAGAGATGAAGGAACTCATTAAACGCGGGAAGCTGATATTCTTGCGCGATGTTGGGTTTACACCGGATGATGTTTTGGGCAAACGAACAAGGGATTTTGTCATAAACAGGCGTTTGTTGTTGAGTGGATCTGACGCTTTGGGCAGAATGATCTGCTCATACAAGGAGATTGTCCAACTGGCAGGGTATACAAAGCGTGTTTCAGATTTGATGACTGTTTTGGATGATGTTTCAAACAACAAATTTGTCAAGGACAAGATAATCACTGAAGGTGAGACAGTGGGCCAAAGCGCTGTTGTCAAGGCCTCGCGAAATCTAGAGAAAACCAAGCTGGGCGAGTTGGGAGTGACCGTTGAAAGCGACTATGTAGCCTTCAACAAAGTTCCAGTGCTTTCACCAACTGGCGATGTGCTTATTGCTAGTCTCTCATTTGCTGTTTTGCCAGGAATGAATCTGTTGGTTGTTGGGCCAAATGGTTGCGGAAAGTCTTCAATGTTTCGAATTCTCGGTGGACTGTGGCCAGTTTACGGTAAGCAGATTGTTTGTATTTCCACGTTTACTAATAAGGCGACGTTAAAATGCCATGTTTGTACTAACTTTTGTGCTATGGTGTGCGGGCCTGCATATGAAAATAAATAAAGGGGGGACGCTTTATAGACCTTCCAGTGCAGATATCTTCTATCTTCCGCAAAGACCATACATGTGTGCCGGAACTTTGCGTGATCAGGTAATATACCCAGACTCACACTTGGATATGCAGAAAAAACGCATTGCCGACCATGACTTGGATCGTATTTTGAGAGTTGTCGAGCTCAATACCCTGGTAAATAGGGAGGGTGGGTGGGACTCTAAAAAAGAATGGCGTGACTGTCTTTCTAGTGGTGATAAGCAAAGAGTAAGTACCACTACCACTACCAATACCAATACCAATACCAATGTCTCTCTGCCTTTATTTTTATCTTTATTTTGGGTATTAGTTTTGTAAAATGGATAAGCCACCTTTTTATTTGATAATTCGCCGTTGGTTTTTATGTACTATAGATTGCCATGGCTAGGTTGTTTTACCACCGACCAAAGTTTGCTATTATGGACGAATGCACAAGCTCTGTTAGTATTGAAATTGAAAAAATCATGTATTCGTATGCAGCTAAGCTAAATATCACCATGTTGACGGTCTCGCATCGCCAGTCTCTATGGAGATACCACAACTACATCTTGGAGTTTGATGGACAAGGAAACTACTACTTTTCCAAATTTGATCCAGAACAAAGACTGCTACTGCTAGCTGAAAAGCAAAAGGTAATTTATCTACTTATTCGCACATTTGCAATTGTTGCTTTTATTTATTGCCAAGCTCTTCTCTTTCCTATTGTCGCTGTTATTATCATTTGATTTTGCTCATCAAGTTGACATTTCTTTTTCTTTTTCCATTTTTAACTGGTTGTTATCATATAGTTGGAGATGCAAGCCAACTTGTACCAAAGTCTCGATGAGAAGCTGGGCCACTTGAAGCCCGAATCTACCCAAACTTCAGCTTAGGTCGTGGGTTTCTATTGATTTCCACTCACATTTATTTTTCAACCTCTATTCCAGCCTTGTCTTGTCTTGTCCTGTCCTGGCCATTTATTATTATTTGCCATTTCTTTCACAGTTTGTCATGATTTCACCTGGCAAATCTAACTTTGGTTTTTAATCCCTTTAATTTGCTGTTTTTTTTTGTTACTCTATTCAATCTATTATTATATATCCATGATTTGCATTCACCAAGTATACACCGGTTTATACAGTTTGTTCTTTCTTTAACTCTGGCTTCTAGTTTTTTTAAAGCACTACTTTTCCGCTTTTAAACCATCGTTTCATTCAGCCCAGCCCAACTCAGCTCAACTCAGTCCATTCGTTCAATTAAGTATGGCAAATCATTCAAAAATGCATTTCTGCTGATTTCCCGGCTCAAGTTTGTTTGGCCGCTTGTTAATTTGTCACAAACCAAACATATTTATTGAAAAAAAAACACGCTGAACCAACCAAGTGTCCAGAAATCTGAGCCCACATAATTAGCCTAGTTTACTTCCTCCCCAACCATTCCCCGAATAAATATGAACCAAATTGATGTTAAAACGACTCGGTCATAGGATTTTTCGGATTGGTTGTTTTTCGTATTTTGTTGTTATCACCTACATTTGTTGCGCAATTCCTTTCTTTTTTAATTTTCTACCACAGTGCGTTTTATTATTATTTAGTTTTCATAATTCTTTGCTTTTTAAAGACCTTAAATCCTAATTGTTGGTTTTGTGGATTGTAAAAAAAAAGCTAAAAGGTTTGCCGAATACCCATAGAAAACACAAACAGCTTTAAAATGGCAAGTTACAAAGTATATAGACCCTTTTTGATACACTTGACACCAATTCTACTAGCCCTTTGACTTCTAATATAATTGGGTTCTGTTTAATCTCAATAGCATGGCCGAGTACGAAAAACAAGAACCGAACAGGAGCAGCGAGAGCATAAGATAAAGGAACTAAAAGAGGTTGAAAAGTACAGACTTGCACTTGATACAGTATTTGAAAATGTAAGAGGCGGAGATATCCGGTGTTTTTAATTCGCATTATTCGGCTTGAATGCCTGGAGTCTTGACTCCAATTTAAAGAATGCCAATATCATCCGCATTCACGACACGTTTATGTTCCGAGCTTAAGTCAGTTGTACAAAATCTATGCAGAGCAGAACAGATCAGGACAAAATTGAAGATTTCGCGTCCAGCATAATCAGAACATATTGGTGGAATTTTAATAGAGAAAAGAGCGGATATACACACCAGGAGCACTGGAGGCAACAACAGTTTTGCTTAACTTGAACCCAGAGATTAACACAGTATGGAATTATAGAAGAGAGATTATCGGCTCCATGTTCAAAGACATTGACTCGGACGAAAAGCAAAAACATCTGGAACTGGAAATTGATTTCATAAACAGGGCTATTAGAAAGAACATAAAAAGTTATTGGATGTGGAACCACAGGCTATGGGTGTTGGAAAACATGCCTGTGCCTAATTGGACGCGGGAGACCGAGCTGGTTGATATGCTTTTTAAACTCGACCCTACTAACTGTACGTTTTAACCTCATTATTAATATGCTGTTGCAAAGGCGCAAGTAATGTTTGTGCGTCGCAATAATCGGCTGTAATTGAATCGCGGTAGTGCTTATACCCATTCATTTTTGGGTGGCAAGTTGTTAGCAGCGCGTAATGTTTAGCTTTTATTAAATGACTATAACAATGTGATGCTATTAGTTCATGGCTGGAATTACCGACGAATAGTTGTTTCGCACATGGTTGACCCAAAGGAACCCAAGTCAATTGTCAATAGCGAGTTTTCCTACACAAAAGCAAAGATATCTGATAACTTTTCAAATCATTCAGCCTGGCACTATCGAAGCAAGCTGTTGCCAGATGTAATTTCCGACATAAAAGAGAGCTCAAAGTCAAAAATACTGTCAAAAGGTGAGAAATGACAATGTTTAGATGGTAGAACAAAAGTGGCAGGTTACATGGACTTGTACACGTTGATTGATTTACATTTTGAATTTGCCAGTTCAGAGCGTATAATATGATTTATTACTTTTTTTGTTTTTTTTGTTTGGCTGCGAAAAACCTAGAAATCAAGATGATCAAGACAGCGATATACTCCGACCCTGATGACCAGAACGCCTGGCTGTATTACGACTGGCTGATAGATTTCGGTATTTGGTTACATTTACACGTATATATGTATACATATAGACCGTTTATTCAATTATTCAATTCAGTTTAGGTGCTTTCTTAATTATCGTTTCGATTTTACACTGTTGGCTTAATCGGGTGAATTTGCTGGTTACTTACTGTGAAAAATGTATGTATTGCACAATAGAGGTTGATAAAAGACCCTTGGTCGATAGTGGCATTGAAATGGCCAATGAATTGCTGGAGTTGGAGCCAAACTGCAAATGTAAGATACATATATCTCATATATACAAATACAAATATAAATATATTATCCAGCGTACGTCATTTTAGAAACTGCTGGTTAAGCCCAATTCACACACTGATACTTTACTTCTTGTTTGTGGTCGCTGCAGATGCATTACAGGCGCTGGTAAAGTATAAGACATACTTTGACAGGAGCTCAGCTATTGATTCGAAAATAAAGCAAGAATGTTTGGGTTACCTAGCCCGACTACGAGCCATCGACACCTTACGACTAGGCGCGTACCAAGACTTGGAGAATCAGATCAACTCATTTTAATCTTTTGTTTATCGTGCTTGTTCTAATTGAGTGTGCTTGGGCTTCAAGTTCACCAAGCCAATTAGCTAGTTATTTTAGATTTTGCATTTTATGAGCAGTAGTACTTTTTACTTGCTACACATTCGGCTCTGTATCACCATTGCTGACTTGTTAAAATGTAAATATCACTTGTTTTTAACATTACTTGGTCAAAGCATATTTGTTATACATCATGTTATCCAACGTCCAAGAAATACACGTGCTTGGATTGTATCAAAAAAGTGTTTATATTAATAGGCTGCTGGGTTTATTTCTGGATTTATAGTAATTAAATAATGTTTTTTTATTAATAAATGTTATCTGCCAAATGTGTTAAAGGCTACTTTTTTTTTTTCTTGGAAAAAAGAAAATCATACTGTATCTAGTCTACTTTCTTTTGGCCTTGTTAGCTAGCTTGGCTGCTTTTCCTTTCTTTGTTCCTTTTATCGAAGGTTTAATATAATACGGCTCAATGCCCAATCTATCCAATATAAAATAAAATCAAAACGTAGTTAAGTTACAAGAAACCAACCCAGCTTTAATCACCTTCGCCACAAAATCTAGTTTAAATAATCAGTAGTGAAATGCTTGCCTCATTTTGTTTGTCCAATTTAGTATCCATTTTCGTTGTTTTACTGGAACGCCAAGCTCTTTAAGATCGCTACCAGAGGACTTGAACAAATGCTCCCAATCCTATTTTTTATTTACAAAATGCAAAACCACAGTTTGTAATCGTTACTTTGTTGGTTACGAGACTGTTGCAGATTCAAATTTGCACACCATTTGTTATCGCTATGCTGCTTTGCCGCCGATCGTATAGCTTAAGTTGGATCAAAACAACGATTTACGTTATTGCTATCATGATATTGTTGATTAAGATTTAAGTGAAATCGAATTAAAATATTACTTTAAATTTAGGATTATATTTAACACAGTCTCTCCCTATCTTAGTCAAGAATGTTTCCGTGGTGTTTATGTTTCCTAAATTAAGCACAAACAAAGAAAAAACACGCACACACACCCCAATTCAGTTAGTTGGTTTAATCCTGGATACCTTTTGATATCTTTTTACTCTGATCGATCTTTTTTACATTGCACAGCAGCAAAAATAAAATTTAAAAAATAAACATGCAAAAAAGACCTTACCATGAGTTTCTGGGATTTCATTTTTTGATAAGCCCGAGTACAACCGAGTTAGATTCCCTTTTTGTAGCACCTGAGCCAAGGATTTAGCCCTCAATCCAAAGATCATTCTGTATTTTTGTATCTGTATTTTTCTCTTTTTTTTTGTGCTGAACGTTTATTACGATTTACGATTTTGATTTTAGGCTAATATATAAGAAGCTTAAGACTCGTTGTTTATAAGCCAAGATTGTACCTTGTATTTTTTTTTGAATCGACAATTTGGACTTGAAGATATTTGGATTTGGACAGGAAATAAAGACTACTATTAAAACAGCAGTAGCTAGCAAAGATAGTTTTATCACTAACTTTCGATTCAAATGTAAAGAGTTATTGGTTGTAAATGCACTTTTTTTTTGCTATTGGATTGAAATGTGAGCCAAGTTTTAGCGAATCAAGTTAGGTATAATTGACTACTTAAAGTCTAATCAAGAAAAATTAGTTGAAAATAATTTCGACACAATAGTCAAGTAGAAAAAACCTAAACTCCCTTTTTTCTACTTTAAATACTTGGAGTCGAGTTTGGAAATCAAAAGTGGCTTAAATACGCATCCACGCATCCGATTAGAAATCACCAAGTAAAGGCTAATAGCGCATTTTGGTTGAGGGAGGATAAAATAGCACCAGACTTCTATTAGTTCTTCTAATAAGACATTTTCTGCATCTCTTTGGCTTGCAGGCATAGATAGTTTTGGCTTGATAAATGGCTGAAGCAGGTTGATTTTGCTTAATCTTTTTTTATATTTTCAAATTTCAATATTACTTGGTAGAAAAAAGAAAGAAAAAATTGAAAAGTAAATAAATAAACTAGCAACAAAAGGTAAATGGCAAATAAACGAACAAGCAGCAATTAATATTAAAGCCAATTGAGTGGAAAAATAAAATAATTACAACACACTTGACTGAAAACAGACAAAGATTTAACTAATCTCTTGTAAAAGAAATCCAATAATAGCGTTTTTCACCTTAACCTTGCTTATACCATTCTGTTTATTCTACTCTGTTTATACCAAAAAAATACAATACCACAAGTAGGCCGGTTGTCTATATTATAGGAGCTGTACTTGACAAAAAGAACAAATAGGTATAAAAAAGAAGCAGCACTTTACTATGAGGCTCATTACCAGATTTTTGGCACTTTTAGTTGCGCTCATTTCGGCTGCTTTTGGCGATGAACCGCTAGAAGGCGTGTTCAGAAACACCACACACACAAACAATTGGGCAGTTTTGGTAATTAAATGCTTAGTATACATTAGCTTGATCTAAAAATCAAAAATACGATTGTTTATTCATATACAAGTGTATTCTTGCGATAAATTGGCTATTGAGTTGAATAATAATTGTGCATGATCTTTATTTAACTGTTTTCTACTGGGGCAGGTGTGTACGTCGAGGTTTTGGTTTAATTATCGACATGTATCAAACGCAATGTCCATGTATCGCACGGTTAAGCGGTTGGGGATACCAGACTCCAACATCATACTGATGCTGGCTGATGATATGGCTTGCAATCCAAGGAATCAGAAACCAGGAGCGGTGTTTGACCATCCAAACCAAATGGTTGATTTGTACGGGGATAATGTGGAGGTTGACTATCGAGGCTACGAAGTTACAGTCGAAAATTTTATTAGACTACTAACAGGTGTGTTGGATGAATGTTGAGATTAAAACTAATTTGTTTTAAATTCAGCTCATTATTCTTTTCATTTTAATTTACGCACTTGCTGTTACCTGCTATGTAAGCTGAACAACAGAGCGGTTTAATGCGAGAAACTAATGGTACTTTTGGGTATTTATTAATAGGACGAGTTGCGCCCGAAACCCCAAGAAGTAAAAGGCTGCTGACGGATGATAAGTCAAATATATTCATTTACATGACAGGGCACGGAGGAGATGAGTTTTTAAAGTTTCAGGATTTTAATGAGATTAGCAGCTACGATATTGCAGACGCCTTTGCTCAGATGTGGGAAAAGAAAAGGTAAGTAGAATCAGGAGGAGGAGGAGGAGGAGGAGGAGGAGGATGCATTTTTTTTGGAGCACTGCGGCATCGCAAAGAAAGCGTGTTCGCATTAAGCTTGATACTATTGATTGGAAATTCAGTCGTCGCATTCTGTAAAAATAAAGAAAACTTTACGATTCTTTTTTTTTAACTTTATGATTTTTAACCATAGATACAACGAGATATTTTTTATGATTGATTCGTGTCAAGCAAACACAATGTACAACACCTTCTACTCTCCTAATATCCTGGCAATGGGGTCAAGCAAGAAGGACCAGAACTCCTACTCAGTAAGACACTCAGACACGAACTCTAGTTGATATTTGTGTAACCACTCTTTGCTTCGGCAGAGCAGATAACAAATATGGTAACTAAATAACATGGCTGCATTAAATGTTGCTTTATAAATAGTATCACCACGACTATGACCTAGGGGTGTCAGTTATCGACAGATTTACATATGCGAATCTAGAATTTTTGGAAAAAGTCAAGCCAGGAAGCGAACTCACTATTCAAGATTTGGTAATTTACTTTTCAAAATGGTTGATATCAGTGCATTATATCGATAAAGAGGAAAACAGTTGTCAAAATATTGAATCCATGTTGACATCATATTCTACGTGTTTTTTTTATAGGTGAATTCTTATAACGAAGATTTTATTGCTTCTACACCTGGGGTTCGGACGGATCTTTTTTCTCGGAGCTTAGATAAGGTACTTTTTAAGGACAAATACGTTACATATACAGCTATGGTTGGTTTCAGTTGCGCTGGTATACCGAATGCACATACATGTTGGTTTTGTTTACATGAGGTTACACGTACACTTTTAGACTTTGATTTCCGAGTTTCTTGGAGCAGAACAGAACGTGGAACTGACTAAAAACCCCATAAGACTGGAGACGCCCGTTGGAGGTTTACGTAAAAAGCAGAAAAAGGAACCATTATCTGTAAGAACATTCGTACACAAGTTCAGTTTAAATAACTATATCTATCTATTAACTTTTAATAAGACTTGGTAGCTTGGGGCTTTCACTTTTGCTACAAAACACACGCATTTATCACTAATAGGAAAAGCTGGAAAAAGCCAAAGCAGGACCAAAACCGGAAACGCCAAAGATTAGTGTTGAGATACCTCCGCCTAATTTGGTCACAACAAGCATTGTCGGTGCATCTATTGTAGTACTCGTATCATCATCGGTTTATTTTTCTTACAAGAGTTTATAAAACCCTTTTATGGCTTTGTTGTAACAAACCAGCTCTGTTGTATTTGGTTTCAGTTTTCCGTTTTCCGTTTTCAGCATTCTTACTTTACCTTTACTTTTTTACACGTTCTATCCTAACATATGGCAGGATTTCCCGATAAATCGCGGGCTAAGTATAAATGTAAACATTTCTTGTGACCTTGTACATCCTTTAGTTTACCTTAATTTACACCTTGTCTTTAATAAATTACTATCCGAACTATGCTATAATTTGGTGTGCTGGCTCCTGAACAAAGAAAAAACAAGCAATGATATTCGGATATTAACTGGGGTTTTCATTTTTTTTTCTTACAAATTAGCTTCAGCAACCAATTTTTTAAGGGAAAAAAAAAATCGCGTAATTTCTCTGTTTTTGTTGTTCAATTTCTGAACTAATAATTGAAAGAGAACCAAGCATTACACTCTTGATCGTTTTGCTTTAAAACCGATAATACTTTTATTATTATTATTTAAAACCAACAATACTTTTTGTTAATAGCAAAACGGAAATTAAAACAAAACATTTCAGCACCAACCGTCTATTATCGATAGAGAACACAAAGAAACACTAGTAATCATTGAGACGAGCTATAAATGGATAGCGAGACAAGCAGTCGTAGTACGAGGACAAGAGACTATAATCCAGAAGAATTAAAAACTACAAAGATCACGCTGAGGTTTGGTTCCTATGATTCGTCGGTTAAAGAGGAGCTAAGGCCGCAGAGGAAAACCCGGGGCAGAAAGAAGGCTCTAGAGGAGAGCAAAACAAAAAAGAAATTCAAAACAAAAAACCTGAAGTTAAACTTTAAAAATAAAGGAGCCTCAGGATCAAAAGGCAATGGCTACGATGATTTTAGCGATTCAGACGATGAGCAGTATTATTTTGAAAACCAGTTTATAGTTAGATTACCAGAAGAAATCAGCGAATCCGTGCGCAAAATCGTAGACTCACGAGAAATAGGAGACCGGATTGAGATTGCCTTTAAAAGTAAATTTTATTAACAGTAACTGTCGTGCGTCGTTGGTATTTTTAAATGCTCAGGTTGACAATTTCAGGCCAAAGGGACATTTCTACTTGGCCATTGTTTGTCAGATACTGAGCTGAAATAGACACTAAATTGCCAACACTTAACTTAGATAGTAGGAAGGGTGTTTTCAGATTTGACGACAAGCATTATACAGCTAGGCTGGTTGACTTGCCCACAATAACAGAGTCGTATAGAACCACGGACAAGAAACAGATACTTAAAGTTGCGGACATATCACAAGTAAGCTGTTAGCTTAACGAATAGTAATTCAATTGTTTTGCAACTGGTGTTTGCCTTGGAAAGAATAGTGTCTATTGGACGTATAGTGAACAATTTGCCGTAGCGTATATAAAACAGCTCTGCTAAATAAAAAATTATAGATGTTGCTAGTCGAAGACCTGATACCGGCGGCTGATATTGAGAGTATCAAGATTGGCGATACCATGGAGAGAGGGGATATAGTTTTCCCTAGTGGTCTTGCGCCGCCGTTAAAGGATATATCTAGACAGCGCTTTAGGCCCAGAATATCGCACAACAAGATAAGTTACATAGAAAACGAAGTATTAAGGCTGCTGGAAGAAGACACAAAGGCGATGTCTATAAGCTACGGTAACAGATTATTTTATGTTTAATTATCACCAACCTGGAACATGCGATATAGATCCGTTGTACTCTTGTGCAAAGAGTCGAATATTAACCATGTTCAAGTCATGTTTCACAATTTGTGAGATTGAGAACGAAAGAAAGATGAAAAAAAAAATTAGAGTTGGTGTTGAAATTGAAATTGAAGCTGGAAACTGCTTATTTGCTATAGAGTTGCAGGATATCCAAGCGGACGATAGTGAATATGAAACAGTTATAGCCGAAAATGAGGCCGGAAAAGGGGCGAAGTCGACTCAAATGAAGAGTAGTAGAGAGGAAGATGAAGAGGTTGAGAGTGTAGTTGCTATGGATGACTTTGATGCTGATTTAGCAGCAGAGTTGGACCGCGGGCTGGAGGAGCTTGAAGGTGAGGATATGCGAGACATGGATGTTGACAACGAGAATGAGGACGAAAACGAAAACGGGAATGATAATGGGAACGAAAACGAGGGCGAAATTGAAGATGAAAACGATATTGAGAATGAAAATGATATTGGGAATGAAAACGATGCTGAGAATTACGACGAGATTTACAATGATGCTGGCGAGGATAACAAGGAAAGCGAGGATGATAATGAAGAAAGTGAGGATGAGGACTCTGACGACAACGAGCCAAGTAAGTTTTGCTACCCTATACCACCACTATTTTTATCATTATTGACAGTAATTACGAATGGATAACTTTAAAGCCAAGTTAAATCTAGCTGCCTTGCTACAATGGATGCTGAATCTGTTGTTCCTGACTGCAATTACCACTTCCATTGTTATTCCCTTTGTTAATACCAGTATTCCTATTTTAAGCTTAAATTAAACCTGTGCCTAATCATCAACAACATTTGCCTGGTCTTAGATAACGAGCGGACTATGCAGAGGAGGCTGCTCACAGAGGAGATTATGAATCTCGAGGCTACTATAAGACGCAAACGAGTTGACCTGAACTCTGCGCCCAATCCTATTATTAGGGTAAGAGCAACTACTTTTGCGACCACTTTTATTTGTGCAGAAACCTAGTTATAATGCTGATTATACCTGTTCTACACAACCTTTTTTTTATTTAGAAACGGTTTGAGGATACAGTGCACAAACTCATGACCGAGCTTTCTCATAAAAAGACGCAGCTGGACAAGATCAACACTGGCTAAATGTATTTACATCCGGTTTCACAGTTGTTGTTTCTATTATTTTTACTTTTTTCAAAGAGTTGACTTTTTTTTATTTCACCGAGTTTCTCTTGTTGATCTAATATGCTCTGTTCTCTTATTATTACTCTTTTACTTTTTTTAACTTTTTTTTTTTTTTTACGTATTTTGAACCATGGAAGGTCTAAACAATACTATGTAGCTTTATATTCCCTTATTTATTTCACTTTTTGCTTTGCAGGAGCCTAATTGAACACACTTTTTTTTAATGTTTCTGGAATAATTACACTATTAAAGAGGCCAAACTCCACAGCCTTTTGCTGAAACTTGTGAATGTGTTTTTTAAAAAATAAATAAATCCGAGGAATAAATATCCAAAAGCGTTGGGTTCGAAAGCTGCAACGAAACTGGCTTCAAGTAACATGAAGTGCATGTAGATTTCTAAATCATGGAGCTTTGCGAGGCACTCTAAAGCTGTGGCTCCAAGTACAGGACTTATTCGTTTCTATTTTGTATGTGTAATTGGGCCGAACTGACATTGGGGTGTCATTCCTCTCTAATTTTAATGTACTCAGACACCAAGCTTTTGAGAGTGGGCAGTTCATGTTTTTTTGATTGCTTTCTCTCAAACATAAAGTATCCTAAAGTACCTCCGGCTACGCCGACAAAAATGTCCATTTTTCTAAGACAAAGCAGATTCGTTCAAAGTTAGTAATAGACAAGGCGGTTATTGAAAATACTTTTGCCCCAAAGTACAGATCACGGGCTTAATTTATATTATTAGATTAAGGATCTGCCCATGTATATAAATAAATGCTCAAGTTATCAGCAGAGCACTAACCTCGAAATAAAATAAGTGTATCGATGTTGAAAAGCCATGACAAATTATGTATTCGTGTTTGTATATCTCGACGGCTGTAACAGATGATGGTGACAAGCGGGCGATTACTCGATTCTGTAAATGTTGAGCAAAAGGGTTGCTAGTAAATTAAAGACTTGGTTCTAGCAGTAGTGTTGGCAGTGCAGCAAAAGAATTTATAGTTTGTATCCTGATCTTGGCTGAATTGAATTTTTTTTTGGAATTATCTTGTAAATCGGTTATGAGATTAAAAAAAAGACTTGGATTGAGTAAATTTTGAGATTAAGTGAATTTTGAAAAAGTGAATTTTGATATTATATATGGAATTATAAACGCGATCAAGTTATGATAAATTTCAATAAAAGAAAAGAAAATAACGAGGGTGAGTTTTATTTGCAAATCGATTTCAGTTAGGCAATAAAACTGAGCTTTAAAAGCGTAAAAGAAAGCCAGTGCTTTTTTTTTTGCTTTTTTTTTTGCTTTTTTTTTACTTGTTAATTTTGCATTTAAATTGAAATAAATAAAATGGTTTCGGAAAACCTGCTTTAAAAGAAAACGATGTTGGTATTTTAGCTGCCACTGAATGTTCAATATAGATTAATCAATTGTACTTTTTTTTAAGATATACAATAGAGTGTAGAATTTTCAATATATACTTGCAAAGCACAGGACTACTTGGACAAAAGCAGTTGGTGCACAGTTGTAGTATCAGAATCAACAGTTAATATTTGTCAAGAAAGGCGATAAAGAAGTTTAATTTAGGGGTATTTTCTGACTCGGTAGAGTTTTAGATTGGGCAAAGATGTCTTTGAATCAATGGGTTTCAGATAAGCTCATTAGACTTACGGGGGTAAGCTCGGATGAAATAGTGGAGTATGTCATATCGATTGGTAAGTGGTTTATTTTTGAAGATTTATTTAGCAAAAGAGCGACCAAGAAAAGAACTAGACTGGATTCTAACAAATTTATAATTGTTTTCCATAGCACGCGCGATTAAAGGACCAGAAGAGCTAAAGAGTAAGCTGAAAGAGTTGGGGGTTTTGAATGAAGGCGATGACCAAGACTTTTCAAGGGGACTTTTTGATAAAATCAATAGCGGCAATAGAAGCAAGAAAAAAGAAGACAAAGTAAGAACTAAACTGAATTTGATCAAATGAAAACAAAAAGTAGAGTAAAAGAGACAGTTTGTGTGGAAAAAAAAAGTGAGTGAGTTTGTGTGGAGATATTTACAAAGAAACAAATGATGTGTGGTGTAATAGATATTCGAGAGATTGGAAAAAAGAGTAGAGGAGGTTGGCAGAAAAGAAAAGAAAAAGGTAAATGATAGGGGCAAAACAAAAGTGAGAGCAGCAGTTGGGCACGATGATAGCGATAGCGATGTAGATGGTATAGTAGAAAAAGAACGAGGAAAAGAAAAGCAGGGAAATGAGAGGGGGGAAGAGAAAGAGAGAGTTAAAGGGACGTCGCGAAGAAGGGAGGAGTTGAGAGATGGGTGGCAGAGTGATTCTAGTGAGGAGCGGTATAGAGAGGATCAGATTAAGAGGGCGAGGAAGGAAAAGGAAAGTGGGAAGGGGGAGGATATAGAGGATGCAGAAGAAGAGTACGGGCGGGAAGAGAGAGAGATGGAAGAGGATTTGGTGGAAAGAGAAGAGTTTGTTAAAAGGTTGCGGGAAAAGGACAAAGAGCACACAAAGCAGCTGGCTGAAGATCGAGCTACAAACTCAGCAATGAGCGAGGTGAATGATCGAAGGAGTATAGCGAATGACCGGGACAAGAGGCGGGAGTTGTTACCGGAGCTTCGGACAAGGGCGCGTCAAAAGTATTTGGGTCAGAGGGAAGAGCAGCAGCTAGAGCTGTTAAAGCGAGAGATTCAGGAGGAGGAGTTTTTGTTTAGTAGTGAAAAGCTGACAGAGAAGGAGAGGAAGGAGCTGGAGTATAAGCAGAATGTTTTGAAGCTGGCGCAAGAAAGAAAGCAGTTGACGGATAAACATGATGGGTATGTGATGCCAGAGGACTACATTACCGAGAAGGGGGAGATTGATAGAAAGAAGAAGGAAAAGGCGTTGTATGGCCGGTATGTAGAGCCGGAAAGCGGGAAGAAGGTGTTGAGCGAGCAGGAGGTGTGGGAAAAGCAGCAGATTGAGAAAAGCTCAGCAAAGATGGATAGTCTTGATGGGCGTGCAGCAGGAGACGAGTATGAGTACGTGCTGGACACCGAGGCAATAGACTTTGTGATGGAGGAAACTTTGTTTAAAGAGGGGGAAGCCGAAGAGCGAAACAAGGCGATTGACGCAGCTGAGAGGAAGGCGCTTTCGATCCAGCAAGTCCGAGACTCGTTGCCGATATTCAAGTACAGAAGCGAGCTGTTGGATGCAATTGATAATTTCCAGACACTGATCATTGTTGGAGAGACTGGGTCGGGAAAGACCACGCAGCTGCCTCAGTACTTGTATGAAGCTGGGTATTGCAAAGATGGCAAAAAGGTTGGATGTACTCAGCCTAGACGAGTTGCTGCAATGAGTGTGGCGGCTAGAGTAGCTGAGGAAACAGGCACCAAAATAGGGCACGAGGTTGGCTATGCAATTAGGTTTGAAGACTGCACAAGCGAAAGAACCCGGATCAAGTACATGACGGATGGTATGCTGCTTAGGGAGTTTATGACCGAGCCTGATTTGGCTGGATATTCGTGTCTCATGATTGATGAAGCGCACGAACGGACGTTGCACACCGATATTTTGTTTGCCTTGGTTAAAGTAAGCTGTCTTAATGGTACAATTGCGTGTGTAATTAGACAACTTTGATTGCTTGTTTACACCACCAAAAACAACAAGAGTGATGTTATTAAACACCAATCAACTGACTATTATTATTTATTGATTTATTTATTTTTACTAGGATATTGCTAGATTTAGACCTGATCTTAAACTGTTGATTTCCAGTGCTACAATGGATGCGCAAAAGTTTAGCGAGTACTTTGACGATGCGCCCATTTTCAAGATTCCAGGCCGCCCATTCCCAGTGGAGATATACAACACCAAAGCACCTGAAGCCAACTACCTTACAGCAGCAGTAACCACGGTTCTTCAGATCCATGCGTCGCAGCCAAAAGGCGACATTCTGGTGTTTTTAACAGGACAGGATGAGATTGAATCGGCCGAAGAGAGCCTTCAAGCAGCTTGCAGGGCACTGGGAAGCAAGATAAACGAGCTGTTGGTGTGCCCCATTTACGCAAACCTACCCTCGGATTTGCAGGCAAAGATTTTCGAGCCTACACCCGAAAACTCCCGCAAGGTTATTTTGGCAACGAACATTGCTGAAACCTCCATTACTATCGACGGTGTCGTCTATGTAATTGACCCTGGGTTTAATAAGCAAAACGAGTATAATCCAAGGTCTGGAATTGAAACATTGCAAGTGGTTCCAGTAAGTAGCTAATAGCCATTTTTACGCATGATTGTTGCGCTAATATTGAATTTACATGTGATTGTTGTACAGTTAAACAAATAACTGAGAGGTTTGGGAGGGGGGGGGGCTGGTCACGTTTAGGTGCAAGTCTGACACTTGGCTAATAAATTAATTGAAACCTTGTTGTGTACGCTTGTATGTGGTGTAGTGCTCCAGAGCCTCAGCTAACCAAAGGTCGGGCCGTGCAGGTCGTGTTGGGCCTGGAAAGTGTTTTAGGCTGTATACACAGCATGCTTACATGAACGACCTCGAAGACAACACAACACCAGAGATCCTTCGAGTGAACCTGGCAAGTGTTGTGCTGACCTTGAAGTGTTTAGGGATTCACAACCTGATTCAGTTTGACTTTATGGATTCGCCGTCGCCTGATCTTTTGAAACTTGCGCTTGAGCATCTTTATGCGCTTGGTGCGCTAAACGATAGGGGCGAAATGACAAAACTTGGCCGCAGAATGGCTGAATTTCCTATGGATCCCATGATGGCAAGGGCACTGATTGCTTCAGAACAGTTCAACTGTCCCGAGGATATGGCGTCTATTGTAGCAATGCTCTCTGTTTCCAGCGCTGTTTTTTTTAGGCCAAAGGAAAAAAAACTTTACGCCGACCAAGCACATGCTAATTTTGTAGTCAGTGGGGGCGATCACCTGACGCTGTTAAATGTGTGGAACCAGTGGGTTGAAACAGGGTTCTCCAAGCAATGGTGCTTTGAAAACTTTATCCAGTACCGGTCAATGAACAGAGCTCGGGACACCAGAGACCAAGTAATAGGTCTGATGGAACGTGTTGAAATCGAAGTCAAAAAGAACGACGATGAGTCACCCGAACTAAATACGCTGACATCAGCCGACAAATCAAACCAGCTTGCGTCAAACTCGGTTCCAATCCGCAAAGCCATAACCAGCGGGTTTTTCTACAATGCTGCCAAAATCCACAAGTCTGGCGAAAGCTACTCGACCATCAAAAAGAACAATACCGTGTACGTTCACCCCAGCAGCTCTTTGTTTGAAAAAAAGTCCAAGTTTGTCATCTATTACGAGCTGGTCTTGACTTCAAAAGAATATATGCGCCAGGTCATCGAAATCGAGCCAAGCTGGCTGTATGAATTGGCTCCACACTTTTATACTGAAAACGAGGTTGAAGACCAGTCCAAAAAAAAGATGCCCAAACAAATCAACTACAATAAAAAGCAATAGTTCTTTTGGAAAGTTAGGTACTATTATTTACGAGAAGAGAGGAGGGAAATATATTTTAGTAGACTTATTATCTTTGAATGTTACTTTCTACTTTTCCTTTATTTTGAAGTCCAGCACATCTCACTAACTTTTAGCCATTAAAATACAAAACAACCTAGTTTAATATTCAATACCAAAAGCCATTAGCAAACCAATGCTGTTGCCATGGAAATTGTTGTTTTTAACCAAAGTCAAAGTTCAGCTAATACAAAAAAATATATTAGTAATTAAATAAAGCAGTACTGGTGCCAGGATCAATTAAAACCCAGCTGGATTATATTTAATTGTCACCGAGTATACATTTTTATATGGCATCTCTAAAATTTCATGTTGATACTGGCCATAGTTGATGCTGGCCGTGGTGGTTTTCGGTGCCCATGATGGTGATTATGTTTATGATTATGATTGTGATTGTGGTGCGTACTTTTTTTCTAAATCTGTTTCATTTACATCCTATAGTTTTAGACATTAATATCATTATTTACGAGTACAATATACATTTTAAATAGCTTCAGCTTCTGTCATGTCATGTCACCATAATATAATTTTAGTTTTATATTTCGTTGCGTACTCTAAACAGCACCGATATTCTACGCTCTCTCGGCAGCAACATGCCATCCCATGTACGTTGTTCAGGAACAACTGTAATCTCATGCGTGAATTCATACCGTATCCGGTGGCTATTTTCCAAGTCATAATACAGTACATTAAACTCATTACTATTTCACTTATAATGTCAATTATATCACCATTTTTATTAAGTAGGCCACATAAATACAGTTATGTCAGTAATCGCAGACTTGTGTATAACCTTGGATTTAATTAGTACCTGAAAAAATACAGACTCCTTGGTGGCAATAGCACATCCACTCGGATCTCGGGTTTTTTAACATTTCTAAACGTGCTTATAGCATGGCCCAGCAAACTCAGTCCACCAACATATAATCCAGAGTACTATTATAACATTGTTACAGTTGGGTAATTGGAATTTAAATACACAGACATTTAAAATATATATATATATATAAAAGGACTGACTGGGTTGGCTATAGAACGTCACAAACATCCTTGAATGCGTTTTTAAAGCCTCGAATATGTCCAAAACTACTTACATCTGGGTTGTCTACGTGGGCTCGTATATTGCCATCCTTATGAAGATCTACAGGTTTATTAATCCCAAAATCAAACTTTGCCATCAATAGCTTAACGCTTAACCACTAAAAATTTCAGTGACTATCGAGCAAAATTAAAGGAAAAAAGAAAAAAAATGACACTAGCTCTGGATTAAAACCCAAAGAAATAAAAAAGCGTCATTGGCAGAGGTACTTTTTTTTATCACTCTCGGTAGTGTTAACACTGTGCAATATTCAAATAACAATAATAATAATAATAATAATAATAATAATAAACAATACCTAGAATATGAG
Source organism: Capniomyces stellatus (assembly GCA_001661515.1). Classification (NCBI taxonomy): domain Eukaryota; kingdom Fungi; phylum Kickxellomycota; class Harpellomycetes; order Harpellales; family Legeriomycetaceae; genus Capniomyces; species Capniomyces stellatus. The sequence goes on along the minus strand of LUVW01000001.1, from coordinate 993,105 downwards.
GTGGTATCCATGCCCATTCTTCAGGAAACAATTTGTACACTTTGTTCAGTATCTCAATCACTCGAAAATCCATTTTATTCAACCCCAAATTGACATTCTGTTTATAAGACTCCCTATTATTTTCAACAGTACCCTCTATGTGCTTATTGGTTAAATCGCCTCCAAGAATTTTGTACTGAATACTTCGCTCAACTGGCAACCAGCTAGAAACTGAACATTCCCTATAATTGGTTATTCTTTCATCGAAATGTCCCACCGCATAACCGTCTCTGCTATACCGCTTTAGTTTCTTTTCACATGCCTTAACTATATCCTCGTGTTCTTTTTCGGATATAAACCCAGGAATCAATATTAGATCGTTTTTACACTTTGAAAACTCTGACTCTTCAAATTCTTTTGAAAATCGCATATACCTGTCCTTTCCTGAAAAATCCAGGTTTGTGTTTCTTGTTAAGCTGAATTTAAGCTTTTCTTCTCTAGTACATTCCCCTCTCGATTTCATAGAGTATTTCTGAATTCGACTAGTAAAGCTAAAGTTTTTTGAAACAGTACCTTTACATCCCGCAAGATTGCATTTGAGTACTTTAAAATCCAAAGTCGTCAATTGGTGGACGTTTCTGTGGACTAGCATTTTTATTTTTTGGAAGTCTGGCTTTCAGGCATTCAATCAATTTACAAGAAATGCCATCGACTATGGTACATATAGCTAAATTTCTATCTGTATATTTAATTGGGAAACAATATTTTTTCTTTGTTTTGGAATAAAACTGGATTTGTCTTTTTCTTTATTTTCAAATTTATGGAGCCGTTTCAACTAATTTGGTTTGTGCATTCAAAATACAAAACTCGATCATTTTTTTTTCTTTGACTAAATCAATTAAATAAATCGAATAACCAAGTTTTAACTGAAATTTGATTTAAACGAATTCGTTTTGTTTTGTTTTACTTTTTTTTTTTTTTTAAAAAAAAAGTGTTTTAAAATAGCAAATAATGTGCAACTTGTGGTGGTATGTTTAAAGCCTCGTATACACAACAATGTACGCTATGCTTATAACTTATCCTACACTTGCCCAAACTCCTAGGAGTTTTAGAATACTGCTGGCTTGCAGTTTGGCAATGTCACAATTTTTGTGATTGTGTTTATGGGGTTTAAAAAGTGCAAAAAAAATTGTAGTGTGAATTTCCGGCTATAAAAATCACCTGCATATATTTCTGTTGACTGCTAGTCTTATTTTGATCTCACTCGAGATCGTCCGTATCTTAATGTTGCTGTATCTTTATTGCTAAGTAAAAACTAGAAAGATTCACTCCTTTGAGTCGAATCTCATATTCTTATAACTAACTAACTAAATAAATAAAATAACTAAATAAATAACTAACTAAATCAATAATTAAACGAATAACTAAATAAATAACTAATTAATTAATAATAATAATGAGCACATCCAATCGGACCTCTAAATACTGTTGATAAAACCACAAGGGGACAAAACTCAACTGTACATAGCTGTTTGATTATATTATCCACTATTACTTTTGGTCGTATTATATATACGACAAAAATATCAGGGGAATTAGCTCAGTGGTAGAGCGCTCGCTTTGCATGCGAGAGGCCGCGAGTTCGATCCTCGCATTCTCCAAGCCTTGCCCGGCTAGCTCAATCGGTAGAGCGTAAGACTCTTAATCTTAAGGTTGCGGGTTCGACCCCCGCGTTGGGCTTAACTTTTTGCTATAATTTGACCAGTATTTTGTTTTTTAATCTTCTAAACGAAATAATTGAACCTGATTTTATTCACACTGTTGGTTTTGTTTACTTTTTATTTATTTATTTCGGGATTAGTTTAATTTCGTTGACTTGATTTAATATCAATAATATGTGCCAATAGCAATGGGTATTTTACTTTTTTATTTATTTATTTTTCAGCTGCACATATTTCGTATTGTTTTGTTCTTTAATAACATGAAGAATTCTGATGTGTGTTTGAAACTTTTCAACTTTACCTGAAATGCAATATATTTAATTTAGTGGGACTTTTGTTTATCAAAGCACTAAATTGTGTTTACCTGTTTTTATAACTAGAATTACATTTCTAATAATAAAAAGTCTCGACAAAGAAAAACTAAACAAAAATACACTGAAGTGAAGAAAATATAATAAAAGAATGGATTCTAGTGACGACGAGTTCAATTTGGACGAAGAGCTACAAAAGTATCGAAATGTGGTTCTCTCAACCTGCGCCTCTTTGGGAGGACTGGAAGCCCCCACAAATAGCACCAAAGTTACTGGCGGGTTTGAGTATGTTATGGGAGATGAATGCCTTGACTGCTTGAAGGATTTGAAAAGATACATTAGGCTCGACGAGCTGAGCCAGGAAAAGCTTGTGTTGAAGTGGCTAGCCGACTGGAAAATACTGGGAAATGATTTGATTCCGATATTTAATCTTAATGTGGAAAAGTGGCTGGATTTCGAAGGTGTTGATGACAGGCTGTGGTATTCCTGTGAAGAGGGGCGTGCTGAAGATTACAAAATAGTCTGTTTATGTAGTAAGTATACCGCTTCGGTGTATCGACACTGATCCTTGACTCTTCATTATCAATGCTTGTTGCTTTGGGGAATTAAATTCTGCAAAGTACATTGGAGGTTGCAAAATGTATTCAAATGAAAAGTATATTAAAATGAAAAGCAAATCTAATCGCAGCGGTTTATGTTGAATAGTGGACCTTTTTGTTTTCATGACGTGGTCCATGGATACTCAAGAGACAGATACCAGGGAGACCTTTAATAGATCATTACTGGAGTATAAAAAGCTATTTTGTAACAACCAACTCATGTCGTCGTTAGTACGGTCGATGGCTAGAGTTTTTGAAGTACCACTAGGGTAAAATATGGTGACATAGTAGCTAATATCATATGGTGTATCTTGTACTGCTAGCTGGCCAGATATTGCTGTCTGGTTTTATACTTGCGGAGTTAATACTAATCAACCAGCGCTTAAATAGATTTAGAACGGATAAGGATAAAATGTTGCTCCAGGGAGGGATGTATGTGTTTAGAAACCTGCTTGGAATTCAAGAGCCATTCGTTTCAAGTGGGGTTTACGGTGTATCATCCAACCGAGTGGGAGTACAGGTATACAAAACACTTGCTTTGAAATGTCAACATTGATGAAAGCTAGAATGAATTTCTACAACATGATATGTTTTGATATGATACTCTGGCTGTTTGTTATATATACTTAATAACTCTATATATTACTATAACTATGGAATAAAATGATGTTAGGACTGGTTCATCCAAGTGATGGAACAAGAGTGTGGAATTGACATGTTTATAGCGGTTTCATCGATGATGGATGACCGGAATGTGCGGACTTTTAGTGCGGTGGTGATGGATGTGTTTTACAGTTTGTACCAAAGAGTTCCGGTTGATTCATTGGCAGAAAGTTCAAAGACAAATGTAAATATTGTTAACAATGCGTATACATACACGACTGATGTAGTTGCTTTCGGCAGCGTGTGCTGGTTTGGTAAATGTTATTAAAGAGAGCATTATTCACATTTAACAATTTTAGATGGAAGAAGTTGTATCGATTTTCAAAACAGAAGCTAGAAACTTGGGCAACTCAAGGCCTGGGAGACACAACAGGTTTGGAGGTGTATTTGCAGGATCGGTAAATCCAGGCACTCTTATCCCGATATTTAGCGCAAGCGAAGCAATGAAGATTTTTGCGCGTCCCTTGCGTAAAGTCCGTCCTTTGCATAACAGAAAGATCAACAATGCACTGGCACAGGAATTAAAGGTAAGCTCTAGGTTTGAATGAAACAGTGTTTTGATCCGCTTGGATTAATCATGGTTATAAACCGTACTTGGTTAAAGCTTTGGAAATTTAGAGTTGCATTAAAAGTGAAGCTAAATAAAAACTAGTATAAACTGGACGAAGAGGAACGTGAAGTAAGCCCCCAAGCATCAGCGATACTCAAAGAGACGTCCATAGTTTTTATAAAAAGCTGTTTTGGTGGTAAGTGATTATGGGGTAACTTTTTTATCCGACTAGAAAAAATGTTTTGGGTGGTGGATACGCCACTGCAACCGCACTATAATTGCAATGTCTAGGTTTTTTTTATTGCTGTTATTGGGTGTATGATCTTTTTATTCGATAACAAAAGTAAAGTGATACTTATAAACTAAACGTCATACATTGGGCTTTGCAAAGTTTTGTTTCCGCCACTGTTGGAGGATATAGAAACCCAAAAGAATGAGTTGGACGAGGTGGGATATGCTAGATTGCTATACGCCATTGGGTACTTTCTGGAGATATTTGTAAAGGTTTACCGGATACAACAAAGAAAAAACAAGCCGGCAAGTCAAAATGTAGTGGAAGGAGGCTCGCAGCTATTCAGTAATGCAGGAGGTGGTGAGGTAGATAGAGAGGTTGCGGATAGAGCTGTAGACTTCCCATATATAATATCGGTTGTAAACCAAGGAGGAATTGGTGTAAGTTTGAGACAGCTGAGCGATGGGCTGGAGACCCAAAACTGGCCAGTTTCGCAATCAGCAATGTACTGCTTCAGGTCGATGTTGGGGGTATTGAATGAAATGTCGGTTAGCAACAACCCAGAGTACTCGGAGGTGGGGACTTACATTTTGAGCAACCTGTTTTACGATGGGCACGTGATGGATTTGATGGTAAAGCTTAGCGGATGCTTCAAGCCTACAAAACAGACCCAAGGGTAAGCCTATAATCTTAAATACATAGTATAAATTTATAGATTCTAGAATGGTCAGATTTTTTGTTTGTTTTTTTAGGTTGAAATATGGTGTGGTTATAGTTAGTTGATGATATTTAACAATTAAGATTTGTTTTGTTGTAACAAAAATAAATAAATAATAGGTTTGTGCTAGAAATGATCCGTACAGTCGAGGACTTTATCCAGTCATTAGCCAACTATGCAACGCAGAAAAAGAAAATGTATGTCCGCAAAAAGGCAGCAAAAAGAAAGAAAAAGGAACAGATGCTTAAAGCCAATGCGACTACAGCAGACAGTGAAGTTGATTCGGTGAGTGGAGCGGCTGATTCTGCCAACATGGACACCGATGACTTGTATAAAAAGATAATGGATGACTTGGAGAAGAGCAGGCTGTTAAATTTGGGTGTTGTTGGTGATGGCGCTGGCGATGAAGAGGTTAAAACCGAAGCAGGAAGAAAAAAGAAAAATGGCAGTGAGGAAGAGGGCGAAAGTAAAAGTAGCGACGATGGCAGCGATAACAGTGATAATGAAGATGATGATGAGGTTGCTTACGTGGATAGAACGTTTAGCTTTGCAAAGTGGCAGAAGGTGTTTGCAAAGCATAAAACAGTTGCCTCGTACTGCGTGGTATTGAGAGCGTGCACTGTGCTTAAAGGCAAAGACCTTGGTATAGTTTCAAAGATGATACATCGGATAGCAGTCACATGCAGGAAGTCGCACCTGTTTTATACAAAGGCTCTTTTCAGATATTTCTACGTTTTTTTAACCAACTTTACAGACATCCAGAACTCAAGAGCCAATGACTCGATTTGGTTCGAAGCGCTGAACGACGTGCATGAAGATATTGTGTATATTTTTAGGCAATACTTTAAAACTGCTGCCAATCTCACAAACGAGACAGAATATACAGTGTCTGACCCATCAGACAACATCAACATCAACAGCGAGCTGCCTGCTACTGAAGGGCTAGACTCGATCAACAGCCTTGATGCTGCGTTATTGCAGCTTTCAGACCTGGACGATCCAAACGTACTAGACTCCCAAACAGGGTCTGCCTCAAGCAAGCCAAAGGCGAAAATAAGGGTAAAAAAGTACTCGGAGTCGGACCTGTTTGAAGAAAAAACGCATTGTATACGGGTTAAAGCATACATAGACTCCAGCTCGGCAGGAACAAACCCAAAGCGGTACCCGGTGCTTAATGAGGAGCTCAGCTACGATGACGCCATGGGAAGCATATCAGACTCAAGCGATTCAGAAGACGAACCAAACAGTTTGATTAATCCGGTACATCCAGTTGCAGGCGATAGACCATGGAAGCAAAAGGTTACTGACTGCGTAAATGCACTAAAAATGGGTGGCAACTCTGAGTCTTTGGACTGGCTGCAGCGGCAACTTGAAAGATTTATAGAGCTGAAAAGAGTCAGTTCTGCCAAAAAGGTTTCAACAAGCAACACCAATGGTCTGTTTGATGACTCGGATAATAGCGACCTAGACACAGAGCTTGACCAAGTGCTTGAAACCCCTGATTATCTGCTTGATGCCTCCATACCAGAAATTGCCGACCTACTTGAAAATAATCCACATTTACAGCAGCTTCTTTCGCTGTTTAGAATCAATAAGAGCGACGATTTGACAAGCTTTGCTATTTCTGGTCTTGAATCTGTCTCTGATGTGACTGAAAACTCCAGGCTTTTGTATGATCTGGTCCTGCAGGAACCAAGCCTGGCAACCAACACCATGGAGCCCGCAAACTCTAGCAACTCCAAATCCAAACACAAATCCAAATCCAAATTCAAGTCCAAATTCAAGTCCAAGAGTAATGACAGACCCACAATCAACACCAGGATTAAATCTAAAACAAAGTCCAAACTGTCGTCCGTACCTAACTTGACCAAACACCAAGATATTTCTGAAATTGGCGGGTTGGCATCTTCACACAATCTTGGAAAAGTTGGTTTCAGTAGCGATGACAGCGAAAATGAGAGCATGATAAACAACATCTTGTCGTTCAACAACTCTGGCTCAAAAGAGAACTTGGGCAAAGACTCGTCTCAATCATTAACACAAAAACCACATAAAAGCGTAGCGTTCAACTTCAGCTCTGACTCTGACAGCAAAGCAAACCGAATCAAAACTGGTATAAAAAGGTCTCTTAGAAAGCCTCTTAGAAAGTCTCTTAGAACGGGTGCTTCAAGGCTGTACTCTAGCTTCTTTGACTCTTCTGACGATGAAGAGTTGAAGCTTTTGTCCAACAATCTTGACAACACATCCACAGACTCCGCTTCTGGCTTAGCAAATCCACCCCAAAACCCTGAGGCCACTTCCAACGCTACCAAGGACAATGGCAAAAACAAAAACAAGGATACAAACAACAGCAATTACGAAGATGGCAAAGACGACGACTTTGTTCTTAGCCAACATAAAAAGTCTAGCGATTTTAAAGAGCGTGCTCTGATGCTGCGACGCAGGTTGGTCAAAACCAAAAGCCGCGGATCTCTTGTTAAAAAATCCAGAATTGATGTTACTCGGTAGCTTTAACAGATTTGATCCTTTTACTAACTTTTTCCATTTATTTTCCTCACACTTTTCAATACAAAGTATTTACCTAGTAACTACATTTTATTATTATTCTAGTTGACTTTTATTTATATATCTAGCTCTATAGTAAACCACAAACTCTGTTTTACAATTAAATACTATGCAAACACAGTTTCTTTTCCCTACTTTTTCCTTTGCTTAACCATGATATGTCCGCATGACTCTATTCACAGCTAGTCCTTGCCTCTATTTATCAGACTTTTCCTTGCTTAGCTTGCTCTCCTCCACCATATCTAGCCAAGCCAAATTCTTGTCAATCTTTACCAGCTGCTCCAATATGTCGTCCTCTCGTACCTGCAATATCTCCATATACTCCTTGTGCGTAATTGATCGAATCGGCGACCAACTTGGCATGTTTGTAAACAGCCCCTTTCCCATAAACCCCCGCAGCTTCCCTGCCATGTTGTTTGCATCTGGATTACTACCCTCTGAACTATCGCTTCCTGGTTCGCTCTTTGTATCAACACTACTGCTGTCTGAGTCTGATAGCAATCCCATCTCTTCCATAATCTTGTACTGTCTATATCGATACATCTTTGTGTACACCTTTTGTCCAACAAAACTTAATGCACCCAAAGTCAACATACCAATTGGCGCCCCGCTTTTTCCTCCTACAACAGTTACATCGTGCTTGTTTTAGTCTGTCTTTATATCTATCTGACTACCCGGCTATGTGGAAATTAGCAGCATATAAATCTATCTATACCCTCTTAATGGTTTTAACCTACTTGTAATCCCTCCGATTAACCCTCCTGTCACTACCCCTGCTGCTGTGCTGCTGAATAGCTCATCCGAATCTCTAGTCAAGGAATCCTTTAAATTATAAACCGTGTTTTTATCCTTTTGCTCAACCAGCAAGCTCTCTCTCGATACTAAAAATTTAGATTGTATTATCATTATTTTCATTTGCTCTTATCTTGCTCTCTTAAACAAAAAGCCCCATCCAATAATGATTTTCTTTTTTTGGAATTTACTGAAACTAAATATCTTCACTTGGGGTAAATAAGAAGAAAAAAAATTGCAAATTACCAAAAAACAACAATCCAATTATGCCCCAGCTGCCTGCCATGGACACTACAGGTGTGCTTATTGGCCTTATATTCTTTAGTACTCCCACAATCGTTCCTACTGCCGCTCCGACGCATGCTATTTAAAAACAAACATCGCCGCTTTAGTTACAAATCCATTTTTCATAAAGTCCAAATCGTTTTCTTCTTTAACTCAAACGTCTCGATCTATTTGTCAATTCATCACAAACTACACTAGCATCAAAGTGTGTATATCCAACGGATTAGCTTAAACACATGCCTCTGCAAAACATTGCTGGACATAGTCTTACCCACACTGCTGGTTCCCACAAACACCTTGCTCCTACTGTCTGAATCTGTAAATATATTTGGCATCCTTCTATTTAACCGCTTTTAGCTTGCCTATTGGTTTACTCTTGTTTTCGTTCTCTTTGCCGATTTTATTGATTTTGATCTCTGACCTCTGACCTCAGTCTCGTTTTTATGCCTCCGAGAGTTAAAAACAGAAAATATCTATAACCTTGCCTTTCAAGCGTAAAACCTGCCCAAAAAGAAAAAAAACGACAATCACAACTTTTAGTTCGAGTTTTTTTTTAATTTCTATTTTTTATACGAGACTATTGGATAATATTGTCCATGCATATTTTCCAACAATTTCAATTAACTAGATCATAACCCAAACATTAGCTGTGTTACATTTGCAACCGCTGCAGTCATTTATATTTACATATTAAGCGCTCTTCAAACCCCAACAATATAGCTCAATCTTTATTTATAAACCACCAAGCAGTTGGGACAAAGGGAGGATATTGCAAATAAATAGAAAAAGTGAAAAGACAACACAAAAAAGAAAAAGAAAAGATGCACATATATACAGGATAAATCTGCAGAATTAAACCCGAATTAGGCGCTCAATTAGCATTCAACGCTTATTGTTATAAATGATATACAAAAAAAATTAATATCTGGATATATTGGATTTACACCCAAAACCTTGTTACAATGTGTAAAATGCCGTATTATCAATTTTAGCATTAATACTCTACAAGCATTCAACACCCGAAACCGCACAATTAATTCAGGCCAAATACACCTTTATATTGTTGATTACCATTGTCTTTGCCCTTACAATACCAAGTATCCTCAGGCTAAAAGCGCTTTGCAGCAAACAAATGTAAACTGGGGTTGCTGGCATATGTCTTTGGCACATTTATTGTATTCAGGTCCTTCTGGACACTAGCATTGATAGAATTATATTGTGTACTCGTGGGACTGTGTCCCATCATTAGCTCTAGCTAACAATACTGAATTTTTGCCTTATTTTACTTTATTGAATTGACAATACTGGATTTTGGAAAGGAAAACTGAAGCCATTGTTTGCTTCCAATCAAACCCCACCAAAACTTTTTTGTCAATTGATTAATGTTCGTTATTATTATTAAGAGCAAATACGAGATTTAAACTAGAGTTCTTATTTGTGGAAAAATATATCTATTATAAATTGAAACAAAAGATGCAAACTCTTGTAGAAACGGTGACACATGGACCAAAGTCTTTGAATGGCTTAGTTGGCCCTATGAAAGTTTTCTGAAACTCCCATCAAATGCATTTAGTAAATTGCTAGGTGGACAAGTTAATTAATTCAGAAAAATGAACACCGTGTTTTCTAATTATTCCTTTTCAGAAATACTATTAGGTAAAAATATCAAATCTTAATATTTTTCAAGATTTTTAAAAAAAAAGAAAAAAGCTGGGAAACTGATTATTTTTAATGTTAAAGATTGCTGTTGAGCAACGTTTGTAATTTAAACTATTTTACCTTTTGACTTCACCTAGCCGTCACAGATATTATATCCATTATACATTACAATATTGAATTCGCAGCTACTTGGAAACACTGGTGCAAACAAGCTAGACTGCAAGTTTAATATATATACCATAATACTACACCCACTTTGCTTATACAGATAGTTTTTTTTTAATAAAACTCGCATTTCTAAATTCACAAAAAAGAAAAATACGAATACGAGTACAGTTCAAATTAGAAACCGTATCCCCAAGCCCAGCCAAGTAAAATATACAGCGAGATCAATATTGACATTTACATACTTATAAACAGCAAAATGGTCAATGCTAAAGTCGCATACGAAAAATTCTCTGATACAGAATCAGACGAAATGAACGATATCAAAGAATTTGAGCGCAAACGAACATACAGAAATAATACAAGCGTAGTCCTGATTTCCTTGATAAGAGACAATTACAACAATATATTAATAGGACTGATGTGTTTGGTGTGGTACAGCTGTTCGGCAATAGCTAGCAATGTGGGAAAAGAAATTCTAAACATTTTACCATACCCCGTCACCTTAACCTACACACAGTTTGGGTCTGTGGCGCTGTTACTAAAGATTTATGGGACAATGTTTCCAAAATCACTAGATACATCCATACGGCTTTCAGAAATCAAAAAAGTGTTTTACGTCTCGATTAGCCAGGTTATTAGTCACATCTTCACCTCGCTGGCAGTCTCGAATGCACCCATTAGTTTAGTTCACACTATAAAGGCAAGTAACCTCAACAAATAGTTCAACTAGCTACGCAACTATCTGCTTAAATTTTGTTGTTTCCATGAATTACTGAAGCTTTCAAATAATGCATTGTATCTCGAAAATACAAAGTATGTCGCTTTCTTCAGCTATTTTTCTATTTATAAGCTGGGCAGCTTTCTAACTAGACTTGAAATCATTTTTGGATAAACTTTAGGGCGTCACCCCGCTATTTACAGTGTTCGCTTGCAAGATGTTGTTTGGGACAAGGTATACCAAAAGCGTATACGTTTCTTTGGTTCCTCTGGTAGTAGGCGTAAGCCTGACGTCATTCAAAGCTAAAGGGCTAACGACTTTTGGATTCCTGCTAGCTTTGTGCTCTACGTTGGCATATACCATGGGGACAATTGTCAACAAGTATGCCCTGGAAAGGTTTAAGGAAGTCAAGTCGATTGGGAACCCCAGCGAGAATAACAAACTAAAGCTTTTATTCCACACATCGCTGATCTCAATTGTGCTAATGGCGCCTATCTGGCTCTATACAGAAGGCTTTGTTGTTACCAAACTTCTACTAGAAAGTTTTGGCAAGTCCTCCTCCTCAGCCACGGGTTTATCTGAAAGTGGAGCTCTGGTGAATAGCGACATCTCTGACTTTTCAGGGTCATACATACTGATACTGTATATATGCAATGGCATCTCACACACTGCGCAGGCATTTTTGGCAATAACATTGCTCTATACAACCTCTCCCGTCACCTTTTCGATTGCATCTCTATTTAAACGTGTCTTTGTTATCACTGCCGCGATATTGTGGTTCAGACAGCCAGTGTCTACAGTGCAAACCATTGGTGTGCTCATATTTTTTTTAGGCCTGTACATGTACAGCCAAAGCAAGACCACCAACTCAAGCTTTATGCTCTCGCCAAAAAGCCTACATAAAAAAAACAGCTTCCTACCCCTAACCAATCCTAAACAGTGAGCTCTGTAATACACATAAATACACGCGCCTTCCTTTAATGGCGTACAAGAGGTGTGCTAGAACCAAACAACTATACCAATTTATACCTATACAATTGCCTTCCCTATACATATTCTACTATACACAACTAGCTGTAGCAAAAATAAAACCACCTCTCTACACACCATCCTAGTTTTGCTCTGAAGTTAACAATCGGATATCATTTTAATTAAAAAAAAATTATTAATTTTAAAAGCAGATTGATTGGTGCTTAATGGCAAGCCAAGAAGCAAAGACTATAAAAACGGCCATATGTTTGCTATTGGGCACTAAATAAATAGATTATGTCGTAATTTCAAAAAGTATACGCGATTACAGAAATTTATGCATTTTTCTTTGGCTTTCCTTGAAGTAGGGTCGAGTACGTCGAACCTTCAAAGATAGGTGGCTTAACTATAGAGGATTTGTCTTTTGTCATTTCAAGTATTTTGTCCATATACTCTTGGGTATGATCATCGTTATATGCTTTGGAGGTTCGTCTCAGGATTCTAACTGTGACACGATGACCATCCTCTAAAAACTCCACGATCCTTTTGGCTTTAAACTCAAAATCCCTAATCCCGATATTAGCATTCATTTCTATTTGCTTGTTTTTGATTTTCCGTGGCCCAGTTTGAGTCTCGCCAGGCTTTGAATTGCCCTTCTTGGCTTGCTTTTCTCTCTCGTAAAGTTTTTTTTTGCTGTATAAACGACAAATAGGTGGGTTTGTGTTGGCATCAACCAACATGAGAGTGTGTGTCACTTTGTTCATCTCTTTTAAAACATCTATGGTTTTCTTAATTCCAATATTCTCGCCCTCCTCGCCAATTAGCTGCACTTCTCTATACCTAATTTCCTCGTTTTTCAGATTTGAAGGCAGTGCTGGCTTTGAACTAAAGTTCCGTATACCTCCGTAGAATTTGTTGACGTTATTTCTACCTTCCAAAGGCCTATTTATGTAAAACCCAAACAGTGCTGTGTTTCTTGGTGAACCGCTTGAAACAGCACTATCCATACCAACTGCCCGGGTTTGGTACAGACGGACAACTGCGCTATTCAAATGCTCGGTGTTTTCTGTCGAGGACTTGAAGCATTTTAAATAAAAAGCTTTTAAATTGCATTTACTTTGAGCACCATTTGAAGCTCTTAGATTCGCTATCACATTCATTGCCAGCATATGTTTTATCTTTAATTTGTTGTTGTTATTTTTTCTTTTTCTTTTTTCTTTTTTTTTTTATTGATGCCCGTTTGTATTCGCGAAAAGTTTGGTAAAGTCGATTTGATCCCTTTTCGATGCTAATGATTTTTTATGTTGTGGAATTCCCAAATACAGAGTCTAAGATCGAGTAAAGCAAGTATTCATTGAAATCTTAAACAAAGTTATATTGTGCAGGCTTTAAAGGCTGTGCTATAAACAAAGAGAACATTTTTCAGTCAACCTTATTAAAAATAAATCCACTAGATTTTAAAACATCAAATTAAAAACAATCAAACCAAATTCCATTCTAATTGAGGCTACTCTTGGCCAATAGTACTATCTCGTACAATTGTGGAGCTTTTTTAAAGACTTGACGTTTTCAAATATCCTGTTGGAGTTCAATGTATAAAAAAAAACATGATATGTTGGGCTCTACAGCGGAGCCGCCAAGTAGCCAAGGTGAAACTTGTAGCTCTGTCAAAAAACCGAAATGCTACGTGCTACTATAACGCTTTATTTTAACTTTGACTCTTTTGAAAACAAAGTGGATCAATATCCGAATGTGACCGGGTTAATAATAAAGGAGGAAATAATAATGTCAAAAATATATTCATTGCCATATTGTTGATATAAAGAAGCAAAATAATAATAGTGGTGGTGGTGGTAAGTTAATCAAAGTGGGTAAAATTCACTTCATTAGACTTTCCCACTTTTGTTTGGTTTTATCGTCAATAAAGTCAAATCTCCAAAGCAACGAACTATCGCTACCATAAACTATACTCCTATTGGTATAATCCACAAGAGTGGTGGATTTTAATAAAAGTAGCGAGTGTTAACAATATCACATGGCAAAAAAATAAAATACTAATACAAATGCAAAAAAAACTTCAAATAAGCAATAGACAACTGTGTCGAAATATAAACATTGTAATACCAACATACCTGCTATTTTTTGTAAACGCGCAACAAGTGATTGGCCGAACAGATCTTTTGTGGTGAAGTTTGCTCACTAGCTTTCCTGTGTTTATATCATAGATATATATTACGCCAAATGCATTCCCAACGCATATATAGCTCTCGTCAGAGCTGACATCAAAATTACAGGTGTTCTCCTCGTTATTGGGAATGTAAAACGACCTGACCAACGTCTGATCTGTAATGTCAAACATTTCTATTCTCCCTCCGATGTTTTTAGCCAGCATATGGTTCTTTACTAACGCCACACAGTCTACACATTTAGATACTTTATTTTGTGTTAATATTCAAAATTAACGTACAGTGGTCAAACTTTTACCACCAAGTTAAACCTTTTATACCCCAAACCGCCTTTAAAAGCATATAATTACCATTAATCGAAGAATAGTTCTTTTTTCCAGAAAAAATAACGCTGCAATCCGCATAACTATAAACCTTGGCTTCAAGCTCTAAAGAGGAACTATCCGTTACACTTGGATCATTCAAGTTTGGTACTGGCCAAACACACAGCTCACCACTTTTTGAACCAGTGGCAATTGACTTCCCATCCTTACTAAAGCACTATTGAATTGATTCAGTAAAACGTTATTCCGAATTCAACGCTGGTTTCCAGGTAAAAAATGGTCACCGCGCTTTTTACTTTTTTAAAATGACAATTGATAAAACACTGCATCGTAAACTTACTGCTGTAGTAGCGCTGTACTCGTAGGTTGCAATGCTTTTGGCTCTCTCTGTAGACCATATCTTAAGGGTTTTGTCCTCTGATACAGTAAGAAATATACTGGCAATAGTTGGATGTGGCTGGATATCAAAAATACAACCTAAAATTCATACCAAGACACTTCATCCATTAGCGACAATGTACTAAGCGCTCCAATAGATCGATAAATGTGTCAGCTTACCATCGTGAGCATCAATTGCGCTAATTTCGCTCGACCAAGCCATACTAATCACTCTAACTTTTCCTTTTGTATCACCAACAGCCAACAGTGAGTCGTCCTTGGTAGATATCCAGCAGCTCGCTTGAAAGCTAAACAGTTGTAAGACCGGATATATGTTGGTTACATCGTTTGGAGATTTCCAGTTTACATAACATTTGAAATGGTTTGGATATTATAAAATGATAATAAACGAAAAACGATAAACGAAGAAGAAAAAAACAAAGAAAAAAAATAGTACAAACAAAGAGTAAATAAAAACAAAAATACCTTGATTCTGGCTCGGCCAAGTAGTGAGACATAATATCCAAGTGATCGCCGCAGTGTTCATTGTCGTATATATTCACCTACAATTAATATTTGCATATTTAATAAGCAAGAAACCCAACTGTCACTGCCACTACTACAGAGCAACAATGACAAGTACTACTACGATAATAATTATTACTATGATTTCCAAGCTTTACCTGTTGAGAAGACATTGCCATTAGTAAATTGCTGGTATCGTGTGGATCCCGTCTAAAAAGATTGTGCTTGTAACCCTCTTCGGTGTCCATTTCAACGATTTCTTCGATTTCTTCGCTCATTACTGTTTCCTTCTCTGAATCTAGTTCCATTCTTTCTTCCTTGTCATTTAGATCGGGACAGTTAGTGGTAATTTCTGGAGTATTTTTTGATTCGGATTCTGAAACACCTAGCGGACTGCTTTCGCTCCCGTTCTCAAAATTTGAACACGTGGCTCCCTGATTGCTTGGGCTGATAAAGTTAAACTTGACTCTTAGGATTGGTTTGCCGTGATTCTCACGGACAATTCGACGTAAATGCATATTTTCAAAAATTGTCGCTGGTGACAACTGCTTCTGTGTACTTTTATTTTTACGAACATCAGCTTTAGTTTCTAGACCAGATAATTCTTGTTTTGGGTTTGCAGACTCAAACTCAGCCAACTCGGCTGTATTTAAATCTAATCTAGCTCTTTTGGGTGTTGGGTTAGAGATCTTTTCACCAACACTTTTAGCTGTGCCATTCTTCTCTTCAATTAATTCAACCATTTAGCTTTTGATTTCCAACCTATCTCGATCTAGCAGTTCTTTTTTCTACCGCTTGATATAATATAACACTCCGATATACGAGATGGGATTATTTACTTTTAAAGACGCGTATGTGCACTAGCCGATTAGCAGTTAAAAGGGAAGCAATAATTTTGGCTTGAAGGGCTAGTTGAATTTTTCTTGGATACAGCTGAATGCCTGAAAGAAATTGAAGCCGATTACAAAGGACTGAAGGTGATATTCTTGTAAGTTTACTTTTTAGCTTTTTTGTAAATAAAAAAAAACGGAATTTTGAGAAAACAAACATCAGAAGCAAATCAAACCGACTACTGAACGCAATTAATGGTATTCATCGCTAATTAATTCTAGTCACAAATACTAGTAAACAGTATAGGCCAATGACCTTACCAGAATACACTCGGATTCTGAAAATTCAAGTCTGCTGCTTTTATAAAAGTAATACCAATATCAGTAATATTAACATATTAAAATCAAATCAAATCAAATCAAATCAAATCAAATCAAGAAAAAGACCGCCTTGCTTTATATGAATATCAGAAGCAGTTTGGCGGCACAAGCTACAATCGTAGACCGTTAACTGAAGTTAAAGACTCTTTTAAATTTCCTAAAAAAATACGAACTAACATTTTCAATTACCAATTGTAAACATAAACCAATTTATGTCTAGTAAGCGTAAAAAAAGCGATGATGGAAAGGAGAGGGAAGTCATCGATATATCTGATTCTGAGTCAGAGAAACAAACAAACAGCGCTAAGGCCCCTAAAAGGTTTAAAAGTGCAGTGATAAATATAAAGGACGATGAACCAGAAAAGAAAGCCAAAATAGCCAAAGCTGGTATGGAATTTCCAGAAGGGAGAGTCTTTTTGACTGATATTTTTGGATTTCCCGAAACAAAGAATTCAATAACAATCGAAAAGCTTCTAAGAGATCCGCAAGGCCAAAGCCCCAAAAGAGCCGCAATGACGACCTTTGTGCTTGAGTACGAATGGCTTAGAAGCAAGCTGGGAAAAGATGTGAACCTGTGTATGGCAGTCCACATGGAAAAAAGCAGTGATTACAAAGCAGGCGCAACGATGGTAAAAGATAATACGGTTATTGTTTGTCCGCCTCAAAACAAGGGAAGATATGGTGTTTTTCATCCAAAGTTAATGGTGCTGTGGTTTGGCTGTTTTGCCAGAGTTGTAATAAGCTCGGCTAACTTGATTGAATTTGACTGGCAAAACATTCAAAATATGTGCTTTGTGCAAGATTTTGAGTTTTTAAAAAACCCAAGCATTCAAAAAGAAAGCCTATTTAAGGATGATATGGTACACTTCTTTAGCCAGATGTGTATGCTAAAGCAAGTAACGCAATCGCTGGATTTGATAGATTTCTCAAGCGCAAGATATCAGCTAATAATGTCTGTCCCAGGGTCACATTCCGTGGATATAACTAGCTATGGATACACTAGTCTGTCTAAAAAATTGGGCGATTTGATAAAAACCCCTGTAGAGTTTGCACATGGTCATTGCTCCTCGCTTGGGTTTGTTGACAACTTGTGGTACTCGCAGTTTTGTAGCAGTGTTTTTGGAGGCGAGGGACTAAAAATTGCATTTCCGACTTTAGAAATGGTTAATGAGTCGTTGCTGGGTCCTGACTCTGCTTCTTCAGTCATCTTGAACAAATACGCTTACCAAAACCACAACTTCCCGAAAAAGATGCTTTGTAAGTATAGCTCAACGAGACCCGGTGTGTTATCACACTCCAAGCTACTTTATGCTCGCTTTAAAAATTCAAACTCTGGCTGGCTCTACCTGGGTAGCCATAACTTTTCAAAAGCAGCATGGGGCAAGTTTGACTCTAAAAAAAATAGTTATGTGATCTCCAACTTTGAAATAGGTGTGCTGCTACCGTGTTTATACAAAGACAAGGAAATTTTCCTTACAAGAAGCTTCACTGATAACACGATTGTATGCACTATCCCCTTACCCTTTGGCACTGATCTGGAGCCATACAGTTTTGGAGATAAACCCTGGATAAGTCAGTGACCACATTGCTTAATAGTTAGTTCTGTTGTTTTTTCCTATATGTAGAACTAGTAATGTATGATGTTATATACTAGCTTTACCTGTATTAACTGTAATTAGTAACGAACGCATTGCGTTTTTATATAAACTTTATCGTGAACACTACAATGCAATCTAAACGAGTCGGTGCATCTAAACTAAACTTTCTGTGGTCAAATCATACCCTTATTTCTATCTTTTTTTTGTTGAAACCATACCCTCACTTTTACTCTTTTTTTTATCTCAGTTCTTACCAAGTCAATATGCTGTAGTTTTCGGTTCATATAAGTCGGTGTTTCATGTATTGAAGGCTACTTAGAGCCGGTGTTTATTCATTCCAACTAGCACCCCCCCCCACCCAGAACATTTAGAGAGAAAGGAAGAAATCAGGAACGTCGATAGTCAAAATAGTGTATATTTACAAATAAAATAATAAAAATAACAGAAAAAAAGCCTTGAAGTTAAATCTTTTTAAAGCTTTTGCCCTTTAGTAAAGAAGTTTTATTGGATATCCTGAACGGCTCCATCGCATTTTCGGGTTTGATCTTTTTGACTTTTTCAGGGTTCAAAACGTGCGGCGATGTACTAAGAGTTGACATTAAATAGACATATTGAGTTTTTTTTTCCTTGTTTCAGTTAAGCTTTTTCTGTTTATTTTCAAGTCAAGATTAAATGTTGAAGTTGTGTACAATAAATTAAGAAGATTCATGAACATGGTGGTACTATAATCATAACCATACCTTTCTAAAAATATATGTCTCTTTCTTTTTGACGCTTGGTATGCCTGAGCCACGTGGTAGTCGCATAGTGATGATACCTGTCTGGTTTACAAATTTAGCCATACACCACAGGTAGTATTTAATATATACTGTTCGTTAGTAGTTCATTTATGGATATAACAAAGCAGTTTTATAACTTACAAGTTCACGAGATCTTGGCATAAAGCGCCACCTTCGCTCTTCCCTGAACATGTCTGCGCATCTCTAGACTTCCCAATGATTAAAAGTTGGCTTTCCTCTTTAACAGTTAGGAATACAATAACCTGGCTCTAATGACATGGTATTAAATACATATATACATTGTAGTTTTACTTATTGATGGTGAAACAAGTGTACTATCCGCTGAAACTTTTCAGAAGCCATTATTAGAGTTGTGTTGACCTTTTTGGTGGACGAAACTTCTGGGTATCTGATGGAAACCAAGTATCCTGGCAAATATTTATCTCTATTCTGTGATGGATCAAAGTAAAACATCACAACAGCCTCTTTTCCTAGCAAATCAGTAACCACCATTTTGTAATATTTTGAACTCTTGGAATCAAGCAGGAGAGCTGGCGGCTTTCTAATTGCTGCAATTGTCGCCCATGGATTTTGTTTTATATTCCTCGTTTCGGCATTACTTTCTAGCTTTATTATCTGGTCGATTGTTCGATACTCGTAGTTTCTCATCCATGAATTGACCTGCTCTAATTTAGGAATCCTTGTGCTATTTTTATTGAAAATGTGTATCAAAATGTATATGTTTCAGTTTACGTGATAGTCTAAACGTGTCGGTCTACAAGTGTGTTTATTAAAGTTGGTAGGTAGCATTGTGAAAGCAAAGCTTTGAATTACGATAATCGTAGGCCGCTGTATGGTTCGAATGAGGGATCTTGACAGCCAGTCACTTTTTCCGAGTGTTTCGATGCAATTTCCTGTTTGTGTTCATGTCCATGCTCAGACGAGTTTATTCTAATTATCTCCTTTTTTAGATCTAGCTGCTTCAATCTATTCCTTTTCAGATTCTTGGTAAACATTTTGTATTTGAATCGGCTACTTTAAAATGAAAGTTAACGGCTAATGAAGTTGTTTGGCGTTTGTTTGTTGTTTGTTGTTTCTGTTCAATAGCAAACTCGTTTAGTTGTCTTTCGATTGCACGATTTAAACTGTTTTCACTATGACAGTTCAGCATGAAGCTGTTGTTTTTCCTTCAGAAATTCGAGTAAAATCACTTGCCGTTGTAGTTCTGTTTGCTTTAACATTTATCTTTCTTGATTGGTTGTTATATTATATAGATAGACTTTATTGGATAACTCCAAACTTCTTCAATTGTGACTATTTGTAAAATATTGGTATCAAAGGAAAATGTGGCATACTTTTAACGTGAGTATGAGCTGCAACAATCAACCATTGCAGGTGCATAGCAACTGCAAAGTTTTGAGTTTGAGAGCGAGTATAACCGGGAAAACAGAAGAAGAACATATTGGACGCGACTATAAAGATAGAACGTAGCCAGAAGAATATACATGGAGCCCTGTGTTTGCAAAGTTGAGAATTGGCCCTGAAAAACTGTTTAAATTCAGCGGATTACTAGGATTTGGTCTCCACGCTATCCAGCCTAAATTACAACCGTTTGGCTAAGAATGGGCAGGCCGCTAGCTCGCTAGTCTGTTAGCATCTTTCAGTTTGGTTCGGGCAAATGTTTGGACATTTTACTTTGTGCTAGGTGTGTTCCAGATTCAACCTGTTAATTTGATCATGAAGTCGAAGTAATGCTTGCACCTCCGTTCTGTAATAGAGTCAACTGAATGTCCAACTGTTAGCGCCTTAAGGCCTCATCGATCTTTTTTATTGAAGGGTTCAATAACTGTTTATTTAATATTTCCAACTATGATTCAGAAATCTGATTCAATAAAAAAAATAAAAGAATTTCAATAAAAAATAAATAAAAAATAAAAGTAAAAGACGTGAAAGCTAATTCAATATAAAAAAAAAAAACATGGAAACGTTAAATTATTGAATTTTACTGGCTGGTTCTCACTTTAATAAAAGTTGCTGAAACATCGTTTGAGACGCGAAAAAATAAATAAATTAGTATTACTAATCAGCGCCAATAAAACCGTTTGTGTTTATTTATAAAACAATTGATTTTTTAAAGTTTAATGTAAACAGAGCAGGTAATCAACAACCAATTAATTTAGTCGAGAAATGGTGATATTAAGCTAACCTGCATCAGCAAGGCTTTACATGATTCTTTTTCCCTTAACCGACTCAATTCGTGTTAATTCAATACTTTTTTTTCCACTTTTATGACACAGAATGGTAATATGGTTTGTACAAACTCCATGTATTAAGAATTCACATACCCAAATTTCCAACACAATAGCTAGATCATGCAGTCAATTAGGCTTAATTGAATTAACCAACTCGGGCTTATCCAAAAAAAAAAAATGGGTGAGTGAATGAGCAAAAGATGAATGAATTACCAAATCTGCATTGCCTTTGTTAGTGATATTGGCGTGTTTTAAGTTGACAAATGTCGTTGACTCTGCAGTTAGTTGGGTAAAGACAGTGGATAGCTGTATAGTATCAGTTGGGCGCGTTTGTTTACAAACTGGAACACAAGAGTTGGGCAAATGGCATGATTCATTTTAAATGCTCGTTACCAGCACACATTTCGTGTTAGTAGTAACTACGTTGGTTTAATTTTCATGGGAGTACACTCAGTTTGCGCTGATAATTTTTGTTGGATTCTTGACTTTTAGGCTTTTTGACTTGAAGGTGTGATTTACACTCAGCACAGCAATTTCGCGAATGCCGAAACCGCGTACCAATCCGATCTCAAAATTGAGAAGGAAGGAGTGGGAGAATAAAAATAAATGAGACTAAAAATATTTATCTACAGCCAAAAGTAAGTCGAATTGGTTCTTGGCTATACAACTGTTCATACGAAAATTGGTAACTGTGATAGTAATAGTGTTGTTCTTACTGAGAATAGGAGCAAAAAAGAGGGTGCGAATGGAAGTGGTGCTAAACCCAGCACCATTTGGGATACACATTGTAAAAACAGAAAGTCGTTGTAAAAGCAAAAAAAATCATTGAAAAAAAACTATTCAGTTCAAACAATGGGATTTCATATTTGAGGTGTTAAGGAATTCAACAATAATGGGAAAAAATGACATAATTCTGATCCGTAAAAACCAATGGTTAATTGTTGGTACTTGTTTGGAGTTGGAGAATTTTACTTGTTGATTTGAAAGAAAGAAAATATATGGCCATTTTATGGAAAGTTGCAATGGAGAATGATTGTATGATGGTAAACTTTGATCGCAGTTTTCAAGATAAATGGTGCCAGTAAAAAAGAAGATAAAAATTGGAAACTTGAAACTTGAAGACTTGCAACGAAAGTAAAAGTAAAATATAAGATAAAACAAGGCGTGTCACTATAAACAGGGCGAAATGAGGGTGTATTGCAAAAAAAAAAACAGCAATATATTTGATTGAAAGGCAAAGTTAGCAAACAGAAAACAGAGAACAACCATGGAGTTTAGAATTTAACCCTATAGAATAGTCTGTTTTTTTTTTGGTAAATTCTTACTCACCGAGTATCAAGCTGATCGTAAAA
This sequence comes from Capniomyces stellatus, assembly GCA_001661515.1. Lineage (NCBI taxonomy): Eukaryota > Fungi > Kickxellomycota > Harpellomycetes > Harpellales > Legeriomycetaceae > Capniomyces > Capniomyces stellatus. Next base: position 970,572 of record LUVW01000001.1, on the reverse strand, counting down.
ACACTAAATTGTATAACCACACAAACAATAGTGGTGTTTTAAAGTTACTACAACGCGAGCCTAGGTGGTATGGTTAGTACGATAGGATGCAAGCAACGGTAATAGGCCGGATATGGTGCTGCATTGCTCGATTAGGGCATTAAAGTAAAGTTTTTGAAAATCGATCTCTTTATTTTTCTTCTTCATTTGTCAACATTTCGTGTGAACAGAATATTGAATTAGGGCATAAAAAAGTAGCAAAAGTTTTCTTCATGATAGACTTAAACGTAATTAGCAGATATAGCCCAAATTTCCTAAAAGGACAAAAAGATGTTGAAACTGAGCAAATAGAAAAGTGAAAAGCAATGTGAACTTGAGTGTAGATTCGTGCAAAAGTGTCAAAAAGGTGCACCTAAAAAGGCAAACCAAATTGGTGGCCAAAATAGTGAGAAAAGGGACAAAAGTCGAGTCGAAATGGCTGGGAATTAACTCGTGTTAATTCAAAAACAAAAGAAACAAAAATAAAACTGATCAATTAAATAAAAGATAAAGAAACTCGACCTAAAGAGTAAAGTACGTAAAGAAAAGCCCAAACAGCTAGTGATATTAATGTTGCATATTTGACAATCACAGCCATTAAAAAAAAATACAGCATATTTCCTTTATTTACGATTTTATTTATTTATTTTTTCCTAAAGTTTTCTGTAATAACAATTTTCTATATTTACAATTTGCTTTGTTTACAATTTTCTGTAATAACAATTTTCTATATTTACAATTTTCTTTATTTACGATTTCTATATTTACAAATTTCTTTACTTAAATCCAAGCAATTAATGTAAAGTAAAGAGCAAAATTAGTACACGAGTCGTGAATAAGGCAATTATACTTCTGTTTAGTAACATGTAACGAATGTAATATAATGATAGCCAACAAAAAGGAGAAGAAAAAAAAACTGCAAAAAGAAAAACTGCAAAAAGAAAAACTGCAAGTAGAAGAACTGATTACCTCAATGAAAAGTTAGAAAAGCACTAATGTGTAAAAATGTTTTAAACAAACGATAATAAGATTTGGGGAAATGGCATTTTTGATAATAATACGTTGAAATTTTTGTAACACTCAATAGTAAACGAATAATGAGAAATTTGGACGAATTCGTGTAATAATAGTCGAGTAAAAAATAAAAACAAATGATAGTAAAGACACGATTGAAATTATCAATTGTTTTTACGAGATAAAGTAGCTCGCAATTTTAGCTTTCTGAATTAATCAAGTTTGGATAATTGATACAGTTCGGAGACTTTGTCTTTTTTCAAAGTAAAGTGTTAAAAAACAAGAAAAAAAAACAAGAAAATAGCTTCAAAGATAGAGTTTGGATAAAGGCAACACAAAAGAAGGAAAAACTAGTGTCGACAGCTATAGCGAAAATAGAGAGAAGAAATATATCAGCAATACACCAGAATATTGTGTAAACAGGTCATTGAATATAGCCGAGAGTAGCCTTACTTATACATTTTACTCGTGTTTTTTTAAAGAAAAGCGGGGTTTAACGCGTGACAAATCGTAGAAAAGCCGAATCGTAAAAGTAGAGCGTGATAAGCAGGGAAAGAGAAAGCGGAAGGGAAAGGGAGAGAGGCAAACGAAAAGAGGAAAGGGCTTGTGTATTTATGCCGTAAACAGGTTGGTTTGTGCCGACTGGGTATATATTCCGTGATTGAGAAAGGAAAAAAAAAACACATAGAAGCAAAGTACAAGAGAAGAGACTCAAAGAGTGTGTAGACAGGAAGTAAAAATATATAGCACTATATATTTTAAAAGTAAAGCAGACGTAAACGCATATAATGATCAAGAAGAATACAAGGAATGCTTAAAAGCAAACAGGTAAATATAAATGAAACCGTTTTAAACGAAAATGTATATAAATAACGTTGTATGGATTTAAGAACATAAATACAGAATTCTTGAAGAATAAAGACGGTGCTATTACAGTATTGAAATGGCAATTAAAGCCAAGCCTTACGCGTTTATGTAACGGCAAGTACTAACACAATGTTTGTTGACAAAAAAAAATAAAATAGAGCGAGTCAGAGACTCGAATGGCACCTTATAAATACGACATTCGAGTAACAGGGGATTTATACGGCGAGGAAGATATCGGTAGAGTAACAAAAGTAATAGTACAGGTAAGTAGTCGAACTGACATAAAAAAATACATTTTGATGGTTATGTTCAAGTAATGGAGGCAATGTTTGTACTTTTGAAAGGAGAAAGGGAGGAAAAAGGGGAGAGAAAAGCGTAGAATTGTTAAAGTGAAAAGAAGCATTTGATAACAGATAATGAGAATGTTAAAGGTGATATAAAGCCAGAAGAACGTAAGCTTAAAGGGAGGTATTTGATGTTGGTATTGATAGATAAGGAAAAATGAAGAGGGCGACTATGAGGTGATAGAAAACAGAGAGTACAATAAGGATTTGAAAACGGAGAAGCGCGTGCTTGGAGTGGAAGGAGGAGACAGAGGAGTGTGTGATGAAAGTACGAACGGAGATACGTCACCGCAAGCTAGCAACAGGGAATATCGAAAGGAAGAGGAAAAGGGGGAGGAGGAGAGAGAAAGGAAAAAAGATGGGAATTTAGAAAGTGTAATGTCAGAGATAGAGAGAGAGAGAGGGTGTGAATCAGCAGAAAATGGTGCAGAAAGCAATAGAGATACACTAGGAATGAAGGGCGGGAATGCCAATATAAATGAGGGAAATCTTTATGGCAGCGGTGATGAAGGTAGTGAGCTACAATATAGCAGATCGGTGGCAGAAAGCTCAGATACAATGTTGCTGGGAGGGGGGATAGAAGTTGGACAAGGGGTACAAGTAGACTATGCGACGTATAGAAGCAGGAATTCGGATCAGGACGACTGCTTTACAGACTATAGACCGGTGCACAGCATAGAGGATGGGATAGAGATGGACATGGTTAAAGATGATTTAAATAATAAGGGTGTTGGTTGTAACGGAGAGTATGGCGACGAGGATTGTTATGTAAGTTCTAGGGTGAGCATTAGAAGGAAGCGTAGGACAAACAAGACCATAGCAGAGATTGGAGTTAGTCCAAAAGGTAACTAGAATAACAAATGGAATTGGTATAACCAAATTTGTGTTTTATTTGAACTTTGAACTTGAAACTGGTATGCGAGAAAGTAAAAAAAAAAAAAAAAAAAAAAAAAAAAAGATTTAAAAAGAAAACAAGTATTGTTAAACAAGAGTTGAAGAGTATAAAAAAAAGAGGTGATGAATTAATAAATAAAGATGTAGAAGTGGCAATGACAGAGATAAAGGAGTTACTGTCAGGTAGACATAATGAAGGGATTGATCAGAAGCGTAGAGGTAGTGTGGGCAGTTATAACTATTCAACTAGCAAAAGCAAAAATGGATATGAAAATGGGTATGAGGGTGGAATGGGGAAATTGAGATTTGGAAGGAATGTAGCCATGAAACGTTATACGAACATGGAAGTGGATCCAAAACTAGAGTTGGGATTGAGGCTTGGTGTAGGAGATATAGAGTCTGGCTTAGATATAAGAGGGGGGGATGATAGTGCTGAGAAGGGGGATGCGGGGGAGTATCTTGAAGGAGGAGGGATGAGGAGAATGGAAGGTACTGGGTATGAGCATGAAAATGGATATGGATATGGGTATGGGAATGGGTATGGGTATGGGTATGGTAATAAAGACCGACCGTCAAGTGCGCCGTCAATGTCAGAGATGAGTGTTAGGCTAAAAGAAAAGAAAAGAGGCGGAGATTCGAGTAGAAAGTCAAACATAAGCTATGGCGATAGGATTAACGGGGTGTTGAAGCAGTACTTTAACGAAAAGGAGCTGAAAGAGTACTTGAAAGAGCTGAACCAAAGACATAGATTTATAGGAAGGGACAAGACGGAGCTGGATGAGGTGTTATCCAGAACGGCAAAGGACACGGAAGTTTTTGTGGAGATTCCAATAGACAACAATACACCAACACCAGGACGTATTCCATTCCCAACCCCAGTTCACTTGCAGAGACAAGCGCCGAGTAAGGAACTGAGTGGGTTTAGGAAAGAGGCGAGGTTGAAGGACGTGATGGGAATAGTTCCAGCACACGCAAACAGCACGCATGAGCTTAGCGATGTACTGAGCAGAACACAAAGCTATGAGTACAACGACGCAGAATCGATAAACATCAACCGTACAGAGGCAACAACAATGTTGCCGGATGCCAAACCGTATGCAGAGGGCAGCGGCTATAAAGAGAGAATGGGCGAGTCTTGGGCAGATGGGCACAAGTCGGAAGCTAACAGCGTGTTAAAGTCTGAGCTGGTTGGTGCTGGGAGACTGGGAGGCAGCGATTTGTCTGTTGTGAGTAGGCAAGAGATGCGTGCAGATTTAGATAGGGGGGAGTATGGGAATGGTGTCAACGCTGGCGCTGGTTCAAACAAAAGAGCGACACCATTGGCAAGGCATTTCTCACGGTTTGAAGATTACTGTGTAGACAGTAATGGCAGCAATGGTAGCAATGGTAGCAATGGTAGCAATGAGAGTGAGCAAGACGGCCAAGGAATCAGAGGAAACGAAAACAAACAGGATTTTACAAGGAGTATTTCAGGGTACGATTGGAACCACTTGGGCGAGAGTCTGAAAATGAACAAATCGAGGGTAAATGATGCGTTTAAGCTGCTAAACACGCTGGACAGAACACAAAGGATACACTTTGACCCAGTTGAAAACATGTACACAAGGAAGACCAGTCGTTTGAGTGATAATAGGACTGAGGCGAATGTGGCGAATGTGGCGAATGTGGCGAATGTGGCGGAAGATGTTGGCTCAAGTGTTTCAGGCGGCAACACGCGGTTTAGAAACATGCGGAATTTCGAAAGATACAATGAAAACACATCGAGTCGTGGAAGTCTTGCTGAAACCTCACGGGAAACCGAATTAGCAAGCTTACAAGGCGGGGCGTCAGCACCAATTGTATCAACGGCGGTGATAACAAACGGTAGTGGTATTAGTAGTAGTATCAATAGCAGTGGTGACAATAGCGGAAGTAGTGGTAAATACCCTGTTGGGTTTGAAAAGTCAGAGTTTTATAACATATTAAAAAATAGACCGGATGTTACCAACCAAAGCAAAAAGGAATCATTGGTTAGTTTCTCGGGCTATTACCCAGTAAATAAGAGCCTAACTGCTGAGAAGAATGAAGGTATTATTTTTGGTGGCCTGAACTTGAATGGGATTAAAAGCGACAACAAACAGAGTTTGCGATACTCGAGCACAGAATTTATGACAGCTAGGACGTTTGAGCATGACTATGAGGGTGAGCATGATGGTAGGGATAGACATGGGGATGGACATGGTGATAGACATGGTGATGATGAGAGGTATGGAGGTAGCAAAGAAACAAGTGAAAACAAGTACTCGTCTGAACTGTTCAAACTGTTTCAGCGTACAGGCGGTGTTCCTAGTCACTTTGGCTCGTCTGGATGCAGCAACGGAAGCTCATTGGTTGATTTGAATAAAGTTGGGAACTTGAGCAACCACAGCATGCATAGTATACATAGCAACTATAGCAGCAACAGCGGCAAACCATTACCAACCAAACCAACAGAAACCTCCGAGCTCAAGGAAGTCCAAACAAAGATGCAAGACATGAGATTTACCCCAAATGCCCACACCAGCCCAAGACATAACCACAGTAACAACAACAACAACTACAGTGGTGGTGGTGGTGCCGGGTCTGTGGCAGCAAGTCAAAGACCAGATAGTCGATTAAGAAAGTTGCCCACCACACCAACCAAGTCCAGAATAAGCGAGTCAATAGTAAGTGGAAACAATGGCAACTCTGGTGGTTATTCGCAAATCTCAATAATGCCAAAAGCACCAACACCGGTGTTTGGAAGGTTTCCAACACCACCGCCACAAGCCTACAGACAAACGATCAACCACCCTGACCAACAGTTTGAGCCAAACGAAACAAACAATATTGTTGGCGGTAGAAAGCAAACAGGCAGCGAGTCAAACGACAGCATGTCGACACTGATGGATGCGATCAGAAGAGGCGAGTTGAATTTGCCTAAAGTCGATGAGGATTTCAGTGTCAATGCCAGTAATAACATGGATGGCGATGAGCTGATTTCACACCAGTACAACTCTGTGCCTGTTGATGGGTCAGCCTCGGTTCTTGTTCCCAACATCAGCGTCAACAATAGAAACATGGGTCTATCATCGCTTCCACAAAGACCTTCATCCGTAGCACCAAGTGAGTCTGTATCTTCTGCACCGTTTAGAAGAAAGGCATCACCACCACCACCACCACCTCGACAACAACAACAACAACAACAACAACAACAACAACAAATTCAGCAGCAGAATGAAATGTATGGGGCCGAGTTTAGCTCTGATGAAGTGGTTTGTATAATTTGTGGCAGATTGGTTATTGGTGCAACAGTCAAGGATGTTAACCCAATACACAGGTCATGCTTAAAATGCGAAACTTGCAATGCTGAACTTGACAAGCAAGAGTTTAGAGTTATTGATGGCCACTTTTTCTGTGAACACCACTTTGAAAGATATTTTCCTGTTGACGCCTCGGCAAAACAAGGTCAAAACAGACAAAACAAACAAAACAAACAAAGCGGGTTGAACTCAAACCTAAACCCAAACCCAAACCTAAACTCAAACCCAAATCCAAATCCAAATGACACTATACAAGGTGGAGGTAGGGCTGGTGCCAATGGCCAAGCAAATAGCACCGAAAGTAAAAGGCCGGTTGGTTGGAGGTTTGAGTCTGACAGCCACAAAATGCTGCCAATGCAGTCATTCGCAAACATCGACGAGTTTATGAAGTTTATTAACCACCAAAAAGTCTCCGCAAAGGAGGCTGACTCCAAGCTTAACAACTATTTTGAAATCAGTGCAAATCTTGACAAAAACACTGAAACCAAACATGAACAGCTTAGATCTGTTACTCCAATGGGATCAGAATGGTTGACTGAGCGACAGATCCAAAGCGAGCTGAAAACAAAAGTCTTGGAAAAGAAGGTTTTGCTGAACAAGTCTGATCCGAAACACCAAAAGTATAACGACTCGAATCTGATTGGTGGAGGAGCAGGTGGCGGTGGTGTTTATGTCGATACAGTACAGAGAAAACGAATGCCTGTTGCTAGTTCAGCAGTGGGAACAATCACGTCAATCGATCAAACAGAAAAAATGACGAAAAACGAAACTGTGCTGGTTAACGGATGGCCACACCCAATTTGTCTGACTTGTGAGCAAGTTATTTACCAACCCGATAGCATATCATTTGAAGGATACAAGTACCACAAGCCATGTTTAAAGTGTGTAAAGTGCAAAAGAAGCTTGAAAGTCGATGGTGCGGTGAAGATCAAACAGAGTATTTACTGTATTTACCATACATCGCCTATTCTTAAGCGCCGGTCGTTGCTGTTGAGGCAGCGGTCGCAGTCTCATTCAAGCACGCAGTCCAGACAGCCATACGCCAACAGCTCCCGTAATTCTGATGGTATTGTCAAGCCCCTACCAATTCTACCATTGCACAATCAGCACGACTCAAAATCACCGGGTAAATCTGGTGGCAACGGTTACCACGAAGGCTACGTAAAGCCTAATTTACTGTACACTCGCGGCCCCTCAATTGCTGAACATTTCAATAAAGGCAACAGGCTTGTGTCATACCCAATTGCCAATTCAACTCTTTCAAATCAGCAGAGCCCACCACCCACTACCATTTCCAATAGGGTAGGTGCCACCACCAGCACCAACACCAACGGCAACGCCAACGCCAACAATAATAACAACAATAACAACAACAACAACTCGACTGTCACAAGTCGGTTCAATCCTTTTGTTGATGACCAACCCAGCCCCAGCCCCAACCCCAACCCAACCACTAATCCGTACCCTTCCCCGTTTTCAGCGCATCCGTTCTCAAACAACAACAACAACTACAACTACAATAGCAACAACAATAACAACTACAATGACTCTGGTGGCTATGGCTATATGGCTGGAAATAAAACTGTAGAGCAGTACAACATTTCCTCTGTTCATGGCGAAGGGTTAAAATCAATTTCTCAAGACGTTCAGTACAAAATAGACAACTCAAAACCAAATTTCACTCCCAACTCTAATAACATTGCTGGTACTAGTAATGGTAATGATACTAGATTGGTTCTCGGTGGCGACTTCTCTTCACCCTTCAGAATGTCTGAGCGCAAGGGTGCTTTGTGGATTGAACCTAAATCTTTTTTTTAGCTTTCCCATTACATCCATTGACATTCTTAGCTTACTTTTTTTTTCATTCTTTTTTCTACTTGTTTTCATTTTGCTTCTTTCTTCACTTTACTTCTTCGCTTTACTTCTTCATTTTACAAATCATTTTCTCCTTTAATCCACTTTTTAAACTAATTTGCTTTTTTCATTTTTCATCTCTTTTTTTTTTTTTACTACTTGCTTTTTCTTTTTTTTTCTTTTATTACTTTTAATTTAACCATACACGCTTGTGCGAATCTTCTATATATCATCACTGAAACTAAAATACAATTAAATGTCGGGTAGATCATGGATTAATTTGCCTTAAAGTGACCTCAACTCTTTTAATCTTTCACTTGGCGCCTATCTCCTTTTCCAAGCACCAGGCCGTTCATTTGTACTTATACTCGCTTTTATTCTCCTTTTGTGCTATCCCTTTCGTTATCTTTGGTCTGCTCAGATTTCACTCACTGACGTATCTGCATTGATATTTAATTCCCTGATTCTCTTTTATTTTTCCCCTCTTCCAATTCTTTAATTATTACATTAATTATAAAAGACCATTTACCTTTTAAATGTGCTCAACAAGATTGCCCGGAACTGTTTTCAATTATTTTTCTTTGCAATTCACCCGGCATTTTTTACGAAAAAAAATCAAACACTTCCCCTCCAGTCAAATAAATAGCCATAAATGGCCTTTTGCTCTGTATACCGTTTTCTAACCCTTTAGACTTTTTTTTCTTCTTCCTTTTTTAATCTAAATTAAATGATGTGCACAACGAACAACAATGCAGGAATTCGTTAGCATTGTTTATTGTAGTCGTCAGGGCCCTCACTCGCTTTATACCTCCATTCTAGCCGATTTTATTCGTATTTATATCACTTGTTTTTTTTTTATCTCTGTAATTTGTAAAACGCCAGGTCACTGTTAATAATTGTACAGGATCTATTCTACAAAAAAAATATTTTTTTTGCAAACACGAGCCTCTTATGACGTCAGATTGAGGGGAGAAAAGACGCATACTTTAGACGCCTGAGACAATAGTGGACTTGTTGTGTATATTCTGGCTAACTACAGTTTATTTCTGCCTTGCTTGGGTCGCTTGTACGTGATGTAAACTTTGTGGGCTGATGAAAATTTGTAAAACCTGCAACATATGCCATTAACGGGTCATAGTTACAAACACGAGCACACATGTGTTGTCCTTCAATTTGTAAAAATAAAAGCATATGTCAGAGAATAAAAAACACCATTTAGTTACACAAAGGACTGGGAAATTAGACTGGTGTCAGGTAGAAATCATGTTGTTATCTTGGTATTTGCTTATTTATTATTGCCAATAATAAATAAGTAAAAGTAAAGCGAGCAGACATATTGATACACATGATAACACCAGTAACCAAATAGCCCGCGAATGGCAACAAATTCGACTAAGGCTGCGTATGGTATTCGAGATCTCATCTACACATCAAGTGTATGTTTAATAAATAAAGAAATGTAGGATATCATAAATAAATAAATGGGAGAGAAATCATAAGGGCTTTAGAACATGCTTGCATACGGGGATACTGCTGAAAACCAACATCGCTACATTGGTCGGCCTTTTTTTTAAAAATCGACTTTATATTCTTTTGTTGTTAATTCTTATCAGTTATTTTGGTGGATGAATGGTAAGATTTGCAGTATTGGTCAACTACGACATGGCTATACGCTTCTCTGACGATAGAAAAATAAAAATAAGTAAAACTAAATGAACCTTTTTTTTCCTGGAATTGTCTGATTGTGTTTGATAAAATTTGATCATGTTTGGCTTGCAATTTGGCAAGGTATGTGGAGAGACGTTTGGACTTGTAAAAGTTAGACAAAATGCTTTAGATTAACCAAAGAAAATTAATAAAAGTTCACAAAGCCATATACAATACGGGTTTAGACCAATTGATTAACATCATGTATCATTAAAGTCATAATAGATGTGCCTTTGTCCTAAATCATTGCAACGATTTGAATCATGTTTGGGTGTTTAGTTTACCCTTGGTTTCTAAGGTTTGGCAAATTAATTTGTTTATTGTTTATAGCTCTAGGCATTGTTTGGCTGTAAGTTAAGGATCTCTTTAAATAAAAATGAAAGGCCTGAAAGAAGAAAAAAAAAAGCTAGAATATTTTCTGAAAGCGTAAGGTTTTGGTTCTAGTAGCATAAAGTTTGTGTTCAGCTTAAGATTGCTTGAGATTACTTGAGATCGTTTAAGATTGTTTGAAATTTTAAGATTATATTGAAGATAATAAAGAGGAATTATTTGCTTTCTGTTGCAAAAAAAGCCAAGTTTGATTCAGGATTTGAAAATGGGTTGTCAAGGCTCGTAGACTTAAAAGATAGATAGTAGAATGGTCAATTAAAAAGAATAGCAGTTGAGTTAGCAATGATGACAATAATAAGCGAATAACGCGCAATGAAAAAAAAGGCGGGTCCATTGTGTTAAACACTCAACCAACGCACATTATATATTTTGGCCAGCATGGGCTCCACAATTTTACGTAGAGTGCATATGAGTATGTAGTACAAACTATGTTGTGTAAGAAAAAAAGTCTTATGGACTTTACAGTGACATATCCTTGTTCATTGACAATTGCAGTGCAAATCAGTTTTGCCTATGGAAATGTGTGCTTGGCAAGAATAAGTGGGCTTGTGTGAGTTTACATTATATAAAAGCACCATTATGGGTAAAGGCAAAAAAAAATAGAAATGATGCGGTATGATATGGTGGTTCGAGGGTTAAGTTTAATCTTGTGGTTTAAAATTCAGCTCAAAAGTGTGCTGAACCAACCAGCCAAATCAACAAAAAGAATGCTCAACGTTATGTATCAGCTCAAAGCTATTACAAAGCAGGTGGTTATTAAGGCGGGCTAGAATTTCTTAAAGCGGCATAAACAAAACCAACATTGGTTAAAGTGGAAACAGGAAAAAGGCAAGTGATTCGTAAATATTTAAAATCAACGGAAATTAGGTATCTAAACATTTAAGATTCTTAGCAAACAGCTCCCAATTCTGAAATAAAAGCAAATGGAAAGTACGTAAAGTAGAACAATCTTATTGGCACTAAGCAAAAGGTATTGGTGGCAAACTAGAATGGGGGGGGAGTGAGTGCTAATACGCGATAACAATCTTAGTAATATGTTGGTTTTGGGCATTCAACTAATACTATTTTTCGAGTAGAATTCAAGATCTTGAGAAAATGATGGGCCACAAGAACCAGCAGGTGAGTAGTAAAAAAAAAAGCGTCAAAACGTAAAAAGAATAAACAAAAAAGGGAAAAAAGAAATGATTAGCGGGATGGGTAAATTGCGGCCAAGAATAAAAGAGGAAAAGAAAAAAAAGGAGAGATGCTGGTGGTTTTGAGTGGTTTAATTGGGATTCTCCCAAACTTTTGAATAATTAGGAAGTGTATGCCAGTTTGGGGAGAGGGGTGGGTAGGAGGAGAATATGGGAGAGCGTTGTTGCATTTTTTTTTTTAAACATCATTCCTTTTTCTCATGAAAGTTGCCTAATAGAATGGTGTATTGTTGTGAAGCAGGTGGAAAGAGGTTTTACAGTTGTAAAAGCAGAGTAAGAAATGTGTTCTTTTGCTGTTGTAAATGCTATTGTTAATTTTTCTTTCTTTTTTTTAATTGAGATTCTTCAGGACTTTTTCGACTAAAAGAAAAGAAAAAGTCCTAAAAACCAAGATGAGTTTTGAGCTGTAAAGTGTTGAAAAGAAAAAAAAAATCTAGAAAAAGGGAACCTAAAAAATCTTGACAATTAACGTATGGGGATTTCAAATAAAAATCAACCTATATTTATAAATGGATTACTACGAATAAATTATCAGAGAAATAGATAGCGAAAAAAAAAGGAAATTACCAAAATAAACATAAACAAATAGTTTGCATTGAAATAAAAACTAACGTGAAAAAAGATAAAGGATAAAAGGATGGAAATAAAAAGTTAATTATAATTATGCTTGCAGTAGTAACAAGATAAAAACAATAGGATAATTATACGATTATTTCTCTAACGATTTATTTTTGCAAAACCGTTTATTTGAGAAGTAAATAAATAGAAATAGGATAGAAATAAAAGCGAAAATATGCTACTAGTCAAAATAAGAATCACACATTTCGTTGAATTAATCATAAAAGTATTTTATTAGGCCTACCAACAAAAGCAGGAAAAAATTAGAAAAGGAAGCAAAGTTTAAAGTATTAAATGTATGCAACTTTATATTTTGTTTTATAAAGAGAAAAAAAAGTAAAGGGAATAAGAATAAATTACATTTTGTCTAAGCGTCAATTTGCAAAAGCAGAGTGGTATAAACAATAAATCCGATTACTGGTACGTTTGAAATAGCTTGAATCGGTATTAAGTATATATATATGTGCCTTTTTTTTGTGCTTTTTCGGTCTTAAACCCACAAGTTAATACAATTTTACAAAAGAACTAAAAGGGTACAACTGACAAAACTAATTGCAAAATAGAAGCAGGAAAATAAAGAGAGAGGGAGATAGAAAGGGAGCGACTAGATCTTAGCACACACATACACACACACATATATATATTTCAATACTCTTTCGCTTGTAGTTTAGTATCGAGAGTCAATGAAAAGATAGAGCATAGTAGATTGAAGACCAATAGAAACAGCATTTATACCAATATAGATCTAAGCACTTTCATCTTTTTTTTATTTTTTTTACTTGCAAGGGAAAAGAGTAGAGAAATAAAAGAATAGGAGGCACTTGCTATACAGAAGCAGATAGCAACGGTGGTACTACGCAGTAAAGGTCAAGGAAAAAAGGAGGAAAAAAATGTATTCAACAAATGAGTATGTAGGAGAGGATGCGGCAGCAATCAAAAAGAGTTTAAAAAGATCTACGGCACCAAAGGGACCAAGAGTATCAAGTTTGGTAAAGAAGGTGCCGTTAAAGACGGAATCGGAGAGTAGACCTGCGCTAAAGACGGATGACACAGTGCTACTAGATTATTCGATAAAGGAGTTTAAGAGGAGCGGGGGGCTTGAGAGCGAAGAAGACAGAGTAGAAATGAATGAGAAAGCACAGGCATTCCCAACACCACAGCAATATGTGTCAGTGAGATCAACAGAGTATGCACCAACGTATGATTTGCCACCTACACCTACAAATAGTAACCAAAGAAACGAGTATTTAGAGCTAGAGGGGCTTGATTTGAACAACACGGATAGAGATGCCAGTGTATTGTCAAAGAAGAAATCAAGAGATATAGTAGAGGCAAGAATAGTAGCAAAAGCGTCGAAAGACAGTTTAAGAAATAGGGAGTTGGAAAGAGGAAAAGACGGATTGGAGAGGGAAGAAGAGAAGGGTGGTGTGAGGAGAGATGAAGATAGGATGTTTGTTCAAGGGAACGAAAGCTCTAGAGAGTCGGGGAGTAACACACAGGCGGCATTTAGTTTTGACTTTGATAGGGGGGGAGACTTTGAAAACAAATTAGAATTGGTAGGTATCAACCAAAGCGAGAGGAGTTCTGGGGATGAGGGCGCGTATGGCTATGAATATGGAAGTGAAACGGGATCTGAGGAAGAGGAGATAGCTAAGGCAAAGGCAAAAGCAAAAGCAAGGATAATGGCAAAGGCAGAGGCAAAAGCTGTAGAAATGGAGAAAGGGGTGGTTGGTGGAGCTGGAGTTGGAGTTGGAGTTGGAGGTAACAATAGTAGTGGAAACAGGAGTGTGAAGCAAGCTGGGGGCGATGAAGACTGTACAGAGCACTACGGCATGACAGACTCATTTGAGAGTCTCAGTTATACTAAGGATGACGGGGATATGGTGATAATAGAAAGAGGGCGAGGAGAGCATCAGCAAAAGGGAAACGAGAGCAATAGAAGCAATATAAGCAATAGAAGCAAAAACCAAGAGGAAGAGTATAGAGGGAAAGCAGGGGATAAAGAGATGAATCAAGGACTGTTGGGAAATAAGGATGGAGAGGAGAGTAGAGGGGGAGAAGAAAGTTATGGCGATGAAGAAGGAAGAGAAGGCTATGGTGGTGATGATTATAATGAGAACGAGAACGAGAAGGGGGATGGTGACGGTGACGGTGGTAAGGGAGAGTATAAGCAAGTAAATGGAATGGGGCAAGGAGTGGGGATGGGAATGGGGATGGGGCTGGGACTAGGGGAAATGAGCGGATATGACATAGAAGCGCGACTAAAGAACAAGCCATTATATAATGGGATTAGCAGGGGGTCATCGAATGGGTCACTTAATAGTTCGGAGATTAGTGGGGATCTAGATACGGACATTGACATAAGGGACCGGTCTAGAGAGAGCAACACATCTATGGGGTACGATATGGATATAAATGCGTTGGATAAAGTGATACCGCGGCCGGTGGTGGGGCGACATGGGAGTGCAAATGATGTAAATGTGCACTCGTTGATGCTGAGACAGTCGGTGTACAGCTCGTCGTCAGCATCAGCTTCGCACGCGTCGATATCAAGAAACAGCACGTACAGACTGTCGCGAACACTGATGGACACAGGAAGTGCGATTGATATGTACAGGGACGCAGCACGCAAAACGAACGATGAGAGGGTGCAGCTAGAGTATGCAAAGTTCCTGATCCACTCTATAGACACAGTGGCCGAAAATGCCAACACGGCCAGCATAATTGGCGGTAGCTCCAACCAGCAGACCAACTTTGACACAATGTCGATGCTCCAGGGCTACGGCGCTAGCAACACAAACTTCGACACTGTGGGCTCAGGCTTCAATGGATCAGGAAACTCAACACCGGCACAGTCCGTCAAGTCGTTCCAGATAAAAAGCACAGACCCGGTGGACGACCCGAGCACAAGCAAGCTGGCCAAGGAGGCGCTGTACTGGATCAGACTGCTCCAGAAGAAAGGAAACCCCGAGGCCAACTTTATTCTTGGCCAGTGGGTCGAGGAGGGCACCTTTGGAGTTGTGCAGGACAAGTCCAAGGCCTTCAAGTATTATATGTTTGCTGCAAAGCTTCACCACAGCAAGGCTGCATACAAGGTTGCCGAGAACTACGAAAGCCGTGGAATGAACGCCAAGGCCTACTCCTACTATAAGCTGGCTGCTTCCCTCGGCGACCCCTCTTCAAACTACAGGATGGGCACTGCCTTGCTGCGAGGTGAGCTGGGCCAGAAAAAGAACTACAAGCAGTCCATCATCTACCTGAGGAGGGCCTCCGAAATCGCCGACCGCGACTGCCCTGATGGCGCCTATGTTCTTGCCCTGATTTTCCTGGGCGAATATCCCGACAAGAGCATATACGACAACGTCTTTTTGGACTACGAGGAGGCCCACAAGCTGCTCGAGATCTCCACCAACCTTGGCATGGCTGAGGCTCAGAACAAACTCGGGTTTCTCTTTGAATTTGGCGAACACGGCTTCCCTGCAAATCCATATGGCAGCATCATGTACTACAGAATGGCTGCCGACCAAGGCTACGCTCTTTCCCAAATGGCCCTTTCCGGCTGGTACTTGTCGGGTGCCCCAGGCATTCTTGAACAAAGCGACGCTCTTGCCTTTGATTGGTGCAACAAGGCTGCCGACCAGGGCCTCCCCCGTGCCCAGTTTGGCATGGGCTACTACTACGACATTGGTATAGGCGTTGAACGCGATGTTGAACGCGCCATTTATTGGTACACCCTGGCCGCAAAAAACGGAAGCAACGAAGCCAAGGAGCGCTTAGCCAAAAGCGAGGCTGAAAGGGCTGCTGAAAGTGGCGTGTCGCTCCGCAGACAGATGACAAAAACCCGCCAGAAGAATCTTGGCCGCAAGAACAAGTCTAGGAAAGATAAAGATGACTTGGCTGGCCAAAAGGATTCCCAAAAGGACATGTGCTTGTTGATGTAGATCTATATCGCTTTTTTATAGTCTTGTTTCTTCAACTCGACTTTGTTTTTTTTTTTTTCCTTTTTTCCTCTTTTTCTTTTATTTCTTTTTCACATATAGTACAGTATCCCCCTTATTTCTTTTTTATTTTTTATTTTTTATTTTTTATTTTTTATTTTTTATTTTTTACTTTTTATTTTTTACTTTTCCTTATTTTTTACTTTGCGCTATAGCAAGATTACACACATTACTTTGCTATTATATAACTACTCGAACAATTCTAATATATCACAATCCGAATTATTCGAATTATTCGAATTATTCCGCCCAAACTTTTACCCTTCACTCATTTTATTCCCCTTTTTCTTCTTTCCTTTCTTGTAGATTGGATTCTCTCGCTTTGTTTTTTACAATAATTAAAAAGCAAAAAAAAAAAAACAACCAACTTTTTGTGTTGGAAATAGTTAATTATCAACGGCAAAGAAAAAAAAGAAAAAAATTCATTTATTTGTATATATAATAAAACGAGACTCTCAACCAAATTTGGTTAGGAATTGAAGGGTGAAAATAGGAGGAAAAGTAGGAAAAACATTCTTAATACAAAAGAAAGAAATGGAAGGAAGGAAGGAAAAAAAAGAAAAAAATAAGAAAAGAAAGCAACAACTTTAAACTCAATCAAACTTAATGGAGTTTGATCCAAGAGTAATGGCACCGCCAGAGTAAGCACCGCGCTTCTTCTTGTTCTTTTCCTTTGTGAAGCCCTTTCCCTTGGTCACAACAAGATCGCGGAACGCCTTTGCTCCGTAATCGTCTTCATGTCCGCCCTTTGTTGTGTAGCAGTTGCTTTTCAGTCGCTCGTCAAGAAACACGATTTCTTCCTTGTTGATTCTTGAAAACGGAACTGCAGGTTGCTTGCTGTGCTTGTGTGTCTTTTCGTCTAATACCATTTCTTCATGCTCCTCAACTGCCTCAGCTGCCTCTTCTGTTGACTCTGTTGACTCTGGTGCTGGTGTTCTATTCCATTTCATGTTCAGTTTATTACATTGTTAATATGTTGCTTTTTTTTCATTCATTTTCATTCTTGATTTATCATTTCTATACATATATTTAGTATCGCCATATCCTAATATCCCTCCCAACCAGTATCCTGCCCCTATCCCCAAACAACTTTTATCACTACTCTTCCTTTTTTTTTTAATTCAGCTGCCAACGTATATTTTATACAAAATTATTTGCTTCTATTACTAAACCATGGATCCATTCATTCTATTATAGCATTATAAAGCCCAATAATAGCACAGCTTTTCTTTTAACAACTTGACTCGTATATATTCTTGTCAAGGCAATGGTAAGTATTACAACGCAATTAATATATGTGTCGTTGTTGATATTATAGAGTTATGGGGGGGGGGGGGGGGGGNNNGGGGGGGGGGGTTGGTGTTTTTCCTTTCCCATATTTTTCTTTTTTTCCTTCCTCTTCCCCAATCTTTCACGTTCTCTTTTCTCCAGGTAATACACAAGTAATAAAGTAATACCAAAAAAAAATAAAGAAAAGGAAAAGATACAAGAGAAAGAAAAGAAAGGAAAAGGAAAAAGGAAAAATACTATATTAGGTAATGTTACTATAATATTTTAAAGACTGGTTTTTGTATAACTATAAATAAAACATATAAAAAGAGAAAAGCAATAACAGAACAAAGCAATTGTAAATGTATTTGGTAGAAAGTTGGAAAGTATTCTTTACTCTTTACTAGTCTTTGCTTTCTTTTTTGGCTCCTCGTCATCACTATCACTATCACTATCACTTGAGCTGGATGAGCTATCACTTGAGCTTGATGAACTATCGCTTGAGCTGGATGAGCTATCACTCGAGCTTGATGAACTATCGCTTGAGCTTGACGAGCTTGACTCTACTTCTGATAACTTGCGCTTTGTTCCGCTTTCACTTTCTTTTGGCGCTGGTTTTGTTTCCTCAATCTCAGCCTCGCTCTCGCTTGATGAGCTGTCACTGTCGCTTTCTGATTCCTTCTCCTTGCTTTCAGCAGGCTTTTCGGCAACTACTTCATCTTCTGAATCCGAGTCCGAAGAAGAGTCTGATGATGAGCTTGAGCTTGAGCTTGATGACGAGTCTGAGTCTGAGCTAGAGTCAGATGATGACGATGACGATGACTCTGGTTTCTTGGATTCAACAACTGTAGGTGCTACTTCTACTTTCTTCTCTTCCTCTTTTTCAGAGTCAGATTCTGACTCTGAGCTTGAGTCAGAGCTTGAGTCAGAGCTTGAGCTTGAGCTTGAGCTTGAGCTTGAATCGCTGTCGCTGCTGCTTAAGCTTGAGTCTTTTGATTTGGTTTCCTCGACCACTTTCACAGTGGTTGTTTCATCCTTTTCTGAGTCGCTTGAACTACTGTCGCTGCTGCTGCTGCTTTCTGACTTTTTGCTTTCTTCTTTAGTATCAACCTTCTTTGCTGTTTCACTATCGCTATCTGAGTCGCTGCTTGAGCTTGAGTCGGAACTTGAGCTTGAATCACTATCACTGCTGCTTGAGCTTGAGCTTGAACTTTCTGACTTCTTTTCGCTTGACACTTCTGTATCTACATCCATTTTAGTGCTTACTTCTTTTGTTGTGCTTGGTTCCGAGTCTGAATCTGAGCTTGAGCTTGAGCTGGAGCTTGAACTGGAGCTTGAACTGGAGCTTGAACTGGAGCTTGAGCTTGAACCTGATCCAGAACCAGCTTTGGTTACTTCTTTTTCATTGTCTGATTCAACCGCTTTATTGGATCCTTTGTATGAAAAAAATATGTCTGTCAGCAATGGTTCTCCTGACTTTGCTTCATACTTGTTCTTGGTTTCCTTTTCGAATGCCTTTGCTGTTGAGCTTAGCCCTTCGTTTTGTAAAAACGAAAAGACCAATTGGAGAAGATCTTTGTTGTTGCTTTTTTGAGTACTCATTCTTCTGTCTAATTATGTTTCTATTTTTGTAAATTGAACAAACTTGTTTATAACTTTGCTGAAATGGTTAGATTAGTCTTATATTATGGCACTTCTTTGTATTTAGTAATAGATGGTCACTGTGTTCTGTTTCTTTTACCTTCTTCTAAAAGTTTATAGTGGGCTATTGTTGCTTTCTATCGAGCTGTTTTATCTAATGCTTCCAAGAATCGAATAAAAATAAGAAGAGTCCTAAATCCAACTGAAAATAAAAAATTATATATTGGTTTTTTTCTTTAAAACCAATTTACAGTAAAAAAAATTTTTTATATCGATCAGAATCCAAACCATACTTGGAATCTAATACGTTTTACGTTTTTTTAGCTAGCTAGCTAACTTTTTTTTTTCTTTTTCAATTTATTTATTTTTAACCATGGTAAAATTTATCCGTCTTTTAGATTTAAAGTTAACTCCAATTAACTAATCTGATTTTACTAACTAAAATAATAAAACTCATTAACGAGGAAAAAAAAAATTTTCTTTTCAAAAATAAAGGCGTCAATTGGTTTGTTGAAAAGTGTTTTATTAATACACTGGATCTCCATTTCAGTGTAAAATACAAATCTGTCATGTTTCGTGTGAGACGTTTTATAGGTTTGGTCTAACTGATACACGCTCGGTTAACACCTACTGCAACTGTGATTCACCGCTCACCTTGATGCTATTGATATAACAAAGCTCCAATTCGTGAACATAGGTTATACGCTTCAACCATCAGCATCGCCTTCTTGCTGCTATCCTTTCTTCTTTTTTTTCTTGCACCAAAAGCCATCAAAAGCTACGTTTGGGATATTTAGCTTGACTTTCAATTTTTCCAAACTTTTTTTTTCACTTCTTAGGACATTTAATCACCAAGTTATAAAAAGTATACAGCTCAAATTACGACCAATGATATTACGCTTATCTAATCGCTTCACGTTTTTGTGGATTTAAGTTGAGAATGGGAACACAGGTGTATTGCCCAAGCTATAAGTCTGAATCAGATAAGAAAAACTTCAAGAATTATAAAAGACGACTAAACTCATAACCGCGTATGCTTTCCTTGGTAGACAAGCGTTAGAGCAACACCAGTTTTCGGTGGCTGAGCCAACAACCAACTTTATACGATGGAGTTTGGGAGTACTATTATAACCCGTAAGGCACCAGCTATATTATGAATCAAACCGCTAATCTCTACGGGGAAGAGGATGCTAAGGATTTTTGTCAAGTACACATGTATTGCAAATATATTGTAAGATTGCTCTTGTTTTTCTTTTTTGCATGCCAAAGGCGTGTCAAGAGTATTTAAAGCTATTTTCGTCACGCTGCATTACTTTACAACAAAGTAGCACATGTGGTCCCGCTAATAAAACGACCAAGTCGGAATAACTGTTGTTTTTATATTGTCGAGAATTATATAGTGTTTTGCAAAATTTTATGTTAGAGCTATGGTGTAGTGGTTATCACGTCTGCCTTACACGCAGCAGGTCTTGGGTTCGATCCCCAATAGCTCTAAAGTTAATTTTTTTTTGTTGTTGATTGGTTTGGTAAAAAATCAGCATCAATCATTTTTTTAACATCTTGTGATAGCAATGTTAACAAAAAAACACAATTTAACAGTTTTCTAAATGCATAATAAAAAAAAGGATGAGGATTTTTGATAGAAGGGATATGCCACTGTATGGCCAAGAGAAAATACTGATAGAGGTTAAGCCCTAGTTTCGTTTGGAACTTGAAACTCGGCTTTTTACTTTTATTATAAAGTGTTTATATGCTGTAATCCATGTTTTAGTACTAGCAAAAATGCATCGCATATGATGCATCACAATGGTTCAGATTAGTACGTA
Source organism: Capniomyces stellatus (assembly GCA_001661515.1). Lineage (NCBI taxonomy): Eukaryota > Fungi > Kickxellomycota > Harpellomycetes > Harpellales > Legeriomycetaceae > Capniomyces > Capniomyces stellatus. Next base: position 949,619 of record LUVW01000001.1, on the reverse strand, counting down.
TAGCTCTCTGCAAAAGCGAATAGTTTGGCCAATATACAAACATTCACATGACTGCAGTTTATCTACATTTCTTTTGCGCCACAACTGCTAGAGTTTAGTTTGATATGTTTAAAACTAGAAGAGTTTAAATCCAGTAAAAATATAAAGAAAAGAAGACAAGAAGTAGTGCGTTTTGTTAACAACAATGGCTGTTACTGTTGCCGTTACTGTCATTGCCATTCGCTGAAATTATTCTAGACCATGTTTATGTTATTTTTATTATATATTAGCTACTTGAACCAGTCTGGAGCTAAACCAAGCTCAAGCGTTTACATTAATAATAAAATTAGGCGGTTGGAGTTTTTAATTAGACAGAAGCATCTATTGGTAAATGTAGGATGATAAAAGGAAAAGCCAAGCCCTTTTTCGCTATTCTGAATAAATTATAATTATTGTTTACTGTTTTCTACACACACCGGCCTGAAAAATAATACTAGGATTCTCAAATACTTTGGGACTCGTAAAAGTAAAAGTATAATTTTGATATTTATTTATTTTGCATGCCCCCCCCCCCCCACTTTTTACTTTTTCTTATCTAATACAAAAACTCAATAGCGAATATACAAGACTCGAAAAAGGCGATTACAGTAGGTTATTTACATCACAGCTACTCGAAGACGTATTAAGGATTTTAGAATCCATAAAACTGCCTTTATATATACGTATTTTCAAGTGTTCATAAGACGAGAAAAAGGCAGTAATCATAAATAAATTCATTGTTAAAGTGGCACCAGCAGAAAGACACAACTAAAACCTATACTCTAGAGATACAATGGAAAGCAACGAGGTTGGAATAAGCGTAATAAAAAAAGTGCGAGCGGTTTGTGTGGTTATATACATTTTAGCGAATGTGATTTGCATGAGCTCAATGTTGGTGGTATATTGCTTTATACTCAAACATGGGCCAGTAAAGATATACAATCGAATGGTTGCCTACACACAAGAGTGGTTTATTAACATGCTGCTTTTTTCCAGCCAGGTTGTATCGCCATTTGATTATATACTGACGGGCGACAAGGATGTTCTGTTTGGCAATACCAACAAGCACGTCCACCATAGTGGGGTTGGTGTGTTTACGGAAGACGAGCCAGCGATTATAATGTCAAACCATCAAGTATACACTGACTGGATTTATTCCTGGACGGTTGCTAAAATCCAGCGAATGGATGGTAATGTGAAAATCATGAGCAAGGAAGAGCTAAAGAAAGTTCCGTTTTTAGGCTGGGGTATGTATTTGATGGACTTTATATTCATGAAAAGAAGCTGGAAAGAAGACGAAGTCACCTTGAAAACACGTATGCAAAGAATCAAGGATTCCGGCGAACAGACAATTTTGCTTATATTCCCTGAAGGCACAACATTCACAAAAAACCGACAGGAGATATCTACTGCATTGGCCATTAAGCAGGGTTTGGTAAGAAATCAAACATTTTATATGATATATGGTTACACCGTACCTAACCACGGGTAGAATCCCAATATAGTTGTGCTTATTGTCGCCTCCCCTCATATCCCCCCCCCCCCCCCCC
>LUVW01000001.1:920660-939349 GCA_001661515.1 Capniomyces stellatus | reverse complement strand
AAACCCCCCCCCCCCCCTATTCAGCTCCATGCGTCATCGGCGCTTTGATACCAGATAATCACATGTCTTTGTCCGTTTTATATAAAACAATACTAAATCTATATATAGTCAACTATTTTTAGCGAACTACTTTCAAACGCCTTAGTGGTAGAGTAGTGTTCAGTCAGCTACATATACCATGTGTATATTCAACAGTCATTAGCTTTGTACTGCCGTCTCTATATTCCCATGTTCTGCACTTTCTGTTGTCTACTCTTCTTTTATAGCCTCTGTTACTGTGTAATAGATTTTGGTTTATTTCCACCAACATTTTTTAACAAACACATATGCGCATACCTCAACGGTGGCCTTGAAATATGCAATTTATTACAGCTTACGTCCAGGCAATTGAAAACTTGGGCTTTAGGCGAGGGATTTTATTATTACTAAATTTGAGTTTTTGAGTTTCTTTTTACAAGTTTTTTGATTGCTAGTAAATAAAACTCACATGGAAGAAGTATTGTACTGCTGTAAAAAAAAGCTTTCCAGTATGTGAATAGCCACTACTCACGACTTAAAAATCCACGACTCAAAATAACGAGTTTAATTAAAATAGGTTGTTTTTGCTTTTAAATCAGCTTAAACAAGCTTGGGTTTAGTTCCGGTACTCTAGACTCGAATGATTGTTTTTTTATAACTATTGTGCTAGTTAGTTGGCGCCAATCAACACCTTTGATGTACGTCCACAGTTTTGCTTGGTATGGATGAAGCGAAAATCTAGAATTAAAGTTAATTTTTTTTTTGTCCAAAATCCAAGTTACTTTATTTTCTTTTCAAGTCCAAATTTTAACTATGCGTGAATAAATCGACACTGAATACCTGTCTAGTATCCACAAGTCCGATCATTTATGAAACAATGTTGCAGCTGTATAAAGTACATTTCTGTTGCCTTTTCGTTTTTACCTTTGAAAACAGTCAGCAAACTATTGCCTCACAAAGACGAAATAGGCACGACGTCATAATAGTTGCGGGTTGTTTTTTCTTTCTTTCTGCAAACTAAAGACTTTTCAAACATGTCCCTTTTCATCATTAAATATATGCCAACTTAAAGCTCATACAGATTTGGCAACACTGTCTATTTCTGAAAGCGGCTGGCATGATCATAGCATGGTGAAGTCGATGATTGCTACGGCAAAAGAAAGAGTCTCTATAAAATAAACAGTATTCTTGATAAATAAAACACCAAAGATCTAAAAAACAAAGTCATGCATCAATTGGTGTAGCTAAAAAAAAGCAAAGCGGTCACACAGTCGTTTATTAGCTCTTTGTGTCATAACTGCTCTTGGGTTGACTAAAATAAAGGCAATATCTACCCATACCAACTGATTTAGAACATACTAGTAGCGTATTTAACCTATATTACTATGTCCGACGATTCTTTAACTATTCAAATTTAGGTTTGGGCCATGTAAAAGTTAACTGCGAGTGACTGTTTTTTTGCTTTTAGCTTTCATTTCTTGGTTTTAGAACTCGTATTTTTAACTTGTAATAATACAGCAAGTGGAAATATCAATGGCTGCAGCTGTAGCTTTAGGGTTGCGTTTTAAGAAAAGTGATGTGTTTGTGTTTTAGCTCTTTTGAATGTAGAGTGTTTTACTGTAAAATACTTTCCGAGTTCAAATCAAGCCACTTGATATATTTGAGCACCATTTTGTTAGTGGATAAAGAATAGTCAGGTTTCAACTAGGTTTCATAATGATATTTGAATCAGCAGCTTAGGTCATATTATGAGAGTGATAGGAGCAAAAATATTTACTTTGGTTACATTGGGATGGGTTAGTTAATCTTAAATAGACAGGATAATAATAGATTTTTATTGGAGGATATTACTAAAATCGGCAATAAAACAAATGCCGAAATCAGCGTAATTGAGTTTAAAATGGGCTAGAAGGTCTAATAGTTTGTTGAGATGGTAGTACGTGAATTCAGCTATAATTTTATCATTAGTAATATACAACTAAATATCCAAATCCTATTGGCTATAAGCTTAAAATCAGTTGTTCGATGGAAAGGAGACTCTTTAAAAAAAATATTTGGGTTTAATAAAAAAAAGATCGGGAATCTAAAAACTATTTGTAATTGTGTTCAGCAACCTAGTAATGAAAAAAGTGAAGTCAAAAAAGGCAAAAGCAAACTTGACTGTAGCTCAAGCTGGTCACTCAGCAAGCCTTAATTTCAAGCAAAAAAAAATTAAAACTGGACTATGAAGCGTTTGACTGTTTTTCCACATCATTGGCTCAAAGAAGCAAATAACCGTTAAATCCCATTGGAAGCGGTAAGGAAATAATGGTGTTTTAGATTCACAAAGACGCTCAAAACTCCTAGACCCATATTTTGGATGGATGCAATGGCGAAACTTTAGCTATTCCGAGTGCTTTAGTTATGCTGTACTAAGTCGAGCAAACGCAACACACACACACACAGTGATTTGATTTTAGCAGGAGAATAGGTCAACAGCTCAGTTTAGATGAACGTAAATATTATACCCAAAAGCTAAAGAAGTGAATAAAACAAAAAATCATCTCCATCGTTATTATCTGTGCTCAATAAAAGAACAGGCCTGGTCTTGTTAAAAGTGTAGCTTGTGTTTAAGTAGGTTCATAAATAAATTTGTAAATAAAATAAAAAGATTATACTAGTAGTAATTAGATAATAAAGCTTATATATATTGTTCTTTAGTTAAACAAAGCTTCCACAACTGAAAACTAGGCCAAAAAAAAAAGATATTTGTCCAGTGTAGTACCAGCAAGGTTTACACACAACATAAACACCCAAGTATAGAGATACAAAGGTAAAAGATAAAAAAGAGAGCGCATATATATGCACATTGTATATGTGTATATACAAAGGAGAGCAACAACGAATTTAAGACAGCAAATCAGCCGAAAAGGCTAAAAGCAAGACGGAGTAAAGCAAACAAAAGTATCAAAGGTTGGGTCAGTGTTGAAATTCAGCAACAACAACAGCGTAGCAGAAACAATAAAACAGAGACGTATCATACCCTATCTTACCAGGTGCACACAAACGCTATTTTAAATCGGAAATAGGGGGAACGAAACAAGGTTTAGTAAGTAGCTAAATAGCCAAATGTTTACAATAAACAAAGAAATTGAAAAAGAAACCCAGTACAGAAAATAAAGAGGGATAAAATTATTAGCGGGTAACATATACACTGTCCAGATACAGACTCAACCAACAGGTAAATACAAGTAAAGGAGTGTGTTAACGAAGGATTTATGTTTACAAAACCACATTTTATGTAAAGCAAGGCAGTATATACTTGGAAAATCTGGCAGCACACAAGTATATTGAGAAGTGTTTTTTAAACAAAATTTATGTCAATACATACAAATTTTTAGAAATAATCGACAATAAAAACACGAAAGGAGGAATTGTGGATTGACAAAGGACTGTATCAACTGTACAAAACAAAGAGCAGATAATAGGCGGAAAGATCAAAAGAAAAATACAGTGTTATGATCAGAGCACTCGCGGTTATATTAAAGTGTAATAGTCATAGGTAAATTTTTAACACAAGTCATTCTAATCATTGATTTATAGACATTTATCGGATTAATGCAGTCAATGGTGTGGCATTAAAGAAAGTATGAATACCTTAATAAAAAGGAAAAGAGGGATTCAAAATATGAGAAATGCAATACTAAAATTGAAAAAGAAGCTTGATTAAATAGCAAAACACAAGATGCAGAATAGTTTTAATTTAAATGGCCATTCTTGAACGACTATTGTTAATTACAAAGATATAGAGCGAAGAATTATTTGATTTTATGAATCGCCAAATCAATTCAAATCATTCTCTAATAATACTCATACCCTCAAAAATTAACCGATTGTTATAAAAACAAAGCAAGATAATAATAGAAATTATGACTGTAAAATGAGAGAAAGTCGACTAGTCAACTGGTTGATTTCGATATAGTTTACATAATAAAATATCAAGCTGCATATATATAAAACAAACCGAGAATTATTGCTAATACAGTTTGATATTGACTTTCTGGTAATAGTATAAAGCTGAGTAAAACGCATCAACCTGATAAACATTGACCGTGGATTAATATACAAATTGTCATATAGAGTTCAAAGTAAAAGGCCCGGTCTTTATAATTGCGTCTGTCCGATTCTACTAAAAGGGAGCTTATAGGAGTAAAACAAGTCCAAAACAAGATTAGACAGGATCAATAAAAGAGACGTAGTGCTGTATGTACACAACCAAGCGATACCACTTTCAGGAACAACACAGCAAGATATAGTATATTTCAAAGTAAAAACACAGCAAGTAAAAAACACAGCAAGTAAAAAACGTGGGAAGAAATAAAAAAAGAGAAAAAACAAAAAGTATAACAAAACAAAAAGTATAACAAAACAAGAGAATAACAGAGGCAAGAGAATAACAGAAGCAGAAAAGATAATAGGAGCAAGAGCGATAGCAAGACGAATGAAAACCAGTGTACAACAACAAAATACTAGTAAATACATTTTGAATTCTAGAAACGGTTGAACAAGGATAATAACTTTGCTATTTATCCAATATTTAAATCAGATAGCACTGGTTCAAGACTATATCAGTGAACATCAAAGAGACTGCTGTCAAAAAGGTCTAAAATTAAAATGTTGCAATCATATGGCGAATTTGTGAAGCAGCAATCAAACAATCCAAAAAGAGCGGGCGGTAGAGAAAGTAATGCCTTTGAGCAACATTACGAAAGGATGGAGCGCAGCAAATCTGATAGAGTAGGAGGAGGGGGAGGGTGTGGTGGTGGGGGACATAATGGTAGGTTTGAGTGGTGCTGTTATTTTATGAAAAACCGAGGCTTGAAGTTAGAAGCAATTAGCGCTGTTGAACATCATTTTGTTTTTAACGGCCAATATTTTCTACGAGGCTGGGGCTTGCTTATAGTGTGCAATAGTCACTAATTGGTGGATTTTTTTCTTGTATTTTTAAAAATTGTGTAGGTGGGTCAACCAAACATATCCCGTGCAAGTTTTATAAACATGGAAACTGTACCGCAGGGTCTGGTTGTGCTTTTTCGCATGAAACAGGGTTGTTTGTAGAGAAGCAAGTGTGTTCGTATTACCTAAAGGGGAGTTGCAAATATGGTAATAAGTGTGCATTGGCGCATATATCACAGCCAGGCGCGATTGATCACAATGGGCCGGTACAAAGAGGCTATGGGTATAGTGGTCAAAATGGTAGCCATGAGCAAAGGCTACAGCAAAGCAGAAACTCAGAGCCAGGAACAGGGTTTGGGGCAAATGCAGGGGCGTTAAAAGGCGGCTCAAACAACGCTGGTCAGGTTTTAGGAAGGCAACGTAAAAAAATATCTGTGGCATACGAGAAGGATGGTGGGAGCAGAAACCAAAAAACTGAAGTGGTTGATAGTAAAAAAGATGCAAAGGGCGGGTTTAACAAAAACGCAGTGGACGTCAATAATGAAGATGAGAAAGTTGGCAGAGTTAGCCATAAACGGACAAAGAGCAGTGATGAACAGAGTTCAAACATAAGTTCTTATACAACCCAGGCTAACAGAGACGACAGAGTGAGCGTTAAGGGCAATATTGAGGATGTAGACGTTGATAATAATAATAATAATAATAATAATACTGGCAGCCACAACGCAGACAAAATATCAAGCGTGAATACAAAGCAGGGTGGAAAAACGTTGGCAGCATACCGACCTGCACTGGGCTTGGATAATAACCTGCTTAGCAATACAGATGAGTATATTGGGAGCGAGACAAAAGTCAGTGCTAGAGTTTTGCCAACCTCAAGCGAAGAGTCAGAACCGGCTGACTTAGACGGTGAACTTCAAAAGGCAGAATTGAATTGTGGTGATATTGAGTTTGATGTTGTTGGTGGGAAAATACCTGCAAGCGTAGATATAACTAGTAACACAAATGGCCTTGAAAGTGTGGCGTTAAGAAGAGCCGGAGCTTACTCACCATTAAATGTGCAACCGGATAACTACAGTTCCAGGCTGTTTTCTAATCTGAATATAAGCAACCACGGGCTTGTAAATAGCATCAACAACGGCATGCATGGTGGTCGCAATTACAGCCAAAACATAAACCAAACAATGAGTCTAAATCACAATCAGGGTTTTGGACTGAGCCAAAACCACGAGAATAGCGGTCGGTTTAGAGGCTACTCAGGTCAATCAGATCTATCACATTCAGCGCCTAGAATGTACTCGGAGCTAAACATGCTAAGGCACTTGGGCGACAACTCTTCAGACCAGTTAAACCACACGCATAGCGAAAAAATCCCATCACATCTATTGCCATCGTCGTTGATGGATTTAGTGAGCCCAGATAACGACTCTGACAAGTTCAACATACGTAACAGGTCAAACTCAGTCACAAATAATGGATTTATAGCAAAAAGCCCTACTATGGAAGCAGGAATGGTTTCGCAGACTTCAGAAACCAACGTCGCCTATTACTCTTCAAATTTGCCCAACAATCCTGTTAGAAGTATATCTGAAATGCTCTCAACAAACGTCCATACCCCACTTCCAAGTAGTAATGTTATGAACAATATACACAGTAGCATCAGTATAAGTGGTCCTGACAACTTGATACCTGGCGAGCCTAACCAGCTTAGCGGTAAATTCAATGGGTCACTTTTTGGTATGAGCGAGGGGACCATTGAACATAACAACTTTATGTTCAGCAACATGCTGCCCACTGGTAGCAAGTGGGAAGAGTACAACTACAAAGGCCAATTCCCATCTACTCAAACAACTGTAAGTTTGCAAAAGGATGCCCAAAACTTGCACAATCCGGGTGTCTATGGAAAGTTGAATCTTCCAACTAGTGCGTTTGCGTCTGACTCAGCAGTAGGAATGTATGTCTCACCAATCCTAAAGGTAGGTACAAATGGTCTAATTCCAAACCAGAATCAAAGTTACAATCAAAGTCAGAGCCAAAACCAAAATCAAAACCAAAATCAAAACCAAAACCAAAATCAAAATCAAAATCAAAATCAAAACCCAAACCCAAACCCAAACTCAAACCCAAGCCAAAACCAAAACCAAAACCAAAACCAAAACCAAAACCAAAACCAAAACCAAAATTATAGTGTAAATACAAACGTAAACGCAAACGCAAACACAAACTCCCATGCCAACACAGCTATGAGCGGTCGTTTACCATATGGGTTGAATACATCGCTTTCAGCAAATACAATTTTTGGACACAATCCTGGCTATCAGCAGCCGCTTTCACCCCAGCTTTATCCAGGACATCGAGATGGCATGCACTCGAACGATCCAAGCTCGGTTTTTAATCAAAGTGTTGGTCCTGGATATGGATTTGAGTTATTGTCACCAATTTTCCGCCACCAAAGAGATCTAACGGATATGCTCAATACGTGTTCAGTTGATCCTTTGTCGCAGTTTCTTGATAACGACGACAATATATTCTCGCTTGATAACGACAACCCATTGACACCATCACGCATGGCTGCGATCCGCCAAGATGCACAGCTGTCTTTTCATAATCATCCAGGCCTTCAAAGCATCCACCCAGACCTAAATGCGCTAAACAACCAAAATAGCCAAAATACCTTGTCAGCCTCACAGCCATCTGCGTTTGTAAACCGCAGCTTTGCTTTCCATTCAATGAACAATTCCAATGGCAGCAATAAGTCATTTACAACATCTTCAACGCTGACAAAAAACTCGCCAAGCATCTACAATGATCCGCCCAAGAACCTTTTACAGCAAAGCGTCAGGAGCCCCGTTCAAATCAGCCCAAATCAACTGGGATTTGGTAACCAGTCAATGAGCGCTATAAGTGACCCTGTAGCCGCCCGATTTTTGTAGCAATACTGCTATTGCAGCCGTAGCCATACTTACAAATATAACAGCACAAATTGCTGTAAATGTACACGTTAAGCCGTGTTTACTGTTATCGGTATTCTATATTACTACTCTAGTTTTACAAAGCTTTTCTTTACTCAATAAAGTTGCCAACTATCCAAAAACGTCAAGCTTCCCGCATACATGTGAATATATATGCTTTTATGGTCGGAAATCAATGTGCTCAAAGTAGTACAACATCTCAGAGATATATACACAAGTGATGTGGAAGCTGGGGGTTTATTAGAAGCAAAATCAGTTGAAGCAAAATGACCAAAAACACAAAAATAGATAGTAATTAATGTAACAAAGGAAATGTCCATTTTTTTTTTTTTGTTTACGGGCTAAATTGTGTGTAAGTGCGATAGATATTCAGAATACGGGTAGTCATTTCGTGTATGCCAAGGCACCAGTGGCTTGGCGTAAAGCATTGATCTGTAGGATGTATATTGCAAATGTTTCCATGTTAGTAAGACAAAACAAAACAAAAAAGAGCATACCTTTATTCTTATTGTAAGCCAACCACAGTTTGATGCTTGTGGTTTTCATAAGCTACAATGTCATTTTACCTTGTTTGGTTTAACAAGTCGATATTTTCACAAGTTTTTATTGCGTTGTGTGCTATTCTTATTGATTCACGATTTTTTTCCATCAAGCTACGGGCCCATTTATAGTTATAATCTGCCAATGCACCTACACAAGACATATGTAAAGACTGCATTTAGCTTTGTTTTTGTAAATGGCTGTGACTTTTATACCCACAGTTATTAAACCGCTTTCTAGCAATTTCTATTGACAGTGTTTTGCTATCTCGACTCTATGCTTTTACCTATCACCATTCTGGCCTTATCTGTTGCCGACGTAGTGCCGCTGCCGATGTACATATTTTTAGAATTGCCACCAACTTCCTCCAACAGTTTCTGGGCTATTCCGTCATTGTTTATAATGCCATTGTTTAATGCTTTGTATGCACGCGTATCTTTAAGGCTTGTTTTTCGATGCAAAGTTTGAACCAAAAAAGCAGGAAAATCGGCTAAAATAATATCATTAAAAAACATAATTGTTGTTTTTATCTACCTAGTTGACCGCAATTATCATCAAACTTCACGGATATTAGGCCTAAGCACTGTTCCAGAGCTTGGAAATGGAAATCTATATACCATAATCAGACAATCATGTTTTCAGTATGTATATACGTATATCTTGGCATTACTGGCGCTGCAAGTCAATCAGGAATAACCAATATCGGATTATCCGATCTTTTGACCGTTGATTTTTACCATTTATCATCATCTCCTTCAACTCTGATAGCATACTGCTGTAATACTATGCGATTTAATCCAATTAATAACAAGTTTGTAAGCATCAAGTGACAAAATCAAGCTTGGAATAACGAGTATTCCAACTTGAGAGATAACATTAAAACATTTGTATATTCCAGATAAGGCATATACCTTTGGCCCATAAATCTCAAACTTTGAAAATCCTAGTCTAGCGCTAGCCTCGGTTTCCACGTAATACGGGCTTGGATTTCTATTTAATAATCGATAATAGTAATAATAAAAAATAACGCTTTTAATCTCAATAAAAAAACCCCCATTATTTATATGCATACAGTAGGAAAGTTCGGGGAATAGGTATATCGAGTATCAATCCAATATATGCCGCCTTACACTATATCTGGCTTGTTTGGCAAAACACTCGTGTCCAATTTATTAGCTAAATTAAATAGGTAGCTTAGCGAGCCTTGTTGGTATCTCAGCAATTCAGTCAAATTATCAATGAGCGGTGATAGTCTTTTTACAACCAGTGTGTTCAACTATTAATTTATTGCATTTTTTAAGATAAATGCTTGCTATGAATGGCGCTGGCCGTAGCTTTTAAAAATCTTAAATTATAAAAGCGTTACACTCTCTACTCATCTTGGCTTTACGCCTTTATATTTATATACTAGAGTTGGTAATGTCACTGATTATCAAAATTTATAGCCATTTACTCGTAAAAAGAATACAAGTATACAGCACCGACCAGAAAACGGTGTATTGGTTACCTTTTGAGGAGTCACTGAGATCCCTTCACGATAGTTTAGTATTTCTTCCAGATTCTTTTCTAATTCGCTCTGAAACGCCTTAAGTAGTTTATAATTTAGAAAAGTTGATTACCATTGAAAATAATGTCTACAGCAATGCGCTTTATTTACTATATGTATATTGACTGAGCTGACACTTACCTCATTGTTGTAGCCTGTATCTTTACTTTTTAAATCCCCAGCGCTATATCCACAATATGTAGAGTGCCTCGGATTGCGTTCTTGGCTGCTATTAAACTGGGCATCAGCTTTTTTTGAGTTGCGTCTCGCAAGAGTGTATACAATGGTAGCTAGCCGATGTCTACACATTTAATATATATATGTGCATGTGTACTTTATAATCACGGTATTTGAATTATCACCAGGGAAATGTGCATAATATTCTGCCTACATGAGTTGTTTTAATAATAAATTTGAATCAAGGCAATTACTGTAAGTCTTCAGCAAAGTCTCCAGTGTGCAAAAAGCCCAACTCATGGCTAATGTAGCCTATTTCCCTGTAGAACCTTTCTTTTTTGCTTATGGCCTCTTTTTTAATGTTCTGGAATCTTGCAAATGCCATAACGTGAGCCATATTAGCGTTCTATACAAACAAACTTATGTTAGTCTTGTCTATGCACCGGTTTTTTGACAATATATTTATGTATAAATGATATTGTGCATTCTCTATCCACTCACCTTTAAACTCTCGGCCAGATGTAAAGCATGTGACAGTCTAACTATGTATATCTCGGGCTTGTTTCTAGCACAAAATCATACACGCTAGTATTTTAGTTGTCGAACCCAATTAATAGCTATGTATAAGTAGATACAACGTATCGTTTAAGTGCTCAAGGTACCTGAACCAATCCAAGTCCTTCCTCAAAAAATTGCTGTTAAAAATCTTTAAGTCCTCCAAGATTACTCTAGAAGCAGCAGAAAGGCACATATTCGGTCGAGACTCGCCCCCACTAGCAGCCCTAAAGTTGTTAACTTGTGTAAATTAGTTTTTGATCTTTAGCTTCTTGGCTTGTATTATTTGAAATGGCTCTTACACATCATTCGAGTTTCTGACGGTTTCAAGTGATAGTGCCGAAAGCCTTTTAAGCTCTACTATCTCGTCTCTAGCAACATCAACCTTTGATCTGCAGATAAGATTTTTGATTTTTTTAATTCTAATTTTGTCTTTGGCTTTACGTAGCTTCTCCTCTATATATTTACAAATATATATATATATAAGTGTATATGTATATATTCATCAATAAAGGTACACTAGCAACTTGAGTATGTTATATCGAGCTACAGAACCGAACACCTACCTAGTTCATACATTTTCTTTTCAATCATTGAGTTTTGTTTAATAGTATTCTCAATTGAACCGTGCAACTCTTCGTTATTTTGTTTTATGGACTCAAGCTGTTTGTATGCTCTAACGTAATCATTTTGTGATATTTTCTCATTCTCTCTCAACGATGTGTTGACAAACCTATATTATGTTATTTCATGATATGTATCTTGTTATTTATTTTCTAGCATACCGAGCCTTTTAGCGGACCAAGAAAATACCTACCAATGCTGCCTGGCTCTCATTTGCCTCACGTTTCTATTTGATTAGTTTAAAGACTGTTATTTTGGATTTTTGACGTGTAAATACCAATTTTTGCTCGCAATCTTGTGCTGAGTTGCATTATATTATTCATATATTCCTAGCAAACAAAAATTACATAAACTATTCCAGCCATTAGGCTTTACCTTTGATCTTTGATGTGCCTTGAAGCCAGGATCAATGCCTTTTTCAGCTCGCCTTTCATAAGTCTTTTTTTTCCAGATTTTTTCAAGTAGATATACATTTTAGCGTTCATTTCTGTATCTTTTTCTGTATCTGTATCTGCTTTTGTTTTAAAATTGTTATTATATTCTTGCTTATATTACCTCTCAGCATCGTTTTGGCTAAGACTTTCATCGCCCTCTAATTCAGCTATTGCCTTTTTTTGTCTGTAGCCAAGCTCATTGCAAATCCATTCAGTAATCATTCTTGCCTCTTCATTGCTCTCATTGCCCTCATTATTATCCATAATTAATTGCTAATTTGTGTCTTGTTCGCTTTTCTTTCGCTTTTCTTCCGCTTTTCTTTCGTATTTGAACCTAGCTCTTGTACTTTCTTTCGTATTTGCACCTAGCTCTTGTACTTTCAGAACTTTTAAAAGACAGTTTCTGAAACATTGCAAGTCGATCGAGAATAAACGTTGATGCAGAAACTGTAAAATTAATTTGAACTCGACAAAATCAAAAATTGCCAATCAAAGCGTATAGATTGTTTAATTTGCTGAGTTTGGTTTCAATTGGCCAATCTTGTTTTGTTTTTCATCATTTCATTTTTATGATGTGCGCCCATTTAGAGTCAATATGAGAACGAGAATTTGTTTAGTTGGTTGACTTACAATATCAGCCAATTGGGAGTCTGAATAATAGATTTTGCGGTAAAAGTTTAGAAATAAAAGTGAAAAATAGTCTAAACTTTTGGCTTTGTTTCTCTTGGCTCGTTCAAAGTCGTTGACAAAGTACACTTATATAATATATATTCTGCAAAGCTTGCTTCTCTTTTATTGTTGGAATCAATACTTAACTTTGCTTTAGAATTAAAATATCTTTGACATTATTATCAAGCAATTTTGTTTTACTTAGTTTAAGTATATATATATATATATTAAAAAGCACAATGAATGAACAATCATATAACCAGAACGGAATTTATCGGGGTAAAGTCAATCATATCGCACCAGAGTATATATCCGAGATCGAGGAGGCCTTTAATTTGTTTGACGGTGATAAGGATGGTAGACTCGATTTCTACGAATTTAAGGTAAGGGTTATGTTTATCACCTAAAAATACCTCATTATATTATTTGGCGAAAGCCAATTTATTTTGAGAATCGACAATGTATCTCAGTGACCAGCAAACATCAAGTGAACAAACATATCACAATCAATCCACTTTTAAAATGAATTGCTTAGGTTGCTATGAGAGCACTAGGATTTGACGTCAAAAAAAATGAGATACTGTCGATACTACAGAACCTGGATCCAAATAACAAAACAAGTATATCTTCTGCCAACTTCATGGCACTCAGTAAGTAAAATGATTGATGTAAACCGTTGAAAATCGCAATTGGCATAAACATCGATATAAAAACCAATTTCTAAAGTCTTCTTTTGATCAGCTAATATTCAAATATCTCCCAATTTTCTGTAGTGGCTGATAAAATCTCGAAAAGAGATCCTACGGAGGAGTATCGAAAGGCATTTAGATTGTTTGACGAAGGGAGCAAGGGCTATATTGACGTAAAAGACTTGGAGAATGTTGCTAAAGAACTGGGCGAGAATTTATCAAAACAGGAATTAGAGTCCATGGTCAATGAGTTTGATTTGGATAATGATAATGGCAGTAAGTTTTCTCTTGTCTTTTTTTATATTTTTTTTATATTTTTTTATATTTAGATTCTTGTCTTTCTTTTAATCTGTGTTAATTTCAACTTGAATCGGTTTGTAAACTTTCTTCCTTGTTACCCAAGCTTGACAATTTACAAATTTCTCCAAGCGCTGTGAATGATGTGCACGTGAATACTTTGATATTCGACTATTGATTCTAACTTTTCTTTTTTGATGCGACTATATTTAGTAAACGAAACCGAGTTTATAAATATCATGACAGGAAATTTTGGTGGCCGTTAATTAGGGTTTTTTACTATAGTCAAACATTTAACTTTTTTCATTATACTACATATATTCTATTAATTGTACTGCGTTAAAACAAGTACGTGTGCTTGGCACTGTTTTTGCCCAGTTATTGTGTTTTACCAAATTTTGTACAAAAGCCAAACATATGCTTTTAAGTGAAGGTGTTTTTGGTACTATTAGAACTGTTACATGTTATTCACGTTACCAAAGCAGCACATGTACCGGCTTGCGCTGAGATGCCAAGTGATTAGCCAGTCGATATTTATACAAGCAGGAGCTGTTTCAAATATGGCAATTTTGAAGAGTTACTGTCGTGTTTATTTCTGGCGAACTAGACAACAGTATATTTTTGTTGTTGTTAATTTTTATTAGACCACAATTCTATAACTATAATGTATAAAACTACCAAGATATCCAATATCTTATAAACCTACTTACACTATCTTTTTCCTAAGATACGTATAAATAAAACCTAATCAAACTATGTTATATAATACTATCTAATACTTTATGATACACTATTAAACAACACTAGATTATTGATACTTCTTCCCTTTTGGTCCCTCGATTGTCCCTTTTTATAGATAACTTCCTGCTATCTTCCTTCGCTGATATCGAAATAATTCTTAACTTATAAACTTATAAACAAATAAACAAATAAACAAATAAACAAATAAACAAATAAACAAATAAACAAATAAACAAAGAATATATTGACCGTTGGTATTAACATGGCTACGCCATACTTTAATACAAGTTCTCGTTGCTTCCTCGTTACTTCCTCGTATTCGTATATTGTTTCTGTTTTAACCTTGCTGCACTTAAATTGACATAATAGCTTTAATATATATATGTATAAATAAACACCTTACTAGTTTGCTACGAATCAATTAAAAACCACAAGGGGCGAAATCCTCGACTCATCGTTCATTTTGTAAGAGTTCCTAATATGTGGTTTTTCATACGAAAATCACTGTCATGTAAAATGAGTAAGGACCTGTAAGTTGGTATATATTGCGAGTATAATATAGTACCAACTTTATAGAAATTAGAAGAGTAGTTTTTTATACAACTTAGTTGTAGTTTTTTTATACGACACTTCGATTTCGAGTTTAATTATTTTAGTTTAGTTAATTATTTTACTTAGTTTTGATTTAATTTTAGTTTTACAATTTTGGTTTGATTCGATCTGCGAATAATTTTTGAATAACTTTTTAGATAGATAACGAATTTGAATACAACCTTTTTTTCAATATACAAGAATATATTTAACATAATAAATACTATAAACCATAAAACGAATATAGCAGCAGTTAAACATATATATAAGTTAAGACAGAACCAGATTAGATACTACAGTAATATTTAAACATAGTAAGTTGATCAAAGTCCTAAGTGGACATAGTCAACCAGTTTTTGACACTACATCACTGTAGTGTGAATTTCCGGCTTAAAATATCACCTGCATATACTACTGTTAACTGCTAGTTTTATTTTGATCTCACTGGAGATCGTCCGTATCTTAATGTTGCTGTATCTTTATTGCTAAGTAAAAACTAGAAAGATTCACTCCTTTGAGTCGAATCTCATATCCTTATAACTAACTAACTAAATAATTAAAACAACTAAATAAATAACTAAATAATTAATAATAATAATGAGCACATCCAATCGGACCTCTAAATACTGTTGATAAAACCACAAGGGGACAAAACTCAACTGTACATAGCTGTTTGATTATATTATCCACTATTACTTTTGGTCGTATTATATATACGACAATCACGCAGCCCGGCTAGCTCAATTGGTAGAGCGTGAGACTTTTAATCTCAAGGCTGTGGGTTCGATCCCCACGTTGGGCGCTTAGCGTATTTTTTTCTTTTTGATCTTTGTGATCGTGACATGCTGGACGCGTAATTTATTGAGTTTTGTTTCACTGCCTTTTTTTTTTTACCTTTCCAACTGGACTAACATGATTTAAAAACTAGCGGGCTAAATCGGTAAATCGCCCAGGAATTTGCCATAAATCGTTTTGTGCCAATTTGTTAGTCAATACTGCGACTTTTCAAAGTTTTCCAATTTCTCTAAATTTATGGACTTGATTTAAAGATTTAAAAAAAACTACCTTAAAAGGGAAAAAGGGTTCCTGCTTTTCAAAAAGTAATTCCACGAATTCTAAAAGCAGGTCGATTACACTTTTAGTTCAACAAAAACCAAAAGATCAAGCCCTCGATTTAGTTTTTTTTTTTCTTTTTTTGAACAATGAACGATAAATTACATGCGTTTATAAACTGGCTTAATCAAAATGGCGCTTCGACTAGCAATGTAGAAATAAAAGAAGGCAAGTCGGAATGGAATCTAGGCTACTTTTTTAAAAAAATTAGCTTTTATGGGGTCTCGCTCCCAAGTTGCAGGATCATGGTTCTAAATTTAAATTCATTATAAAAGTGACAATTTGAGTATAAGGAAGATCAAACTAAAAGAATTCTGATAGCATAGACCATTCGTTTTTTGTTTTTGTTTTTGTTTTTTTTGTCAATCGTTGTAATTCTATTTATAACCTTTGTATTTTTATTTTTCGTTTTAAACAAACAATAGACCGATACGGGGGATTCTGCTTGTTTGCGAAAAGTGATATCTCTGCAAGTGTCGCTGCGATCAAAATACCAAAGAGTATGGTGATTTATAAAAGCAGAGCATGCACCATTTTGCCCTTTGATGTTGGATTGTTAGACGAAAAAACCATCAATGCAGCTTTCTTGATTTTTGAAAAATATGTCAAAAAGGAAGAGTCATTTTGGTGGCCCTACTTGGATTTTTTGCCAGAAAGGTTTTCAACGCCCAATTATTTCAATGAGGAGGAGCTCAAGTTTTTAGTGGGAACGCCGATAGAGTTTTCTATTGCAGAAAGAAAACAGGATCTAGAGAAGAAGTATAGCGAGCTGATGCGTGCCATAAGTAACAGCCAAGCCATCAAAGCAGAGTTTACTTGGTAAAAATAATTGACATTATTTATTTTATCACTACTGTATCTACAGCACTACCGTAACTATAACACTGATTATAAAAGCGACCCGAGTGGGGAGGGAAAAATGTAAAGTATGGGATAATTAGTATTCAAACCCGACCTTGTATTTGACTACTATTATTAGGACACGGTTTATTTGGGCTATAAGTGTATACCAAACACGGTCATTTACGGGGAAATTGATCGAGTCAGAGTCGGAGCCAAATGAGGTGAACAAGGAGATACTGCTACCGCTGATCGATTTGGCGAACCACCAGTATAAAATTCCCATTAATTGGGAGAGTATCGATGGCGATATAGTTCTTTCAAGTTCAAAAGCGATTGAGGCCGGAAGCGAGATATACAACAACTATGGCCCCAAGTCCAACGAAGAATGTAAGTTCTATTTTTATTAATTTTTTTTGCTAGGGTTGGCTGGGCTAAAGGAATTTATGTTGCCTGGAAATGATTCATTGATTGTTTTGGTTTAAACTCGATTGAAATTAAAGATGAATTGCGCGCTAACGAGTGGTGTTGTTTTGCTGATGTAGTATTGGTAGGATACGGGTTTTGCATTCCTGGAAACCCGTCGGATTTTTTGCACGTAAAGCTAAACTACAGCAAGGACCCGTTGGCTGAGAGAAAGAAGAATATTTTAAAAAGATTGGGTCTAGATGCACTGGATCAATTTATAAACAGATATGAAATTAGCGACGACCTGCTTTGCATCTTTCGAGTTATATCGATGAATGATACCGAGGTTGCATTATGCGAAAACATAACTAGAGAAAGCTTGAGGTTCATTAGCTTTAGAAATGAGCTAGATATGTTGAATATATTTGCATTCCTGATCAAAGGAATAGAGACAAAGCTTAACAACAGCAAGCCCAACCTTCCAAACATAGATACGTTTAATGTCTCGATGTGTACAATGTATAGAGAAGGTAAACTCAGTTTTGGATGTTTTCTATGCTGCGTGCGTTGCAATTGTTATCGCGATATATATATATTTCTTTTAACGTATGTGGAAAAAAAATGATCATTGATGTAGGTTTGCAAGCAGTCATCGAAAGCACATTGTTAAGATTGGATAGCTTGGTAGCTACAGTACGTTTTAATGTTACTAGCAGCTTCAAGCTTGGGGGGCTGCCGTTTCTTCCAAAATACTTGTTTCCAGAATCAGAGGAGTGTGGTGGCAGAGTAGAAAATGGCGACGCTAATGCCGAACGTGTGGGTGTGTTTCCAGCCAACAACCATGTTTTTGATGGACTGATTTCGACTCTAAGTATAGAAAAGTCAAGATTTTCACCAGTGGTCCAGATCTCTGAACTGGATCATGACTCCATATATCTACTATTCATACTTTACTGTCTATACGATGCCGAGAGCGAATGGCACAAGCACATTCAGAGACTAAAAGACCAAACACATTCCGTGTTTTTAAAATTCATCAGGTAAATTGAGCTACAAAATTATTATTTGTATATAAACGAGCCAAGGTATTGTGCTACTGGATTTTTTTTTTTTTTAGCTGACGCTAACCATTGTTTGGCTGTTTACTTGCAAATTTGTATTTAGGGACGATACATTGGACTATGTAGACTATTTGGTGGAGGATTTGTTGCCTCAGCTGAGATCCCACCTGCCACATCTGTTCCCAGATAGTGTCTTTACAAGAGATAATTTGTTGTGGGCCGCTATCACAGTTGATTCATTTTCTATTACTCACAACGGCCAATGCATGCTTCTTTTGGCTTAACCTCCTAAACACACTGACACTTTGTTGTGATGGATTAGCTTTTTACGCTTTCAATTGGCAATTCATAGATTACTGTGTAATAAAGCGGTGTAGAATGTTTGACATTGTACTGTAGAACCAATACTCTAGATATATAGTTATTGAAAGGTTATTGATGGTTTATGTACACTTTTTTTTGGAGGGGGGGGGGGGGGG